>OY986435.1:169946626-170334126 GCA_963920525.1 Dichetophora obliterata
ACGCTCGTGACGGATCATCGCCCTTTGCTAGGAATTTTTAACACAACAAAGCCGGTACCCATGGTTATATCTAATCAGATGCTTCGCCGCTGCATTTTTCTTAACGCATACGATTTTGACCTTGTTCATCGTTCAGGTAGCAAAATGGGAAACGCTGATTGTTTCAGCCGTTTACCAGTTCCCGATGAGCAAGCAGCAGACGATAAAAACGAGGAAGTCCTTATGATAGAAATGGTGGCTAAACCGGTCCTTAGCGCTGAACAAATTGCTGCTCAAACTTCTAAGGATTCCGATCTTACTAAAATAGTCAGCTGGGTCAGGTGGCCAGACACACTTCCTCGTACGGATAAACTGTATCCATATTTTCTACGTCGTTCGGAAATCACATCGTTAAAAGGTTGCCTTCTATGGGGCAACCGTATGATCATTCCACACAAGTCTCGTCAAATAATTCTAGTTGCTTTACATTCTGGCCATCCAGGCATTGTAAGAATGAAAGCATTAGCACGCAGTTATGTTTGGTGGCCTAACATAGATTCAGATGTGGAAAGAATAGTGAAGGAGTGCGCGCCCTGCCAAGCAACTCATCACGAAAATTCACATGCACCTATTCATTATTGGGAAACTACAAGGTCACCTTGGTCCCGCCTGCACATTGATTTTGCTGGTCCTTTCCAAGACAAATTATTTTTTATTGTTGTAGACTCTTATTCGAAATGGCTGGAAGTATTTATTGTCAAGTCAACATCTTCTCTATCAGCTATTAAACCACTTCGTAATCTTTTCGCAACGCATGGTTTGCCTGATTGCATCGTATCTGATAACGGGACATCATTTACATCGGAGGAGTTCAAATCTTTTCTCGAAGAAAATCAAATTCGTCAAATTAGAGTTGCTCCTTTTCATCCATCGTCGAATGGGCAAGCCGAGCGTATGGTTCAGACAACCAAGGACTTTTTGAAGAAGATGACTGGAAGCGACGAGTGGGACTCAAAGCTGTCACGTTTTTTATTTTCTCAACATATCACTCCACATTCATCAACAACGCGTTCACCTGCGGAGCTAATGTTCGGGCGTCAACTTAAATCATTTTTCGACAAGATACATCCACACGAGTTGGCACTTAAAGTAAAAGAACCGGGAGTTTGTAGGAGTTTTAACGAAGGCGATTCGGTTTGGGCTCGAAATTACTCCACAGGAGACAAATGGATTCAAGCAGTTGTTGATTCTCGAACAGGACCAATTTCATAAAAGGTACGTTTAAATGATGATCGCATTCAGAAAAGACATTTAGATCAGCTTCGAAGTCGAACAACCGTTTCTGATGTCGATTCACCAAATGGAAATGATTCACCACGGCCTGTAGCGGAGCAAATAGCAAATGATAGTTTGACACCTGATGACTCATCAGCATTAGGCCAAGAAAATGTGCTGCCTCAGTCAGACTTGTTTCCAGAGTCCGTTCCTGACACCGCCACGGAAACAGTGCTGCGTCGTTCTAACAGAGAGAAACGTCCTCCAGAGTTTTACCCTGCAGCTGGGCGTTAAGGGGTGTTATGTATTGCAACAGAGTGAACACACACTCTCTCTCTTTATCTCTCTCTTATGTTATTAATTATTCATTCCTTCAATGGCTTGTAACTATTGATAAATAATGTGTAAGCAGTTGGATAGCGACCGTCACAAGCCAAGGCTGTTTTTTGTATTATTTTAAGTTGAAACAATAAACTGAATTTTTGCATAGAATTTATTGTTGTTATTTTGACATACACTAAAAATAGCTTTGGAGTTACAGGTCACACATCGGAATTCAGTATTCTAACTCAATTTATACACGCAAGTTCACTGATAACATTTTATGGAAGTTTGGCAACGTGGGCGTGGCAGCAACCCCCCTTTAAGTAGTCCTGTTTCTTGTTGCCCACAATAAACTATGCAATATAATTTCTTATCACAAGGAATACGACTTCTGTGCATACGCAGATGATTTCTTCATTATAAAGAAACTAAATAAAACTAAAAACAATAACCTATACCTAACTGACCTCATTATTAACATCAATAGTTAGTGGTTAGTTAAACCTGGTGCTGAGTTTTGTACTTCGAAATGCAAGCATCTTTGCAGTCGTCGTTAAAGAAATTGCCACATTATTATTAAAAATGTAGACCAACTAAAAATATTTTGAATATTTTTTAAAAATTTATACCGGTGGAACACGTACATAGAATCCCTGCAAATAAACCTTTCCAAAAGAGTCCATTTACGCATTATTAATATTAAAACTAGACATTGGACTCTTCCTTTACGGCTTTGCACCCAAATCTACGTTAAATAATGAGCACATACATCAATTTGGTATAAGAACCTCAACAAACTCAAGACCAATATAAACCACTTCCTTAAATTTCATGACATCAACATAACAAGACTAGACCTCATAAAATTCGAGCGACCTAGGTTAGGACATACTAAAATAGTACACTCTCTTGTATATTTTGTTACTCCACTGAGCCTATCAACATCAAACACATACTATCAGAATGTTTTTATTTCGAAAATAGCAGAAACCTTATATTCCCTAACACAAATCTTATCTCATGTCTCTCACAACCCTTCCCAGACAATATACAAAATATCACAAACTTCTTGAAATTAAATATATGTACCAATTGATCTATTCATTATTTATCATTTAACTATTATTTTATTGTCATTTTGTTAATTTTTTTATTCTTATCCGTATTTTACTAATTTAAAGTAAATTTTTTTTTATCATTTAGGCAACTTAACTCATCACTACTTATATTTATTAAATGATTCATTACTGTTTCTTAGTATAAACTGAAGGCCTGCGATGCCATAGCTATTTGTCTTTTACCACTATTAATTTATTGCTTTAATTAACTCTAAGCTAATAATAATAATAAAAAAAATAAATAAAAATTTTGTAATGGGGTTGCTAGAGATTTATAACATTTCAAAGGTTCTGAGTAGCAAATGTATCAAAAGAGTTAACGCACTGTAATATAAAAATTAAAATACCATTTTTTTTTATTAAAAACACAGATCTATTCCTGTAGTGGAATTCTCAAAAAGTTAACGATACGAAATCGTTATGGTTAACTAAAGACCTTTGTAGTTTGCAGCAGAGATAAAGAGATAGGAAACTTAAATTTTGTGACGTCAAAACATATGTTTTTTCCATTTTTATTTGCTTTGGTGAAACTCATTTATTGTGTACGTGAATTCACCTCAGATCAGTGTTGCCGCGACGATTCTAAAAAAGTATCCATGAAAAAGTCAGAAATGTATCCACTTCCGAAAAAAAGTATTCACATATTACAGTACTGAAACCCAATTTTTTAAGCTCTCATTCTTGAATATTTTAAATATTTTTAGGATTTATTTTTTTAAAACTTAAAAGAATGAACAATGAAATTTAAACTTTAAAGGTATATTGCAATAAAATTTTTTGATTATGACGCGCTTTTTAAATTTAAGTCCCAAAACAGGGATTTTACTGGTTATTCAGTGTTAGCGTCGTATTCAGAGATAGCGTCAGTATCCTTACAAAAATTTAACAGTAAATTCTCAAAAACTATACTTATGAAAGTTTAAGAAGAAAAAGAAGATTAAAATTTTAGACAACCTGCTCCTGCCTTAAAAAGGAACATATGTACATTTCAGTACTTCAGTCTGTTATATTTTGTGCTATTTTTATATTTTTTATAAATTATGTTTTTTGCATTAATTGTAAAAGTTTGATATTTATACAAAAAACTTTATACAAAACAGAACTGTTAAATAGCGATTACGATTAATAAACAATAAGATTTTATTTTAATTATAATTATAATCATTATAAAATCCTTGAAGGAGATGTTTATGATAAGTAATTGATTTCGATTACAAATAATCAAAAAATAGTTACGACTACTTGGAATTACGAAAATAGTCAAAAAGAATAAAAGGTAATCAAGAAACAATAATCCGACTACTTTTAGAAATTGTTTTTGGTTCTGTTTGAGGTCGACTCGCATCGTTTCAACGGTGAGGTTGTGAAGTGCAACCAGTAATTTTTAACTGAAATCGCCCATACGCTGATACGGCTTTTTCAGTTAACACAGTTAAACGAATAACAGTTATACAAGAACTTAATTAGTTTTATTAAGTTTATAGCTAATGCTATACATGGCTTGTTTAGTACTGTTTTATAAAAAGAGGAATACTTGACGACATACTAAACGAGTTGAAGCGAACTGTACCTAGCCGCTGCAATTGAATTCAACTGAACGGCTGAATTTTATTAGTGATTATCGTGACCATAACATTAATGATTTAATATATTATATTTTTAATGATTGCGTATTTTTATAATTCTATATGTGAACGTAAAATCTGCATTTGATGTAATTTATTAAATGTTTAGTATTTTTAGTGCTTGTATATGTCTCGCCGTATACAAGCTGTCGTTGTCTCTTTCACACATATGCTTTTAGGATAATCGTCAAAAGCAAATGTTAAAATACTCCTTGAGCAGGAGTAAATTATTCTGTAATAATATTATAGCCAAGTGGCTTTTGATTATTAATTTAGTTAATAGTGTAACAGACCAGGCAGGCCATACATTACAGCATTAGCGGCTGTAACAAATAAGAAATTGTTTATATATATATATTTTGTAATATCGATTAATTAAAAACTCAATAAAGTACTACTACTACTTTGATTCTGTTTGATTATTTAAGAATTTTATTTTAAAGTACGGAATATTTTGTAAAATTTAATTTATAAAGAAATAGATATGTAAATAATCATTAAAAAAGTTTTTAAAAAACAAGAAAGAAGAAAAAAGTGATTGACAAAACTAACGGAGCAAATGTTGTAAAACATTTTTTCGTTCTTGTTTTTTGACAATCTTTGTTTAACAATTTCTATGATAATTTATCAAAAAATACAACAACAATTTTAGTATTTTAGACTGAAATTTTTGAAATAATCAAAAAGAATCAAACAAAATTTCTAAAAGTAGTCTGATTATTTTTCTTGATTACTTTTAATTATTTTTAATTATTTTCGTCATCTGAAAAAATCGTTATTATTTTATGAATGCTATTATATTACAATTACAAACAGAAAATAATTGTACTGAATCAATTATTTCACATTTCTAAAAAAATAATCGAATTGTTAATGAATACGATTAATAATAATTATTTAACAGCTATGATACAAAATAATACATAAATACATAAAAAAGTAATTTAATAGCTTATTCAGTTAAGTGTAATATAAATAAAATGGGTTGCTATTGCCCTATATTTAAATTAAATTTACAAGTTAAAAATTATTCGTTTTTAAGTATTTTGCTAAACAATATACCTTTACCTATTCCCAAAAAAAATCGACTAGTCTTATCGTTTATAGTAAGTGTTAAATTAGAAAAAAATCATTCAGCAGCAGCTGAGCTATGAGGCAGACTTATTATATTTATCACAAAATTTTAAAGTTCTTTGTTAAGAGGTTGCGTTAATGCATTTTTTGATAAAAAAAGTAATGTTCAAAAATGTCTCAATGTCATAATTTTTCTTAAAGTTTTTGTCGAATTTAAGGAAATGCCTCCTTTTTATATTTTTGCAAATAAAAACATATGTTCATATAAAAATTATTTATTAAAAAAGTATTTAAACTTAAACTGAGGCTTAAAAAAGTATCCATGCATTTTTCGAAGCGGCAACACTGCTTGAACAGATTCCTATGGTGTAATTATTCTAAGGTAATTTCACCATGATTTTTCAGGGATGTTTTCCATTGCTTTTCCGACGTCTTTTGTGGTATACCTTTCGTTACCCATTTTCTTGCAATAATATGCTGTTTTACAGTTATCGGACTTCAAACGTAACTGGTGAATTTCTTCAATCTACCATAAGCCAGGGTTGTTTTCCGTTGATTTTACGACATAGTATAAGTGTTTTGTGCTAGTATTGGAGCCAATTTAACGTAAAATTGAACATAATGCTATCCCTCTCCAACGGGATTTTTTGAAGCCAACAAAGGTTAGGCTGAGGGCAAATTGCCTCAATGCACGGCAAACAGGATGCGTGCAAGAAATGGGACTCACCATTGGGGCTGATTTGTTAATGGAGTCATGAGCCATAGTTTAATCACCTGCAAGGAAATAAATGTTTATAACTTTTTCTTTCTTTAACACTTCAACTACCACATCAGTCCAAATGACTGCTTTAATAATTTCAAATTAAAATTTTTAGTTATTTATAAATTCTGAATTATTTTTGTGATAAATTAAAGACTAAAAATTGGTAAATTGGTAATTGGTAAAAAAATAGATCGTATTAGACTAAAATTTGGTTATTTAGTTCAAAAGGTTACTTTCGGAAACTGAACTAAAAATGGGCGTGGTCGCACTACCACAATAGACAGTTCAGATATATAAAATATTTTTTTTTCGTTTGGCATTAAAATTCTTTTATGGAAGTAAGGCGGTCTGTGACAGGACAACATCTGCCCGGGATTACTAGCTTAGAATAAAGCGGAACTTATATTTTATCATCTTTAAATACCAGTCGTTTGAACTGGTTTTGGTATTTTAATTGTTAATTGTTTTTTTTTTATAAATTTAGCTATTAAAAAAGGTTTGGTGGTTACCCCGATTGCATAAAACCCAAGCGCAGCAAGTACCTTGTAATAAAGAGTTGATGTAAATTATTTCTTCTAAGGCATTTCCTTTGTTATTATACTAACTTGGCTTTCGGCCGATAAAGCTGCGATTGTACTTTCTTCCAAGTCACTTCTAATGGAGTCGATTATATTGTGAGCTTTCTCGGGTGTTTTTGATTCGTTCAAATCAAATGGACCCTTCTACCCTTCGCAAAAGAGCCCACTCCGTGTCGTTAAGGGCCAGTAAACGATAACACAAGTGTCGTTAACACGTTTGAGAATTCCACTACTGATCTCTGATTTTTACATATTAGTTCAGCACTTGATTGTAAAATGTCTTAGCAGGTGCGTTCACATCAACAGCTGCTAACTATAGGACTTAACAAATTTTACTGAATATCCTTGTTGAGATACAGCAATTACCAGAATACAATTTGCTCTAATGTAAGAACTTGTCTCTGCTGGGCTATTGCACAATATCAGCTTTTGACTACTGGAGAGAGATAATTAGCATCTCATCATGGTACAATTACTGACAAGGTAGTAGCGCAGACTGGCTTTTTTTCTCACGAGCGGCGATGAGAGTTGTGAAAATTAGCTGTTCATGCAATTAATCAAAGAAATGTGAAAAATAAGCAAAGACTTAAACATAGCTAGTCAACAGCAGCAAACTACAACTCCTTTAGCTGTTTTTGACAACGACCAATCGCCAAAAAACTGTCACGGTTTTGTGCCTTGTCAAATAATTTCAGCTCATGCTGAAATAATTTCAATCATATGAAAATAAATCACGTTTAAGCTGGATTCACTGATAGCCTGATAGCAGCATGTTTTTGTGTGATTTAAAATAATGTTCATAAAGTTGAGAGCATGCAGCAAGTTTTCTCCCTGAGCGAAAACTTCATACAAAAAAACTTGCAAAACATGCTGAAAGTGATCAGTGAATCCAGCTTTAGTGTAGTAAAGGTTTTGATCCACAGTTTTAAAAACTTTTTTATTAAATGCATAATATGCTATACCCCTTTCAACCAAGTTCGGAGCGCTCATAATTCGGACTCTGAAAAGAGCCTTATTAAAGAGCATTTTATGAGTTCCCTCTTATTTATGAGTTTTTAAAGTGTATTTTTTGTATTTTCATAACGTACACTCCTGAAAAGTACTTATTTCGGATTGTTTTTGGAGTACTTCAGTTAAGGGCTCAGAAAAAACTCAAATTTAAGAGTGTTTTGTGAAAAGCCTCCTGAATATGAGTTTTTAATGTGTATTTACTGTATTTAAAAAAAAAACTACGCGTTTTCAAAGCACAAATTCAAAGAAAAAAGCATGTTTTGAAATATTGTTCATTGACATAAAATATAAAATATTTCATTCCGTTCAGTAATTGTGTTTGAATATTATATTCATACATGTTTGGATAAATAATACTAGTCTACAAATTTCGTATACGGAAAACCCATTAATATGTACTTTCATTGCTGGCTTAAAATCTGTACTCAATTTCCTCCTATATTGTAAGATTTTCTAGATATATTGTTTTGTTGCAATCGTCTAAAGTTAGAATTTAGAAAAAACTGTTGATCAAGTGTATTTTTACATAAAAAAAGACATTTTAAATTTGCACGATTCCGACAGTGGTTGCTATATTGATTGAAAAGTTGGTATTTTTTCTAAAATACCAAATATTATTTTTTTTTATGGTGAGTAGTTTAGATTCTAGATCAATAATACTAAACACGTGCCAAAAACCTAAAACACCCTGTTTCTTGGAAATTTTACAATATATGAGAAAACTGAGTACAGATTTGAATCCATAGCTAAAAGATTCTTTTTGATGCTCATAATCAAAGGAAAACAAGCTCATTTTCTGCACTTTTATGTTTATTTTATGAAGAAAAAAGGGCAAAAATAGGAATCATAAAAGAGTCTTTTAGGATTCATATTGATGACTCATACGAGCGACCAGTTTCAAAGGAAAACTAGCACTTTTTGGAAACTTTTAAGAGTCTATTATGAGTATTAAAAGGTCAATATAAGATTCATAAAAGACTCTTCTAGGAGTCCGAATAAATTACTTTTGAGAGTCAAAAAAGTATAATTTTGTACTCATATTTAAGCTCTTAAAGAGGGACCACTTTTAAAGGAAAAACTGCTCTTTTAAGAAACTTATAAGAGCTCATTATGAGGGCTCTGGCTCCTACAAATGAGTCATAAAAGAGTCTTTAAAGACACATATGGTTTGCACGGACACTGCGCACATGACACCAGTATTTATCTCAAGAATGATAGAATACAGAGATTGCGCTGAAGATAAGAAAAAGAGTACAACAAAATTGTCGTTCTGCACATGTACGTCATAATATCAATGCTGTATTGGCGAACGTTCACTTTGCATACGATTTCTACACAGAAATGAAAATTGCATACATTTTAGTTTGTATAATTAAAATAAAAGAATTGAGAAGCAATTTATTGGAAAGAAAAGAAGGTAAATTTATTTAGTACTCCTTTGCAAACATTATTTTTACTATTATTTTCTTGCTACTGGCTGCAGCTTAGTCAAAAAAATTTGTATGAGAAACCAACTGCAGTGAGTTTTATTGTTCGAGTTGGATTTTATTAAAATGTTTATTACGAGTTGAATTGACGTAGTTTCAACATTCCCAGATATTTTATTTCCATTAATTTAGCTGTAAATTGAAAGGACAAAAATATGATAGTTCCAAGTTTTTAACTAATGAAACAAATTTTGATAAGTGAATATATAATTGTATTTTCGTTTTCATCTGTGTGCGTTTTCTACAATTTCTTGGTTTAATTTTGGAATTTTTGCAAATATTAGTGTTCTGAAAAATATTTTTTTTCCTACTGTTACCGCAATTAGCAGCTGCACACTTAATTTTTTTCAATTTTAAGTAAAAAACTCGCAAATATACACAATTAAATAAGACACAACCGATCGCAATACGTTTCTCAAAGAAATAAAATATTGTGACGTAGTAAACTGAACAGCTGGTTGTGAAACTCGATTAGCAGAAGTAACGGACCTGCGCAAAGCGCAATCTCTTATTCTATCATTCTTGTATTTATCTATATCTATACTATTATTTAGGTTAGGTTAGGTTAAACCGGATGCCTTCGTGAAGGCTCACATTGACCAATTCAGGACCTTAGTGGTACCGGTACCGAACAAAAGGAACCTTTGTGTTTGTTTAAAAGTCTTTAAAGATTTGCTTTGAATTCGCAAATCTTAGGAGGGATTCCAGAGACACCTTGGCTACATTTTTAAGCGACGGGAATGTCGATGAGCCTAG
Source organism: Dichetophora obliterata (assembly GCA_963920525.1). Classification (NCBI taxonomy): domain Eukaryota; kingdom Metazoa; phylum Arthropoda; class Insecta; order Diptera; family Sciomyzidae; genus Dichetophora; species Dichetophora obliterata. The sequence goes on from OY986435.1 coordinate 169,956,617, forward strand.
GTATTTTAGTCTCGATCTAAGTAGGGCGGGGCATGTGCATAGTAGGTGCTCCAGGGTCTCCACTGTGCCCGGTTCCTTGCACTTCCTGCAGTTGTCATCCGTGGTGATGCCAAGCTTCCTCGCGTGGGCTGCCGTCATGCAGTGACCAGTGAGCATGCCCACTAGTGTCCTGCAATCTTTGCGCGGGCGTGCCAAGATGAACAGAGTTCGTTTTTCGCATTGTGCATTGCACATGATTTTCGAGATTTTGCACGATGTCGTATCTCTCCATCTACGATTTACTACTAGTGTGGCTCTTCTTTCGAGGTTCCTGTACAACTCTTGTAGCGGAGTAAGTACATGTTCTGCGAGTTCTGATTCCAGCCCGGCGTCTTCCTTTGCTAAACCATCTGCCATCTCGTTTCCCTCAATGCCCTGGTGGCTAGGGACCCAGTAGATGCGCACTCTTTTCGAAGCGCATAGTGCATCTAGTGCCAGCCAAGACACTTTTGGACTTGATGCTAGCGGAGCGCATGGATTTGATCGCCGCTTGACTGTCAACGAAAATGTTGATGTAAGAGTGTTGTGTGTCCATGCTGAGGGCTATCTCAGCAGCCTTCCTTATGGCAAATATTTCCGCCTGGAAGATACTGCAGTGGTTCGGCAGTTTATATGGCTGCCTTATATTAGGCTCTGCGTAATACACCGCTGCACCTACCCCCGTAGGCATTTTGACCGCCTGCTGTGCTTGTTCTATACCTTTGCACCAGTCATTTGGTCCCAGAAGAGTTCGTGCTTTGGAATTGACTATCGTGCGAGGCACAATGAAGTCCGTGCTACTAAGTAGATCCTTTCCGATTGTACAATGTCCAAAATTTTGAATGTGCATGTTGCCTGCCGCCGTAAGGCGTAGTGCCGTTTTTCCGGCTATTAGTTTTGCGTGTATGTCCAGGGGTCCATACTTAGAATGGTTTCAAGCGCTTTAGTTGGAGTTGACTTCAGTGCCCCCGTGATGCATAGCGCTGCCTGCCGATGTGTTTTCTCCAAGCGCCTGAGGAATGTTGATTTGTTCACAGCCGGCCACCACACAATAATCCCATAGAGTAGAATAGGACGCACTACCGTTACATAGATCCAGTGCATCAGAAAGGGTGAGAGACCCCAGGTACTGCCTAGCATCTTCTTGGATGTGTATAGCGCAATGGTGGTTTTTTCACCCTTTCTTCCATGTTGGTTTTCCATGACAGCTTGCTGTCCAGGACGACTCCTAGATATTTTGTGTGAGTTTTCGGTATGAGACGTATATCGTTAAATTTTGGTGGTATCCACTGTGGTATCTTGTACCTTTTCGTGAACAGAACAAGATCTGTTTTCTCTGCGTTAATACTAAGACCGACTGAATTTGACCATCCAAGTACATCTTTGAGTGTGCTCATTATGGAGCTTACTGTTGATAGACATTTCCCTACTATAATTATGCTTATGTCGTCTGCTTGTCGTTTTCGAGTAGTTCATTAACTACAAGCTTCCATAGTAGTGGCGAGAGGACCCCTCCCTGGGGTGTCCCACTGCGAGCTTCCCTTACCATGGATTTAGTGCCCCACTCAGCCCGCACCTTTCTGCAGCTAAGCAATTTGTCTAACCATAGGTTTATTGCTGATGGTGCCTCTATTGTACGTAATCCACTAAGGATTGCGGTGGTTGATACATTGTTAAATGCACCTGAGATGTCTAGAAACGCCCCGAGTGCGTATTCCTTGTGGTGGAGGGCTTTTCCTAGGGTTACTACTAGGGAATGTAGTGCCGTTTTAACCGATTTCCCTTTCGTGTATGCGTGCTGGTTGGTTGGTTGATAACTGGATTGAATTGTTTCTTAGGTGCAAGTCAATCAGTTTCTTGAGCGTTTTGAGTACAAAGGAGGTCAGACTTATTGGCCTGTAGTCTTTCGGACAGGCCAATAAGTATTATATAAAATATTATACTATTATATAAAATTAAAGTGAAAATTTAAAGTTACGGCTTTACTCGAAAAGTACTGGGCCGATTTTTATGAAACAGATTGTGCTACAGATTTATTTAGGGGTATTTTTCTTTCGATATTTTAATAATTAGTATATTTAATTAATATTTCAATCAACGACATCAGCATTGAGATCAAACGAAGAATAACTCTTACCAACAGGTGTTACTTTGGGCTCAATAGGCGATTGAGAAGCAGAGCCCTCTCTCGACGAACGAAAATCACGCTCTATAAATCGCTCATCATGCCCGTCCTACTTTATGCATCACAAACCTGGACGCTGAGCAGTTTAGATGAAAAGACTTTAGGAGCTTTCGAGAGAAAGATTCTTCGTAATATCTACGGACCAATCTGAGTCAATAGCGAAAGGTCATGTTCAGCGCAAGACCAAGTAGAGGACAACCTGACGAAGCTTGGAGTTTCCAACTGGCGCCAGCAAGCGAAAGACAGAAATGGCTGGCGCAAATTCTTAGATGAGGCCAAGACCGACATACGGTTGCAGCGCCAACTAAGTGAGTAAGTAGTATATTTAATTAAGGTATTAAGTGTTTTAAGAAATCATTACAGCTGCCACGCATTGCTTATTCTTTGTCTTTTGACGCGTCTGTGTTGCGAGAGTTTCCATAAACTCCATGTTGCTCTCTATTTTTCTCTTTCTCTTCGTGCTCAGCTAGCACAGCGCATAGTAGAACTAGACAAGGTAGGGTGTTGTTACGGTGGTCGTCATATGATCCCTGGTCATGACACTTTTTACTCCCTTTTTTTCGTTTGATGAGCTGTGTGACGAAAGTATGTTATGCTGGTGGTCATATGATGCCTAAGCACCAGTACACTTTTTGCAACATTTAGTATTTTTTCAACCGATGAGTGTTGCTATTAAGCAGGTTTCATTTACTGCTTTCTTACATTTCGTACTAAAAGTGTAATATTTTCATGCCTTAACACAAATATTGTGAATAATTCCACAACGCAACACTGTTTTGATCCCATGATTTCATATTTTTGTCGAATCATTGGTGACCGTGGTGGTGAAAATTTACTCTCTTGCTCTCGCTCTCAAATTTTTAATTTACATTCAAACAACAACAATGCATAACCATGATGAGCCCATGACCGCCACCGTAACAGGGCACGCAGTGTTAGGGCTGAATGTGTTCTTTCTTAGTGACCATAACTGTCATACTCAGCCATTTTGGTATTTTTGCCAATTTTTACTTTCATATTGCATTGGTTGCAGATTTTGTATGAAATGTCAACTTCGTTTTGACAGTTTCGGTCACTGGCTCTCCGTCCTAATACTACCTTGTCTAATTTTGCCATGTTGCTTTCTAGTGAAAATTTTCGAAATATTTCGTTTGCATTCGACTACGCAAACAGACCTATAAATGGCGATGCGGCGCTCCAAAACCAAACAAAACAAGACGAAAGAAAAAATTATACTTTTTTATTTCTTTGATACGTATTGTCTTAACCCAATAAGGACGAATTTCTGTAGAATTTCAAATGTCAAAAAGCTTACACTAAATTTAGAGTCGACTTTAAAATGTTTATTACAAAGGCCAAATTACTCTTCATAGACTTCAAAATATTGCAGTAATTGAGTAAACGTTTTGCATGTTAAGGGTTAAACAACTACTCACTGCAAGGTCAACCCGCATTTCCTCTTAGTTTGTTGGCAAGGGGTACTTAAATAAGCTTTGCAGTCTCTGCTGCGAAAATGCACTGCTGCTGCCCGTCCCTACTGTAGATTATGCTAATCTTACCAATTTCTTTTATTGACAATACATAATCCATCCATCAAAAATAAATATTCAAAATTTCATTTTGGAAAGAATACCAATAAGTAAATTTATTCCAATATTGGCATCACAACTGGAAATTTTTTTTGTACTAAATAACAACAGCTAAAGCAATTTATTTAAGGGTAGTATAAAGTTGCAGTATTCGCCAAAAGCTATTCCAAATCATAAAATTTCGAATTATAACGACCTTTCAAAAACCAAATTACTGTCAAAGTATTTTGGAATATAAATAAAAACACTTTCGTTAGTTTATTATTGCTCATCAAAAAGATTATAGTTTTTATTCAAAATTTGGAGTGAAATTACAATAAATTGAATAAAAATTCATAAACAACAACCAGACCATGTAATTTATATCAGACTTTCATTCTACAAATTTTACTCACTCATGTTTGCTCTAAAGATTTTATGATAAAACTTATTATTTAAAGGCTTTTTTTTGCTTGCTTGAGTCTAAAAAGTTGAGCGTAAAATACAGAAAATTTTCTGTCGATAAATTATAATTATGGAAGAATTTCGGATTATAGAAATTGCCAAATGAGAGCCAGTGAATAATAAAAATAATTAATTTATTAACTTAAAATAAGAAGTTAACACAGTAGAAATAAAAGTAGTATATTAATCATGCATGAATAATGAATTAAATTCAATAAATTTTTAGATGAATAAATTAATTAAACTTAGGACAATATAAAATATATTCGAAATTAACCATTGCAAATGTTTTCGAATTTATTTTTGTTAAGACATCAAAATTATGTTTTAAATGAGAAATTCTTTTGAATTTTTTTTTAACTATATAAAAATATTTCGTTTTATAGCCTTATTCTGGTGATGGACAATTGTAAGTTTATGGACAACTGTAAGGATTTCTTATTCTAAAATTTAATCGAAAGAATATAACTTCACAAAACTGTGAATACCAAAAAAAATATTCACAACAAATAATTTTGCGAAACATTTTGGAAGTTTCCAATTCCATGGAGCAAAAAATAGCACATAAAAGACTAGCTTGTCAATGATTTTACTTAGCACCAGAATAAGGCTATTATTATATAGTATATCGCTCATTTCGTGCAAGACCGTCACAACTCAAAATTTGGGCTTTTTACAGAATTTACAGATATATATAGAAATATGCATTGTTATCATATCTTTAATTGGAGTGAATTTCGGACCGATTTGCTGTTAATTGACGGTTTCACAAATACTTTTGTCGTTTTGACTTTTAGAAATTTCATCACTTTTTTGTAGCAATAACGTTTCATTTTTATTTATACCAAAATTTATTTAAAAATTTATGTAGAAATAAAGTACCAACTTAAAACGTGTCATTTCTCTTGTTCAAAAGTATGTTATTGTTAGCAAAATCGTCACAACTCAAAATGAAACACTTTTTTAAAATGAGTTTTTGTAGTAATAATGTCACAACTCAAACAGACACTTGCAAAAATATTGCTTAAAAATTCACTATTGACGCAAGATTAAAAACTTATCATATTTTTGGTATGAAATATAATGGCCTACAAATATTTTTAACAATTTTCAGTCTACGTTTATAGTTAATGGTCGTGATGTCATTTCATAATTTCATAAGGCTCTCCTGAAAAATACTTAATTTTGAGTTGTGACAGTCTTGCACGAAATGAGCGATATGCACTATCATATACACATGTGCACATTGTACATAAGTTATTAATATATCAGTAGTTCTGAAAAATTTTAACAATATATGAGTTTATGTTTTATTTTTTATAGATTACAATAATTTAAGTTGGGATAGTTTCAAGTTGTGCTTATTTTAAATAATCACGCTATGATTCAGAATAAATTTTTAAGAATTCTAATTGACGATTGGTGAATACATATTTATTGCGTCTTTTAACTTTAATCTATAAATATCAATGACGTATATATAAGTATATATCTGTGGCTTTTCATAATAAAATTTTAAAAGTAAAAATCATGTTTCGAGAAATCTTGCTTCAAATTATTCAGTCGCCATGCAAGTTATATGAAATGGTGCTTCGTTTTTGTGTCTTAACTTGCAACGGTCATGCTAGAAGCTCCAGATTAGGTGGTAATAGCAAAAACATACAAGATGTTATCTTATATCTTTTTGGGTAATAGTGCTATATGCATGGAACACAGCAATATCCATAACTCAGATCTGCCTTAAGGCGACTTAAGACGTTATTATAAAATGCCACATATATAATAATAATATTTAAATACAACCAGAAAAACTTTATCAATCTAGAGAATATACTCGTAAGCATACTCTAACATTCAGAATTTTTCAAATTATATCTTAACTTGTACGTAATGACCGTCTTTTGTTGCATTAATTATATACCCAACACTTTCCTACTTCACAAAAAAAAAAAACCTTTCAAACCTATTTACTATTTATACGCTTCGGCTTTTTATTGCGTTTTCCCAATATCTTCATTAATTGTTTAGACATAAAATAAGGCTTGTCCGGAGTGCCATCGTTGCGTTCACAATCTTCCAGGAAGCATAGAAACAGAGTGTCCACTGCCATCGAGTAGACTCCAAAAAATACACTCGTTATGAGAAAAGCTGCTATCACAACAATTGTTGTGGGGACGGCATTGTAATGTAGCTGAATAATGGTCGGATTCGATGCAAAAAAATAATAAGTAGCCGTGCCTGCTGCTCCAGTCAGCAATACTTTAGACAGGAAAAACAAGAAATCGGTGGCTTTGTCTAGTGTTATGACACGCAAAAAGTTGCGCATCACTAAATTGAATGCATCTTGGGCACTCGTGCAAAAATTCTTGCCGTGGATAGCGCACATTATATAGGCATTGCGATTTATGAAGCGCAAGAATGATTCGAGCATCCAAAAGAAGCATTTCATGCAGCAGAGAATGGCGCGTGTGAATGCATTATCATAGCGCTTTAGCTTAGAGTCAATGTATTCCAGTAGAATGCGTATCATTCGACAAATTGCCAGTATGAGCGAGCCAAAAGCCAGTGTTCCCAAGTGATAAAATGCTGTTTGGCGGAAAGCGCGAGTCAGCGTAAAATAGGGCACATCGCGCTTTTTGAATGTCCAATACCAGGTGGCAAATGTGGCAGCCAAGACCATGTCACTAAAGGCCGATATAAAAAATGACAACCAGAAAAAGCCAAACACATTGTAAACAATGAACCATTTAATCATGGCGGGATTTTTTATCTTCAAAAAACTGCAGCTTGTCTGCGTGCAGTGTGCTCGAGTTTGTTGCTGGAAAATGCCACCAGTAGAAGCTTTCGAAATATAGCAGTAATCCTGGAAAATACTTGGCTCACACATAGAGCCCACAACATAGTTTTGAGCTGGTCCTTCACAAATACAATTCTCATTGGATACACCATTCTCTGTTGTTGGATCCAACTTTTTAATCATGCGATAAGCAGGTTCACCTATTGAACCCAAATACAGACCAACTCCCACAGCATAGACAATGACTGCAATGAAGAGCACCCAGGAGAATATGGGAAAGAATACAGTTGATATGACGCTGGATACGGCTTTGCTGCCTTCTTTGGTCAGTGCTATGGCAATATTAATGCGCTTGCGCAGCACAATAACCAACAGCAAGATGATGACAAAACAAACGCAGAGAAATATGCTTAAATAAAGCCAAGTACTCTGTTCTTCGAATATGTTTTTGACTGCCGCATGTAAATTTAGTGCATGATTTGGCACAGTTGCAGTCTCCTTCCAGAATGTATACTGCTTAATGCTATAGTAAATGCCCACAATGAGGCCAACAAGTACGCCCAGTATAGAGAACCACATAATGAATGCAGCCAGCCAGCGCATTAGCGCTATAAATATCAAAGACGCCACCAATGTGCATAGCAAGGCCACAAGCACCACATACCAAGAGTTGATGATATCCTCAACTATCTCTTCACCGATTTCCTGGGCGTTATGTGTACCATTGTAAAAGTGCGCTACAAAATTGCCCACCAATTTGGCCAGTCTCGTGTCGGTTTTCATCATTTTCTCCTTGATGACTGTTTCGCCTAGCTGTGTGCGTCGACGACACTGCACAATTGGTTCCTCTTGAAGCGCCAATTTATGATCGGCTGTTGCTACACGTTGCTGGGCTGTGGTGGATAAGGACAAAGCTAATGCTTGAAGACGCGGCTCAAGCGTGTCTGCTGATTGATTCAGGTCGGTCAACTCGCGTCGACTACGTGGCAATAAAAATGATGGTATGTATTCACAAACTTGGGGTGAAAACTCCCACATGCATCTATTTAAAAATGGTGCACTTTTGATATACCAACGTACACAGCGATTCTCATTTATTGCTCGCTCTGCATCTTGCTTTGTATATATGCTCGTGCGATCTTCGTCTGTGAGGCATATCAAGCGTTGCTTCAGCTCATCCATAGACAAGCTATCCTTCATTGTGTCCCAGATAAAAGTTTGTGTTGGACAGCTTTTGATGCAGACCTGCGGTGTTGGGCAGCCAGTTATGGGTACTAACGGATCAATACATTTTTCCAAATTAAAAAAGAAAAGGAATTTTTTATCCAGCACTTGAGAGTCGAGGCCGCATTTTTGATTGAACGAATCTGTAGGTACCATCAGCTTATTAAGGTCACCATTGCGTATGGCATATTGAGCAATGAAGGCCCAACCACCCAAAAAGAGCAAAAATATTATGAGGCATGGGACGTCAGTGCACGAACGTTGACGCCATTGAGGTCCACGGAAATTGCGATCATAAGCTAAAGGTTTGCCATATTTCTTAACTAGTTCTCGATCTTCTTCTTCTTCCCTTTCCATTGCTAGTGCACTTATATTCAAACAAAATAAAATGTGATAGCTTCGTTCTTAATGTTTCATCAATGCTCTGTAAATGAGATAAATTAAAGCAAATTTTAGCAGACATAGAATATTGGAAAAAATACTAGATACAATTTATTTTGCTTCTTTTTAATGCTGTTGTAATTTATAGACACCAATGATGATGATTACATTTTACATATCATCATATATAACTATGCTTATATTTAGTCTCATAGTATATATATGTATATGCATGTTTGGACTTCAACAAAAAGTTCCACTTGAACGGATTATGCGAATGAACATGACGTCAATTTCTTTAGCTTATTTAATTGTTTGGACGACTTTTGTTTGCCAAAAAAAAAAAACTCAATTGATTTTTTAGTTGACAAACACTAAAACTAATTAATTTTAATAAATCTAGTTTGTAATGAAGATATTCACAAATCGTGTTGGATAAAAAAATTAACCGAATATACTTGGCGAAAACCTGGATTTAAAGATTTTGAACATTATCTTTATATATATAAAAGAAAGTGGCAACACGCGTTGTTTCCCTCTCCTCCCCGTAGTTTTCAACCAATTTACTTGACTTTTTTTAAAATGTAGATAATTAGGGTACTAAGCATAGATGGGCACTTTGCAGTACCAGTAAAATTGCAGTAAAAATAAATTTTTACTGATAATGAAATTCAATTTGCATTACCAGTAAAATTTTACTGATTACTGAAAAAAATTGCAGTAAAAATAAATTTTTACTGATTACTGGGAAAAAACTGCAGTACAAATAAATTTTTACTGATAATGAAATTCAATTTGCATTACCAGTAAATTTTTACTGATTACTGGAAAAAATTGCAGTAAAAATAAATTTTTACTGATAATGAAATTTAATTTGCATTACCAGTAAATTTTTACTGATTACTGAAAAAATTTGCAGTAAAAATAAATTTTTACTGATTACTGAAAAAATTGCATTAAAAATAAATTTTTACTGATTACTGAAAAAAATTGCAGTAAAAATAAATTTTTACTGATTACTGAAAAAAATTGCAGTAAAAATAAATTTTTACTGATTACTGAAAAAATTGCAGTAAAAATTTATTTTTGCAATTTTGTTCAGTAATCAGTAAAAATTAATTTTTACTGCATTACTAAAAAAAATTGCAGTAAAAATAAATTTTTACTGATTACTGAAAATATTGCAGTAAAAATTTATTTTTGCAATTTTATTCAGTAAGCAGTAAAAATTTATTTTTACTGCAATTTTTTTCAGTAATCAGTAAAAATTTATTTTTACTGCAATTTTTTTCAGTAATCAGTAAAAATTTATTTTTACTGCAAATTTTTTCAGTAATCATTAAAAATTTACTGGTAATGCAAATTAAATTTCATTATCAGTAAAAATTTATTTTTACTGCAATTTTTTCCAGTAATCAGTAAAAATTTACTGGTAATGCAAATTGAATTTCATTATCAGTAAAAATTTATTTGTACTGCAATTTTTTCCCAGTAATCAGTAAAAATTTATTTTTACTGCAATTTTCTCCAGTAATCAGTAAAAATTTACTGGTAATGCAAATTGAATTTCATTATCAGTAAAAGTTTACTGATTACTGCTTCTAGTAATGCAGTAAATATTTACTGCAGTGTGCCCATGTATGGTACTAAGTCGACAGGCCAAAAAAATTTCCAACTCGTACGATTACTGTCGGCAACTGTATTTAAAATGATACAGATGATGTATTCATAAATGATGTAGTCTAATTTTATATACGCCCAATTTTCAGAAATCATTTTAATTCCTGAGTTTTACATGTTTTGATAATGCTACTTGGTATGAAGGGTCCAAGTGACGGTCCCTATATATTTGAGCAAGCAAGAGGGCGTGGCTCCGCCCACACAAGTTAAATTTATGATATCAAATTAATTTGGAACTAAATGTCGTATAACAAAGAGACTCAGTATTGAAATAAAATTACGCTCACGCTTATGTATGAGCAAGAGAGAATGTAACCATACTCACATGCGTGCATAGTAGAACTAGACAAGGTAGTGTTAGGGCTGAATGTGCTCTCTTTCTTACTGACCATAACTGTTAAACTCAGCCATTTTAGCATTTTTGCCAATTTTTGGTTTAAAATTGCATTCTCATTGGTTGCGGATTTTGTATGAAATGTCAACTTCGTTTTGACAGTTTCTGTCGCCGGCTCTCTGTACTAAAAATTAGTTTCCACGCCCCCTTTAACCGCTCACTTTTAAATTAGAAAAGTGCTTACATTGGTTTTTTGCGAAAGTATCTCATTTCGTTTGACAACTGTTTCTTTGTTTTATTTTTACTGGTTGATATTGATGATGATACACGTGCATAAAATGATTTGTTGTTTGACGTTTTCCTTCGGTTTTCCTTCGGTTTTCCTTTGGAAAGACGACTTCGTTTCTCATTTGTCTGAATTTGCTAAAATGAGTCATTTGGCCTAATTTGAACGTAGTATAAGATTAAAATTTGCTAATTTAGTTCGCATGGTTACTTTTGGCAACTTAACTAAAAATGGGCATGCCCCAATTTAGTTACGCCCACTTTTTGGGGGATAAGCGTGGAGTGAAGACGGTTTTGGTCTCATTAGACTAAAATTTGTAATTCAGTTCATATGGTTACTTTCGGCAACTATACTAAAAATGGTGAAAGTATGTATAAAATTTATTTTCCGAATAGCATAAAAATTCATATATGGCAGTAAGAGGTCTGTGGCTCCTGCGTCTGCCGGAGAATACTTCAAATCAGTCATGAGCAGGAATATAAATTTAGTGAGCCAATGTTTTTTTTTAAACAAACACAAAGTTATCCTCAATATTGCTTTTGCTCATCGTTGCAAAAAAAATAACAAAATAAAAAATGCTAATGCAATAAAAAACATCAATAAGGTTGCACTGATTTTCTATTTTTTAAAAAAAATTGACCAGCAAAACAAAAACAAATCATGTGTGTTTGTGTGCAACACATGTAACTAGATAATTAAATGACTGAAAACATAGATTTATGTATAAATCTATACTATTATATAAAATTGAAGTGAACATTTAAAGTTACGACTTTACTCTAAAAGTACTGGTCCGATTTTAATGAAAAATTTTTTAAAATATCATATTTGTGCTACAGATTTAGATAGGGATATTTTTCTTTCGAAATTTTAATATTAAGTGTATTTAATTAAGGTATTAAGTTTTTTATGAAATCATCCCAGCTGCGACGCATTGCTTATTCGTTGGTTCTTGACGCGTTTGTGTTACGAGAGTTTCAATAAACTCCATGTTGCTCTCTATTTTTCTCTTTCTCTTCGTGCTCAGCTAGCACAGCGCAACAAAAAAAAAATGATGAGCCTCGAACAAGGCATAAAGTGAGATACATATAAATGCAGAGCGGCGCTCCAAAACAAAAGAAAAAAAAACATTTTTGTTTTCTTTGATATGTATTGTCAACCGAATCTGCCATATCGCATCACTAAGTCGGATGTCGCAAAACTAACCGTAGCTCATAAAAATTAGTCAAAACCAAAATTAGGTAAAAATTACCACATGTGTGAAAAAATTGTCCCGTCTTTAAGGAGTTAAGGAGATTGATAAAAAAACGTCCGTGGCGAAGCCGCGGACAACAGTGACCTGCTAGTCTATATATATAAAATAGGATGTGTGTATGTATGTAACGTATGGACTCCAAAACGGCTGGGCCGATTTTGATGAAATTTTCAGGTAATGTTCATCTTGGTACGGTGGGTAACATAGGCTATATTTGGGCCTACGCCCCCGGAAAACTGTGACTGCATCTCTTGAAACCACGCCAGCCGTAGCTATAAATGTTGGCTCTGTTTGTGATGGTGCTGCTGCTGCTGCTGCTGCTCCGAGTACTAACTCTCTTGGCACTGCCGCTGATGTATTGGTAACGTCTGCTGATCCTATGCTCTTGAACTCTTGCGCTCTTTCGCTTTCTACTGCATCCGATTTTTCGTCTACCAACACTATGAATCTGCCTAATACAATTGCCCGGAAAACGGTGCCTGCATTTCTTTCACCCACGCCAACCGATGCTACAATTGCTGGCAGTGTTTGTGATGGTGCTGTTACTGATGATGCAGGTCCGAGTACTAACTCTCTTGCTGCTGCCGCTGATGCATTGGTATTGTCTGCTGATCTTAAGCTCTCGAATAGGTGCGCTCTTTCGCTCTCTACTTCTAATACAGTGAACCTGCCTAATAGTATTGCCACTAACAATACAACTGAAAGCCTGTCGATGCCTTTTGCCGCTAGCTATGCTGATATAGCCTCTCTTGGCGCTCAAAGCTCTTATTATGATTCTGGCCTCAATAACATTGCAAAGGGCGCTCTTGATTCAGCCAATGCTTTGACTGTGCATAACTTTCAACGCTCTGCTATGTCTACATCACCAAGCTCTTCACATGGCGGCGCTCTTGCTCCACTACAATCAAATAGTGTGAAAAATAAAGTTGCGGATAAAATAATTGTAAATAATAACTCCAAACCAAAATTAACCCGTACTGGTTTTTTGGGAGTTAATGATACTCACGATCTTGATATCGTCGCTGAAAAAAAATTTGTGCATGTGTCGTCGTTTAAACCGTATGTGTCAGAGAGTGATATTGTAGACTATGTGGTTAAACAATCTGGAATTGAAAGAAGTCATTTTTCATGTGCTAAGCTTGTTAAAAAAGATGCGGTTCTGGATAACCTTAGCAGTGTATCTTTCAAATTGGGAGTGTCAGCGAACCTACTGAATAATATTATAGACCCATCTCTGTGGCCTGCCAATGTAAGAGTGCGCGCATTCCAAAATTTTCAAAAGTTGGGTGCACTGAACAAAGTAAATTAGCGAATGAATTATTAGTGAATAGTTCCTGCCCTGGACTTAAACTCTACTTTCAAAATATGTCGGGTATTAGAACTAAATCGGCTGCTATATTTAATTGGTCCTCGCATAATGATTTTGATCTGATCATCTTTATTGAAACCTGGCTTAATTCAGACTTTTTCGATGGTGAATTTTTCGATTTGGATATGTATCACGTTTATCGGAAAGATAGAGACCCGTTAAGAACTGGCCATTTGCGTGGTGGTGGCGTTCTTATTGCTGCAAAATGTCATCTTCACTCCAGCCTGTGCACTTTGTCTAATGGTCACTCTACCTTGGACCAGCTATGTATTTCAATACAGGGTTCCGCTGGTACTCTGTTTCTATGCGCTTCATATATACCTCCGAATAGCTCTGATCAAATTTATGCTGCCCATGTAGATAATATTGTAGCTCTGCATGCTTCGATGGATTCAATTAGTAATTTGTGTGTTATGGGTGACTTCAACCTCTCGAAAATTAATTGGATTCGTATCGCAGGAGAACTTACGCCAACGAATGTAAACCAGCTTCATGAAATTAATTTAGTTGATAATTTCTTCAGTATCGATCTAACACAAATCAATTTTATCGAGAATAATCTCAATAAAATTCTTGATTTAATTTTTGTCTCCAACAATATTCAGTATCAACTTTCAGAATGTAGTTTTCCAGTTAGCCCAGGTGGCATTCATCATCTACCTTTATTTGTAGTTATAAAATTTTATGAATTTATCTCGTTTAAGCAAACGCGAAATATTTTTAACTTTAATTCGTGCAATTTTGATTATTTAAGTCAACTTTTTAATGTTATTAACTGGTCAAGCTTATTTGATAGCCAAAATACCGCAACATGCTTTGATATTTTTAAATTAAATATTCATTACATCTGTTCAAATAATATTCCACTGGTTGAGCAAAGAACCCATAAAAATCCGTGGTACACTAGAGGTCTCAAAAAGCTAAAAAACCTTCGTAATAAATTTTTCAAACTTTTTCAGTCTACAAATGATTACAATTGTAAAGTAAAATATGAGCATTACTCTAGGGAGTTCAATTTTTTAAACAAATTTTTATACAATCAATACATTCTCAGATTTGAATCTAATATTATTTCAAACCCGAAGAGTTTTTGGAATTACATTCAGTCAAAGAAGAATGGTTCTCAGATTCCAACTTCAATGTTCTTTGAAGGTAGGAACTCTTCTTCTAATAGAGATGCAGTGAATCTTTTTGCCGATTATTTTAAATCTAACTTTGTTGATGACGACTCGTGGTTTGATCAATCTATTTTGGAAAACATTGTGTCTAGAGTTGATATTGGCTCTATGTCAGTTTCAATTGAAGATGTTCGCAATGCACTGTCCCTCCTCAAATCCTCAACTAAGTCTGATAATGATGGTTTTTGTGCTATTTTATTTAAACAGTGTGCATCTGCATTAGCTGAACCTCTTTGTTTTATCTTTAATAAGTCACTTTCATCTGGTTCTTTCATTGAGTCTTGGAAGATTGCAGCTATAAGTCCTATTTTTAAAAGCGGACAAAAGAATGATGTTGGCAACTACCGCCCTATCTCCAAATTGACAATTGTCTCGAAACTCTTTGAGTCAATTATCAAGAAGAAGCTTTGCTTTCTTTTAAAGCTTTGTATCTGTCCTGAGCAGCATGGGTTTGTAGCCGGAAAGTCCACTGTTACTAATCTTTCCCTCTTTTCTAATTACTGCATCTCTGCTTTTGAATCTGGCTTTCAAATTGATGCGCTTTACACGGATTTTTCAAAAGCTTTCGATAAAGTCTCCCATAAGGTTCTCGTGGCTAAACTAAGTAAATTGGGTTGCCATTCGATTTTTCTGGAATGGATAAAGTCTTATCTTAGTGGAAGAGTTTGTTTTGTCTCGATTGATAATACGCATTCATATTTCTATCCAGCAACCTCTGGTGTCCCTCAGGGTAGTATTTTAGGACCTTTGCTTTTTGTGCTTTATATTAATGATATAACACAATGTTTTCATTTTGCAAATTATCTTCTTTTTGCTGATGATCTCAAATTGTTTGCGAAAATTAATTCCTTTGGTGACTCGGCCTTACTGCAAGCAGATCTGGACAATGTCTTCGTATGGAGTATCCGCAATGGGTTACCTCTGAACATAAGTAAATGCTACCATGCCACTTTTAGTAAATCTAGTAATACTATCTTGACTTCTTATTCCATTTCCGATATACCTCTTCAAAGAGTAAATACAATTCGGGACCTGGGCGTCATCTTTGATTCCAAATTTACCTTTGTTGAGCACTTAAACTTCTTGTTGCCTAAAGTTTTTTCCTTGCTTGCCTTTATTCGTAGGAATAGTCAAGAATTTAAAGACCCCTATACATTTAAAGCACTCTACTGTTCTCTAGTCAGGTCAAGATTAGAATATGCTTCTTTAATTTGGAACCCTTCAGCTACAATTCATTCGTTGAGGCTCGAAAAAGTTCAAAAAATCGCTACAAAGTATATGCTTTATTGCACTAACTTTAGATTTGACTTACCCTCTTATCATGTGCGATGTCTTCTGATGGGTTTAAAGACGCTCGAAATCAGGAGGAAAATAACCTCTTTAATTTTCATTTATGATATAATATGCAGTAATATTGATGACCCTATGCTTTTGAGTTTGATTCATTTCAATATACCACCAAGGCAGTTGCGTTATTTTAAGCTGTTTTTCATTAAAATCCATCGAACGAATTATGCCTTAAATGGGCCTATAACAAGGTCTTTATGTTTATATAATGAATTATCATCTAGGTACTTGTTTGATTTTTCAATGTCGAAATCATCTTTTAAAAATTTTGTTACTAGTTTGTTTTAACATAATTTAAGCTTAAATTTGTGTTGTATTATTTTTATTATGATTATTTTATTAATTGTAACTTAATTGTTATTTTCTCTAGTCTGTAAGGAATTGAATGATCCATAGACTGAATAAACTAAACTAAACTAAACTAAACTAAACAAATTCATTTAATTGACCTTTCAGAAAAAGGAAATTTTTCGATTTGAAAATGGCGGAGATGTTTACTTGCAAATTCAAAAATTTAAATTTCAATCTTTTTTTCTCATTCTACGGCTAAAAAATGTTATATTAAGAAAATCTGTAGTTTTCAAGATATTGAAATAATTTTGATGGCATAATAATGGGAATTTTTTCAATATACTAGATAAATGTACAAAATATCGAAAAAAATCTTTTTTTACCGTTATTTTTATTAATCAACAACTTTTCATAAAAACTGAGAAAATCTATAGTTTTTGAGATATAGCCAAAAGTTTGATGTCATAATAATGGAAATTTTTCAAAACTTAAATTAAAAAAATTCCATTTTTGATATACAAATTTAAAAAAATTTTTACCTAATTTTTTTTATAATCCTATTATGCAGGACTTATTAAAAAAAAATCAAAATACAGAAAAAGCCAGGCAACTTTATGTCACCATTACAATAACTGTTTAAAGAAGGTAATTTAAATTAAATAAAGTCATTTTTTAATATTTATAACATACTAGCTGGCCCTGTAGACGTTGTTCTCCCCTTTCCAGTAGTTCGCTTTATGACTGACTGTAATTCTCATTTCATTATTCAGTTTCAGCGGGTCTATATTTCAATGAAGTATAAATTATGAAATCAGGAAGGACCTCTCCCCACCATTTGTTACCAAACGAGGTTTCAGACAAGGTGATTCCTTATCGTGCGTCTTTTTCAACCCAATGATGGAAAAGATCATCCGAGCTGCTGATCTGAGACGTAGTGGTACAATATTCTAGTATTATGTTAGTATTATATTAGAGTATTATGCTGCTCGCGTATGCTGATGACATCGATATCATTGGCCATAATACGCGCGAAGTCAGTGCAGCATTTTCCAGATTAGAAAGAGAGTCAAGTCGAATGGATCTGGCAGTGAATGCAGATAAGACGAAATACTTGGTATCAACAAGCAAACAGTCCCAGCGTCTTGGAACCCACGTTACAGTTGCCAATACCTCCTTCGAGGTTGTAAAGGACTTCGTTACTCTGGGATCCAGCATAAACTCAACCAACGACATCAGCATAGAGATCAAACGAAGAATAACTCTTGCCAACAGGTGTTACTTTGGGCTCAATTGAGAAGCAGAGCCCTCTCTCGACGAACGAAAATCACGCTCTATAAATCGCTCATCATGCCCGTCCTACTTTATGCATCACAAACCTGGACGCTGAGCAGTTTAGATGAAAAGACTTTAGGAGCATTCGAGAGAAAGATTCTTCGTAAGATCTACGGACCAATCTGCGTCAATGGCGAGTACCGAATTCGGTGGAATGATGAACTGTATGAGCTGTACGCTGACATCGACATAGTCAAGCGCATTAAAATCGAGCGGCTTTGCTGGCTTGGTCATGTTCAGCGCATGAAAGACGATGCTCCAGTGAAGAAAACATTCGATTCGGTACCCAGCGGCGGTCAACGTGGAAGAGGACGACCGCATCTTCGTTGGAAAGACCAAGTAGAGGACAACCTGACGAAGCTTGGAATTTCCAACTGGCGCCAGCAAGCGAAAGACAGAAATGGCTGGCGCAAATTCTTAGATGAGGCCAAGACATCATACTAATACTTAAGTAAGTATTAAGGCCTTCTAAGTTAATTTCCGCAAAAATTTCAGGCGTCTCTCAAGTCATTTAGAAATTATAGGGGTCCAAAGTTGTAAAAATTGGCCTGAAAACTTGTGATTTAATTTTCCTACAAAACTAATAATTAGGGGTATCAAAAGAAAGGTGATACTGTTACCTGTATAAGAGCCAACGAATTTTAAAAATTCATGCATTACTTTTGAAGATATAACATTTTACGTATTATGCACACTTGATGATGGGTAAACCCTTTTACGAAATTACAAGTTTGCATAATACGTAAAATGTTATATCTTCGAAAGTAATGCTAAAAGAAGATTGATGGCTCGTTGAATAGGTAACAGCATCACCTTTCTTTTGATACCCATAATTATTAACTTTGTAGGAAAGCTAAAAAAAATATCACAAGTTTTTCAGGCCAATTTTTACAAATTTGGAACCCTATAACTTTTAAACGACTTGAGAGCAGCCTGAAATTACGGTATTGAACTTAGGTTTTAATGCATACAATTAAAAAAAAACGAATATCCGTTCATCTTCAATTGTTCCTTTAAAAAATCAGAAGCCAATCACAAAAAAGGTACTTTGGTGTTCTAAGACTTAAGGTTTTTATTAAATTTCAAATTTATTAAGAAATAAATAATCAATTTTAATTAAATACTTAATTAAATAATAAGGTTTAGACAATGGCTGCATTCATAAAACACCAAATTGACTCAGCTATTGCGCAACCGTTGAGTATGTTCTTGCTGAACGCGACTGATCAGTTTCTGATTAGTTCAAAATGTTGAGTTTTTGTTCGCGATTTATTTTTCCCGCTACATTTACTCAACGCGTTTAGTCAAGAGTTTTATTGATTACTAGCTGAAACCTGGCGCGTTGCTGCCACGCTCCCTTGCATGTGTAAATTGAGGTCGAATACTGAATTTCGATGCTGTGCGACCTATAAATCCAAAGCTGCTAGATATCCCAACTTGTTACGGTTGGCTAAAGGGGTTAATCGTTTTTAAAGCTTCGCACCCTGTAATGCCTCCACAAGTTGCGCATTCATTAATGTGTACATGCCCCCCCCGCTATCCCACACTCTGTTGTCGCGTATAAAAATAATAAAAAAAATATATAATATCTAGTATATGCACATTAATTGGAGCAAGTGTCATCATGACCATATTTGGTCATGCGGCAAAGATTTTGCGAGAGCATTAATCACGGCAACTAGTTTTGACCAACACACTTGTCTTTTGCTGCAGCATATAATAAAAAAATATGAACATGAGAAAAAATTACCTGCAACCAACGTTATCATGACCATATTAGGTCATGCGCAAAACACTTTGCGAGAGTGTGAATACATGGCGACCGGGGGAGCACAATAAGAATTTGTGCGCTAAAGAGTTTAAGGGCGGCGTGCAAAGTTAGTTGCTGGTCTAGAGTCAAGCCGTAAAGGTTAAGAATTGATTGTCGCGGATATTGTGCGCGAGCATAAAATGGAAAAAAAAAACTAATGTGTGTGTGTGTGCGTACTACTAAGTTGTGTGGCACTCAACAGCAAGAATTGAAAGTAGTTAAAATGATTTTAATTTTTTTATCATTAAGAAAGTGCAATTGTTTTGTTTTTTTCAACAAACATTATAAATAAAAACACACTCTCATAGACGCGTTATTTTTCTACAAAAATGTTAATATTCGAATTTAACTGGAATAAACTAAGCCAAAGTTAAATAGCTTTCATACAAAAATATAGCTAAGCTAAATCGATCGAATATTGTTTATATTTTCGAAACACGTTAACAATCAAATCAAATTGATTAAGATTATTGAATAAAATTGCATTTGAAGTTATGAAATTACACACATGCAAATACACATTAAGTTTGTAGATTCGTGTGTTATATTCAATCAATTATTGTTGAAGCACAACAAGAACACGAACTAGAACAACAAAAACAATCAAACAAAATGTAACAAAATAAACTAGAATCTCTCTTAAAATTACTCAATAAACTTTTTTATGAATAACTAACATAAAAATAAAAGAACATGAACATAAAAGAAAAAAAAAATAGACGGTTAACAAAGTGTTAGCACAGTTAATATAAGGGAAAAAAAATGTGTCAATTTGAATACTGAATACTGTACAAAATGCTGATGTGAATAAAATTACAAATGAAATATTCACACACAACAAAAAAAAATAATCATTATTTTTGAACTATTGTAAATCTGTTTCTAAGAAAATTTTTATTACTATTTTGCAAAACCTTTTTTTTTTTTTTTTGCAAAGATAAGATGAGCAACTTTAATATGTGTTTGTGCGACTTTTCAAAAAACAAACAAAACAATGAAAAAAAAAGCTAAAATCTAAATAACATAAGTGTTTGTTTACAGCCATATTTAATAATGAAGTATAAAGTAAAAAAAAACAATGCATTTAAATAAAATCTAAAATATTGCCAAAACGCTAACAGAAACTAAGACAACTAGTTATTTCTGCTCGTTTAGCATTTAAGCTATTTTTGATGAGAGTATAAAAGCTAAACTTAAAAATGAAACAAACTTTTGCAGTCTTTACTTTTGAGCAAAGCCAAGTGTGCAATTCATCACTGAAAAGAAAAAACAACTTTACTCATACGCAAATGCTGCAACAACAACAATCAACTAGCGATGAAAGCCGGACAGCAACCGTGGCCACGGATAAAAATTAAGTATATTTTTATTTATATTTAAAATATATTTATTATATATTATATATTATATTTTATATTTTAGATTTAAATATATTATATTTTGTTTTATAAAAAGAAAAATAACTAAAACTAAAATTATTTTGGGTTTTTTTTTTTTTTTTTTTTTTTTTTGACTTAATGATTAAATGAAATTAAAATTAATAAAATCAATAAAATGAAACACTAATTTTTCATTTAAGGGAATGCTGAGGATGTGTGAGTGAGGTAAGTGTAGGGCTCTAAGTTGATATCGGGGGTAAACAAAATGCAGGGCTCTAGATTTACCACAGGACGGGAGGGAAAGGTGAGCTCAAGTGGCAAACCATCCAGCCACGAGAGTCGGAGGAATTAATGGCAGACTTAATGACGAAGTACACCATTAAGTACGGAATTTTTCTTTTGTAGTTTTTTTTTTTTTATTGCCTATCAAAAGCATGAAATTTTTCTGTGCTTACGCGTTTTGAAATTACGGGAAGAACACGACCACAGGTAGGCTAGCCGGTGCAACCTTTCGAAGCATGCTAATTATTCCCAGTTTTCGCTTTTTTTTCAAATAAATATATTTTTTTTGTGAATTTTTTTTTTCTTTCTAAAGAATTTTAAACAGCGCGTAACATAGATGGCGCCCAACGGAAATACAAAGAAACTCCAACGCCAGAGCAGTTTAATTTTTTGTTCTGCTTATCGTTGTGCGCGTAACATAGATGGCGCCCAACGCAAAGCTATCGAAAGATTTATTTTTTTGCGCTAAATTTTTTTATCGTTGTGCGCGTAACATAGATGGCGCCCAACGTAAATACAAAGAAAAATTATCGCCAGTTTTAATTTAACAGTTTAATTTTTTTTGCTTATCGTTGTGTGCGAAACATAAATTAAGCCCAGCGTAAATTTAACGTAAAGTTGAACTGTGACGATTTCTTCCTCCGATTTTAAATTTATTGTTTTTTTTTCTCTCTGCAAGCAGTTTGTTCAAGGTCCGAAGTTGAGATCCTTCACTAGTCGCCAGGACTGTTAATTAATAAATAATTTAAATTGAGCAGCAGTGTAGTATCCGACTTCCGTCTAGAACATACGTGTGGCTGTTTATGTAAATGGCAGTTATCTGAAAATTAATTTTTTTTTTCTTTCCTGCTTTATGGACGTAAGACTTTTGTGACCAGGGATGGTAGTCCACGAGAATCGATCTTTAAATCGGTTTTTTTTTGTGTTGCACATAGCACGGCCACAAGAGTTTGACAGGCCATACTGAAGTTATCAGTCCCTGAAGATCCCTAGTAAAGGAGTTTCAGGTTGCGATTAATGTTGGTTGGTTTTTAAATTGACAACACACAAAAGATTTTTTCTTTGCTTGCAGAGACGAAAAAGAAAAAAAAAAAAAAAAAAAAAAAAACTTTAGAATGACATTGTTTAAATTATATCGTTTTATAAAAAATTTTTTTTTGTAACTTAGCAGTAGTCGGTACTAAGACCGTTAGTATAATGTACCAGTACACTGTTTTCCTAGGTAGCTCTACGTATATCTTATTTCATAAACACAACTCAGCATTCCCTGTAAATTTTTTTTTCCATATTCATTTAAACTTTATTCACTTTCAAAAAAAAAAAAAACCGGAAAGCCAACCCGCACGGCAGAGAAAACAACGAACTTTGCACGCAGCTTTTTTTTCTCTTCTTTTTTTTGAAAGGGTTATTTTTTGCGTATGCGTCCGTATTTGAAGGAGAGGCATCTGCATGTAACCGAGGTATATTCGGATATATTTTAAATATATATTATCATTTTGCTCATCTTTTAATATTCGTACGGTTTAATAGTAAACCAGTTAAAATTATTTTTTTTTGCTTTTGAATGTATTATGCCAACAACCCGGAATCGTGGCAGTAGCTCTAGAGGAACGGTAACTCCTAATAGAGGTCGAGGTAAGCCAATCGCCCGCAGTGCAAGTACAAGTGACTCAAGCTCCTCCAAGAGAGCCATTACTCGAAATCCCGTTGAGCACTCACCTCCGACCACCACAAAAGTAATTCTGGATAGATCGCGTGACAGGCAGCCTGAAGACTTTTCAGACCCCGCTCTTGTAAAGTCCTTTTTATCAAATTTGTCCGGAAGACCATCTGAAACTGGTTCAATCGAATCTGAAAATAACTTATTAGACCTTTCTTTGATTTTAACTCCACAGCCACCAGCGCAAAATTTGATTCCAACCATGGAAAACGTTGAGGACAAGCAATCACTCGAGGTTGTTGAGGACCCAAACTCACACTTAACGTCAATTAATGCGCTAGCTGCACTTTTGCGAGAGTCAATTACCAACACTCAGGAAGAACTAAGAGGCATCAGATGTCATATGGACAGCCTTAATAATAGGTTACCGAGACAAAACCCACAGCCTTTACAACCATTACAGTTGCCTAGTCAACAGCCTTTACCGCCATTGCAGTTGCCCAGCCAACAGGCTTCTCAACAAATGCCTTTGTCTGATTCACAGCCCATTTCTAATTCTAGGTTTGAAACTTTTCCAAAGCTACAAGATTGGAAAATTACATACGACGGATCTACCAATGTTCAAGATTTTCTTTTTAAAGTTGAAACTCTTTGTCGAAGAACCAGATGTTCATTTGATCATTTAATGACCAGCTTTCACGTGCTTTTACTTGGAAAAGCTAATGAGTGGTTTTGGCAATTCATAAGGCAGAATCCTGAGGCTACTTATCCGCTTCTTTGCTATTATTTAAAAAAAGAATTTGGAAGGCTAGAGGATGATCATGAAGTCATTCTTAAAATTTCTCTGAGGAAGCAACAACATAAAGAGTCT
The DNA here is from genome assembly GCA_963920525.1 of Dichetophora obliterata. Lineage (NCBI taxonomy): Eukaryota > Metazoa > Arthropoda > Insecta > Diptera > Sciomyzidae > Dichetophora > Dichetophora obliterata. The sequence continues at coordinate 169,980,329 of OY986435.1, forward strand.
TTTGACGATTTTTACGGTGACGTAGTTGGGATGAATTCTCGACTAAAACAGCCTATGGCCGATAGCGTTTTAATTGATATTATGAAGAAAAATCTCAACTTCAATCTAAAGTATTTGCTGTTCAACTGTAAGGCTCATAATTTAGACAATTTTCGTGATGAAGCTCGAAAGCGTGAAGAAGTTCTTCGTGAGATTAAACCTACTACCCCATTTGTAAATCCTCAAAGACAGGTACATGAAATCGATCTCGTTTCAAATGATTCTGTTGTTGACTCTGAAACTGATCCGCAGATAGAAGCGCTGCAATTTACTCGTAGTTTTACTAGACCGGATTATTCCAAAATAAAATGTTGGAACTGTCTAAAACTCGGACATTCATACATTTATTGCCATGAGGCAATTGTAAATATTTTTTGCTTTAAGTGCGGACAAAAAGGAGTACTCACTCCAAATTGTCCTAATAATCATCAGGGAAACCTAAAGCAGAGCGTGAAGGCTACCGGGGACTCACGTTCTTTCCACCCAACCCCGAGTTACAAATAATATCATCCGGAACAGTTCCAGATGGTGCATTTAATTTACCCAAGCCCAATCTGGATAAAATAGTTAGAATTTTAAAACCAATTGCCCGTGACTTTTCTGGTCAAACAGATATTACTTGCTCTGACTTCCATAATCGCTTAAATAACTATCAGACAGTTAGAAGCCGAATTTTTAAAACAGAAATTTGTTCTATAAGTAAATTAAAAAAACTTAAAAAGTGCAGACTACGGTATAAAAAACGCAGAAGGTATAGGAAGATAGTAGAATCCACTGTGTTATCCACTGATAATGACGATCGTCCTTTCATTAAAGTCAAAGTTTTTGATGGACTTTTAGTGGGACTTCTTGATTCAGGAGCTAGTGTTTCGGTTTTGGGAAAAGATTGCCATACCTTTTTGGGAAAACACGACATAGCAATAAAACCTTTTAAATCGTCACTTTCTACTGCAGACGGAAATAAGCAGAAAATCATTGGATTTTGCGAACTTCCTATCACTTTTAAGAACATAACGAGATTAATACCTTTTTATATTGCACCGTCGCTAACTCAGGAAGCTTACTTCGGAGTAGATTTTTGGCGAGCATTTGCTATTGCACCAGACATTTTTCCACAAGTTAATTCACTTAGTATCAATGAAGAATCCCCTGAAACCAATGATTGTTTTTTTCATATTTTGACTGCTGAACAAAAGTTTTCGCTTGAAAAAACCATTTCTCAATTTCCCTCTTTCGAAAAGACTGGACTCGGTTGCACGAATTTATTAGAGCACCATATAGACACAGGTGAGGCCGTACCTGTGAAATCCAGACATTTTCCTCTTTCACCTCCAAGACAGGAAGAAGCGTTTCAAGAAGTAGATAGATTATTGAAAATGGGCGTAATAGAGGAGTCAAACTCGCCTTGGTGCAGTCCTGTAGTCTTAGTTCGTAAACCAGGAAAAGTGAGGCTGTGCATTGATTCGCGAAAGCTGAACGACTTGACCAAAAAGGATTCTTACCCATTACCCCATATAAACGGGTTATTAAGTAGATTGAAGGATACGTATTTCATAAGTGGAATCGATCTTAAGGATGCGTTTCTGCAAATAAAATTATCTGAAGCTTCCAAGGAGAAAACCGCCTTTGTAATTCCAGGGAGACCCTTGTATCACTACAAGGTAATGCCTTTTGGACTTTGTAACGGTCCTCAGACTATGAGCCGCTTGATGGATAAGGTAATCCCTTCAAAGTTCCGTGAAAACGTATTCATCTACTTGGATGACTTAATGGTTTGTTCCGCAGATTTTGACACTCACTTGCAGTTGTTGAGCGAAGTGGCTAAGTGCCTAAAAGACGCTAACTTGACCATAAACGTTGCAAAAAGCAAATTTTGCCAAAGAGAAATAAAATATTTAGGCTATCGCATAGGTCATGGCTGTCTAAAGGTTGACCCTGAAAAGGTCAAGGCTATTGAAGAGTTTCCTTTGCCTAAATCTCCTCGACAAGTAAGACGTTTTGTGGGTATGGCCAATTGGTACCGCTCATTTATAAATAATTTTGCCAACTTAGCTGGTCCCCTGACTGACTGCCTGCGTAAAAAGACTGGTCAATTTCGGCTAACCGATGAAGCCATTGAATCCTTTAATAAAATTAAAATAGCACTTTCTTCAGCGCCTGTTCTGGCTCAGCCAGATTTCTCTAGGGAATTTTTTATACAGTGTGATGCCTCACGAGTTGGTGTTGGTGGTTTACTTTTCCAATGCGATGATGAGGGCAAGGAGCACCCCATTGCTTATGTTTCCCAAAAGCTTAACAAAGCTCAGCGTAACTATACAGTTACGGAGCTGGAATGCATGGCAGCGGTGGTGTGCATAAAGAAATTTCGACCGTACATTGAAGGCTTGCCGTTTCGAGTCATAACTGACCATTCAAGCCTTAAGTGGCTCATGACTCAAAAGGATTTAAACAATCGTCTAGCTCGCTGGAGCTTAGCACTGCAGTGTTTTGATTTTAAAATCGAGCATCGAAAAGGATCCTTAAACGTAGTTCCAGACGCTTTATCCCGTTTCGATGTAGATGAAATTTTTGCAAAACCGCATATGCCTGATATTGACCTTTCTTCGTCAGAATTTAACAGCATTGAATACCAAGAGCTTCGAAAGACCATCACAGAAAATAAATCTTCTCTACCTGATTTATACATTAGTCCAAATGAGAATCTTGTACTAAAACGGGTAAAGTTCAGGCAGGGCGTAGAAAATGAGGAAGATGATTTGTGGAGGTTATGGTTACCCAAAAATCTGGCTACTGAAGCCATTGAGAGCGCTCATGATTCAACAACTGGTTGTCATGGCGGATATGTTAAAACACTTGCAAGGGTCCGTCAGAAATACTTTTGGCCATCCATGGCAAAAGATATTAAAGCTTTTATAGATAACTGTGACACTTGCAAATGTATGAAACCAACAAATCAAATTCTAAGACCGCCCATGGGCCAAGCGTTTATAACAGAACGACCCTTCCAACGGTTGTATTGCGACTTTTTGGGACCTTATCCCATGAATAAAGCGACCAAAAACACTTCACTTTTCATTGCCTTGGACCATTTGACCAAGTATATTTTTCTTAAGCCAATGAAGACGGCAACAACGGCCAATGTGATAAGCTTTTTACAGAACGAAGTTTTTCCCGCCTTTGGGGTGCCTCAATTTGTTCACAGCGATAATGGTAAGCAATTCGTGTCGAAGGAGATGCAACAATTTTTTTCTGTGTATGGGGTTAATCATATTAAAACTGGGTTTTATTCTCCGCAAGCAAATGCGTCCGAGCGAGCTAATCGCGAAATCATTTCCAAACTACGTATTTTCCTTGAAGGCCATAGCGATCACTGCACTTGGGATAGATACATACCTCAAATTCTTTCAATTTTGCGTAGTGATTACCACTCGGCAATAAAATGTTCCCCATACTTCGCTGTCTTTGGACAGAATATGTGCCAACACGCTTCTTCTTATGCGATCTTAAAAAAACTTGGGTGTATAAAATACGACAATGTTGATATTGAGTTTAATTTTGACCGCTTAAATAGAATGCGCGATAAAATTCGTAAAAATTTGGAAATCGCTCACGCAAAAGCGACAAAAACGTATAATACCCGGTCAAAACCAGTTAACTATCGTATCGGCCAAGAAGTTTTTAGAGAAAATGTTAGCCACAGTAATTTTTCAAAAGGCATAATTTCTAAATTCAACCGGAAATTCATCAAGTGCCGCATAAAAAAGAAGCTAGGAAACGCTCTGTATGAATTGGAAGACTTAAATGGGAATTTTATTGGAACATATCACGCTGACAAAATTAAACCTTAACTCCGTCTCTTAAAATATTCATTTTTCTTATATAGGTGGTCGAGCTGTACGCTTGCTTAAAACTTTGCTCTTTTGCCCGGCTTATCGTGGGTCGTGCCACACGTTTCCTTGAAAAAAAAATAAAATATATATTTTCGACAAATGTCTTCTATGTTGCATGCGGATGTCCCCCCCCCCAACTTTAGATTTCGGTTGCACCGCCTAACTTTGAATTTTAATCATATACCCGTTTTCCTATTTGTTTTGGCGTCCGAAAAGGTCTTCAAAACAAAGCAGGTTTGTTACGGTTGGCTAAAGGGGTTAATCGTTTTTAAAGCTTCGCACCCTGTAATGCCTCCACAAGTTGCGCATTCATTAATGTGTACATGCCCCCCCCGCTATCCCACACTCTGTTGTCGCGTATAAAAATAATAAAAAAAATATATAATATCTAGTATATGCACATTAATTGGAGCAAGTGTCATCATGACCATATTTGGTCATGCGGCAAAGATTTTGCGAGAGCATTAATCACGGCAACTAGTTTTGACCAACACACTTGTCTTTTGCTGCAGCATATAATAAAAAAATATGAACATGAGAAAAAATTACCTGCAACCAACGTTATCATGACCATATTAGGTCATGCGCAAAACACTTTGCGAGAGTGTGAATACATGGCGACCGGGGGAGCACAATAAGAATTTGTGCGCTAAAGAGTTTAAGGGCGGCGTGCAAAGTTAGTTGCTGGTCTAGAGTCAAGCCGTAAAGGTTAAGAATTGATTGTCGCGGATATTGTGCGCGAGCATAAAATGAAAAAAAAAAACTAATGTGTGTGTGTGTGCGTACTACTAAGTTGTGTGGCACTCAACAGCAAGAATTGAAAGTAGTTAAAATGATTTTAATTTTTTTATCATTAAGAAAGTGCAATTGTTTTGTTTTTTTCAACAAATATTATAAATAAAAACACACTCTCATAGACGCGTTATTTTTCTACAAAAATGTTAATATTCGAATTTAACTGGAATAAACTAAGCCAAAGTTAAATAGCTTTCATACAAAAATATAGCTAAGCTAAATCGATCGAATATTGTTTATATTTTCGAAACACGTTAACAATCAAATCAAATTGATTAAGATTATTGAATAAAATTGCATTTGAAGTTATGAAATTACACACATGCAAATACACATTAAGTTTGTAGATTCGTGTGTTATATTCAATCAATTATTGTTGAAGCACAACAAGAACACGAACTAGAACAACAAAAACAATCAAACAAAATGTAACAAAATAAACTAGAATCTCTCTTAAAATTACTCAATAAACTTTTTTATGAATAACTAACATAAAAATAAAAGAACATGAACATAAAAGAAAAAAAAAATAGACGGTTAACAAAGTGTTAGCACAGTTAATATAAGGGAAAAAAAAAATGTGTCAATTTGAATACTGAATACTGTACAAAATGCTGATGTGAATAAAATTACAAATGAAATATTCACACACAACAAAAAAAAATAATCATTATTTTTGAACTATTGTAAATCTGTTTCTAAGAAAATTTTTATTACTATTTTGCAAAACCTTTTTTTTTTTTTTTTGCAAAGATAAGATGAGCAACTTTAATATGTGTTTGTGCGACTTTTCAAAAAACAAACAAAACAATGAAAAAAAAAAGCTAAAATCTAAATAACATAAGTGTTTGTTTACAGCCATATTTAATAATGAAGTATAAAGTAAAAAAAAACAATGCATTTAAATAAAATCTAAAATATTGCCAAAACGCTAACAGAAACTAAGACAACTAGTTATTTCTGCTCGTTTAGCATTTAAGCTATTTTTGATGAGAGTATAAAAGCTAAACTTAAAAATGAAACAAACTTTTGCAGTCTTTACTTTTGAGCAAAGCCAAGTGTGCAATTCATCACTGAAAAGAAAAAACAACTTTACTCATACGCAAATGCTGCAACAACAACAATCAACTAGCGATGAAAGCCGGACAGCAACCGTGGCCACGGATAAAAATTAAGTATATTTTTATTTATATTTAAAATATATTTATTATATATTATATATTATATTTTATATTTTAGATTTAAATATATTATATTTTGTTTTATAAAAAGAAAAATAACTAAAACTAAAATTATTTTGGGTTTTTTTTTTTTTTTTTTTTTTTTTTTTTTTTTTGACTTAATGATTAAATGAAATTAAAATTAATAAAATCAATAAAATGAAACACTAATTTTTCATTTAAGGGAATGCTGAGGATGTGTGAGTGAGGTAAGTGTTGGGCTCTAAGTTGATATCGGGGGTAAACAAAATGCAGGGCTCTAGATTTACCACAGGACGGGAGGGAAAGGTGAGCTCAAGTGGCAAACCATCCAGCCACGAGAGTCGGAGGAATTAATGGCAGACTTAATGACGAAGTACACCATTAAGTACGGAATTTTTCTTTTGTAGTTTTTTTTTTTTTTATTGCCTATCAAAAGCATGCAATTTTTCTGTGCTTACGCGTTTTGAAATTACGGGAAGAACACGACCACAGGTAGGCTAGCCGGTGCAACCTTTCGAAGCATGCTAATTATTCCCAGTTTTCGCTTTTTTTTCAAATAAATATATTTTTTTTGTGAATTTTTTTTTTCTTTCTAAAGAATTTTAAACAGCGCGTAACAAACTTTGGGTTTTATGGGAAGTGCAACGCCCATTATATGTGATCAATGAAACTGAATGTGTAAATTAAGGTCGAATACGGAATTACAACACTGTGCGACCTATAACTCCAAAGCAATTCGTAATCGCAAATTTGGGTCAAATAAGAGGTCCCTTGGCAAACGCCCATAAAATTTAATCAATGAAATGGCATGTCTACATTTAAGTCGAATACTGAGTTCCGACGCTGTGCGACAAATAACTCAGAAGCTATTCGATATCGCAAATTTGGGTTGTATGGGAGGTGGCACTCTCCCTTGTCCAACGCCCAAAAAATGTTACCAATGAAAGTGCATGTGAAAATTCGGATCGAATACTGAATTCCGACGCTGTGCGACCTATAATTCCAAAGCTATTTAATAGCACAAATCTTGGTTGTATGGGAGATGCCAGTCCCCCTTTTCCTACGCCCATAAAATGTTATTAATGAAACTGCATGTATGAATAGAGGTCGAATACTGAATTCTGACGCTGTGTTACCCATAACTTTAAAGCTATTCAATTTTGCATGATTGGGTTGTACTTGTCCAACGCCATAAAATGTTTTCAGTAAAACTGCATGTGCAAATTTAGGTCAATTACTAAATTTCGATGCTGTGCGACCTACAACTTCAAAGCTATTCGATACCACAAATTTGGTTGCATGGGGGGAGGTGAAACTCCACCGTTTCCAACGCCCATAAAATGTTATTAATGAAACTGCATGCATGAATTGATGTCGAACTCCCGTAAATTGTGGTTGAATATCGAATTTCGAGGCTGTGCGACCCATAACTCCAAAGCAATTTGATATCGAGAATTTTTTATATATTTGTGGGCGGCAAAATGGAGTGTGGCAATTTTTTTTAAACCATCTCGTACTTGAAACAAACCCACTGCCAAAATTCAAGCTTAATCGGACCAGTAATTTCGAAGTCTCTTTGTCTTTTCTTAAAAGTAGGCGTAGCTATAGTGGGACCACGCCCATTTTAAGTATAGTTACCGATAGTTATCATACGAACTTAATTACCAAATTTTAGTTTAATACGACAAAACTGTCTTAAATATAGCATTTTTATTGATGTGTGGGCGATAAAAAGGGGTGTGGCAAATTTTAAATATGCCTTTATTGTTCACGTAAGTGCAAGCAATAAGTTGACAAAGTTTTATCGCAATCGGATGAACGGTATTGCACCGCATAGCGAACGAACAAACATTAACTTTTATATATTAGATCTTTTCCTAAAAGTAGGCGTAGCTATAGTGGGACCACGCCCATTTTAAGTATAGTTACCGATAGTTATCATACAAACTTAATTACCAAATTTCAGTTTAATACGACAAAAACTGTCTTAAATATAGCATTTTTATTGATGTATGGGCGGTAAAAGGGGGTGTGGCAAATTTTAAATATGCCTATATTGTTTGCGTAAGTGCAAGCGATAAGTTGACGAAGTTTCATCGCAATCGTATGAACGGTATTGCAGCGCATAGCGAACGAACAAACAAAAAAAAACATTCATTTTTATATATTAGATTGGCTGCGTTTACAGAAATCAACATGTTGTATCACTTTTCGCAACGTTGTGTCTTGTGAACGGTGATTTGCATTTTCTGTCAACACAGTTGGAAAAATTGACAAAAATTCCACGCATTTCTTTAATTAAAAGTAGTAATTAAAATGTTGATAAATTGTACTTTTCACCTAATTTTGCGTTATTCGAAGTTTAATACCTTCACTTCCAAATGTCAAACTTTGAAATTGAAAAATAAAACATGTGGTTGAGTAAATGTAGCGGAAAAATAAAGCGTGGCGAAATATAGACAAGATTATAGTTGTGAGTAGCGGAAATAATACTTGCCGTTCACAAGACTTTTATCCAACAGTTGTTAAATATTTAGTTCTGTAAACGCAGCCATTATTTTATTAAATTTATTGATTACTTTTTATTTCTGAAACCACTGCGATGACATAAAATATAACTGGTAATAAAATATAACGTTCAGCATGCCCTCAAAGTAGCGTAAGCTGATACTAATCACTTACTCAACATGTTGAGTAAATTTTGTGTTTTATGAACGCAGCCAATAAAATATTTTAATTTTTCTTTAAACATGTTTGTTCAATTAATTTGTATTGAACAAATTTTTTGAATAGCAAGCAAATTTTCACGAAATATTTTATATGCATATGTACACGTACGTATGTATGTATGTTTGCACGTTGAAGTATGCCATGATCAAAATATTTACCGTATGTTGTATCAGCACTTTTGTTCCTGTTGCTTTTTGGTACGTTGGTGTTTTCGCCTTCGTTTACAACAGCTGATGATCAATCTTCAGCTACTTCTGCGTGTCTTCGTTGGGGCAGGATGACTACTAAAGCACCAAGTGCTCATTTCAGTGAAATCACATGCGAATCATTTTACTCCAAGTTAATTAGATAAGATTCAAAGACAGATAACTGCTTTGCGTACTTTATAGAACTAGACTGGTGACTTGGTCCTTATCTCTGAAAAGGTATTTGCTGTTTAAATCAAATAATGCTAATTGTTAAATGTTGTTGCTGTTGTCGGTGCTCTTTTTGTATGTTATTTACTTTACGTGTTGTGCAGATAGTAATTAGTTATTAGTCACGTTAACTATACACCAGAGACCAAGAATTTGCGAAATTGTTTCTGCCATACGCAGAAAACTAATAAAAATTACTCACAGTGAAAGTCAATTAATATTAATTAAATTCCACAAGAACTGCTATTGTTAAGTAGATTAAAGTCTACACTCGTTGAAGGCTCTATTTAGTCTGTGTTGAACTCAGAGTTTGTTTGATAAATACTGCTCCACAATATAAACTTTAAATTACCCATAACAGACAACAAAGAGCAGCCAGCGCCAGACACAAAAGCTCATATTTTTTAAAATTATTCGTTTCTGGGCAACTGCAGCGGAGTGCGCGACGTCAGCAAAAACTTGTTTTTGTTCGAGTTGTAAATAAAGCATACACGAAGCTGTGAAAAAATTAAGCAAGACAAGCAACGAAAAAGGCGACAACAACAAAGAATCCGAACAAAAGCAATGCTTTGTTGTTTTATTAAATTTTATTTTTTTATCTTAACAGCACAAAGATGTGTTTATATAGTCGTCTGATACGGGCGTATTTGTTAGAATTTACTACATACGTTTTGTTTACACAATAAGTCTATTAAATATATAATATATATTTTATCATGCTTACAGTTTCCTTTCTATCTTCTTTTTCGTATCATACTTTGTGAAATAAATTTACTTTGAATTTGTTCCAATCAATTATTTTTATATGATACCCAATATGACACACAGCACTGTTTATTTGTAATTGTGACTGAACTGATGAAATGGAAAACAAAATCTACAGCAAACAGCTGATGCACGTGTTCAAGCTATTTATGTCGTATTTATTGAACGTACCCTGTTTACATTGAAAATAAAGTTCATACATGGAGAATTCAAAAGAATTGTGACATTGAAACACATTAATTTGTATATGGAGCAGGCAAGGTTTGTTGTTGCGCCGCTATTTGAAAATATTATCATCAAACAAAACATGCGCAAAGACGAAATGCATTTTATGAAAGGTGACATCAAATAACCCCCAAATGAAATAAAAAAAATCACAGTATAGGCCATGATAGAATTACCAGTGGCAACATGTTGTAACTTCGAAAGTTTCGAAGCTGTCGAAATTATCGAAAGTCGGTATGTTGTAACACTTTCAAGATGGTTTTATTTATTATATATTATTTATTTACCATAGAAGTGTTAAATAATGATTTTAAGTTAGTGAAATGATAAAAGAAATGTCTTTAATAAAAGTATATATATGATTACCTTAGAACTGTTAATTCAAATTAAGTTGACTTTATTTTTTCCAAACAATGTTATTTCATTTACATTTTTTCAAATATTGTTTCACGTTATTTAGCGTGCCAAGTATCAGAAAAAAGCTTGCGTGCAGCTGTTAAATGTTCGAACATAACTTCGAAGCAAACCAAATCGCCTGTGGAACGAAAATATTACAACATACTGCCAGATCGAAAACTTTGCTTCGATGTTCGCTTCGACAGTGAAGTTACAACATGTCGCCACAGGTATTATTATTCGCTGAAAATCAGCTGGGGACAAACTGTAATTTTGGGCATATAGTGTCAAAATTAAGCGAGTAGGTGCAAACAATGTTGCTTCTTGTATTATTTGAAATGAGAAAATTACAAAGAATTATTTATCTTGTCTTTGAACTTGATATAAGCCAAGTGGTAAACATTGATATATAGCAAAATTTTTTCGTCACATTGCATCAAAAATTAGGTTTCTGCATAAGAAAAACAGTATGAAAAAATTATTTAATGTTTTAATATTTGACTGATTAATAAATGAATTAAAAACATTTGATAAAAATAAGGACACCTATATTATAAACTTCTCAAAACTTAAATGTATTCTATGGCATAGAATTTAAAAGAAGTAACTAGCAGCAGAAATATTACTTCATATGTATATGTAGAGATCATGACAAAAGTAAAGATAATTCCCTTTTACTTCTTGGGGTGATTGCAATAATTTTAGTTGACACTATATGCCCAAAGTAACGAGTAAAAGTAGCGATTAATACTACCTGGGAATTCTAACATGTATTGGCCCAATCAAAATAGACGAGTTGCTCCGTAACGGATTCAGATTCAGATTCATTTATTGAGACAAAAAAATTAATGGAATACAATGTGAGGTTTGTCTTAAAGCGATACAGAATTTTACGTATTGTTCTGTCAGATAAATGACGTATACATACATATACAAACGCAACATGCTAGAGATGTGATGACTTAACGAAAAGGCGATAGTACATTTTGTACTGAGCAATTGTGTTTGCTCCCGACACAATACCATGACAACAGGGAAATTACTTATTCTATAGTTAAAACTACTTATATACTAAAATACACTAAAATATACATATATACAAATACTGTAAGCAGTACATAATTCGACATTGACATTTTCAAGTGGGTCTAATAGTGAGTGAAGAGTTTAATGTGATATAGTTTTAATATTATTTTAGCCTCTGTGAGAGCCTGCTCTCACTTTTATAAAAAATTCAGGGCGCAAAAAATCCAGGACATCTAGCGAATTCTCAAATAGAATTCCGACTGGCGATAAGTAGTTAGTGTTAAGCCATGAAAGTGATTTTTGTTCATTAAATGCTTCCACAATGATATCGTTGTTGTGAGACTCAAGACTTTCTACGAATCTTTTCTGCAATGTGAGTGCATATTGTAGAATAGGCGTGATCTTTGCTGATTCGTAAATGAATTTGTTTGAATATTTTTTATTTACGTTTTTGAAATGTTTATCAATGCAGAGTCTTAAAATTTTCCTCTCAATCACTTCTATCCTATTTGCCACTGTGGGAGAGATCGAGAACCAAATTGGAAAGGCGTATAAAATCGCAGCACGAACGCTGACTTTGTATAAAAGAAGTTTGGATTTTTGTTCCAGGAATTTGTTACGAAAGAGGGAAAAAAACAATATTGTATAGTGTTCGCTTTTTTTATGGCTAATCTTGCGTGATGGTTGAATTTCATTAAGTTGTTGAAGTTTAATACTAGGTATTTCATTTGGTATAGAGAATGCAATCACTTTTTCAAATCATTGATTAGGAATTAAATGATTTTAAATCACAAATTAATGCATTCTTTTACAGTTCTTATATATATATATATACTTTTGTTTTAAAAAAATACTCAACAAAACTTTGAAACATAACTTTTTTCATATAAAACCACAAAGCCCTGGTTGTCATTTACACGCCAGTGGTATTTACACGTCGCATGCCCGTAGACACAATTGTATTTATAACATAATTTTTTTATATATAATCAAAACCAGGTCAAAATCAAATTAATGACGTTAGATGCAGCACTCTACCACGAAATAATGACTGTGTTTAAAGAACTACAATTTATGCAACTGTTGGGTAAAAGTCTTGTGAACGGCAAGTATTAGTTTCCGCTACTGACTACATGTTGTCTTTATTTCGCCACAATTTATTTTTCCGCTATATTTACTCAACATCATGTAGTATTTTTCAATTGCCAAGTTTGACATTTGGAAGTGAAAGTATAAAACGTCGAATAACACAAAATTTGGTGAAAAGTACAATATATCAACATTTTAACTACTACTTTTTATTAAAGAACTGAGTGGAATTTTTGTAAATTTTTGTAACTGTGTTGACAGAAAATGCAAATCACCGTTCACCAGACATAAAGTAGCGAAAAGTGATATTTGCAACATGTTGACATGTCGATTTCTGTGAACGCAGCCAATGTTAATGAACTGAATTTTAAGCATGAAAGGTTTTAAGCTTAATGGTACCTCCATGAACACCACAAACCAATCGGTTTTCTTTCAATTCATGCGTTTGTTTAAAGTTTGACATTTTCTATGTCTTGCGATCTTCTGAGATTGTTTACAGAATTAATAGAAATAAAAAGTTGCTAATAGTATTTTTTCACAAGTCTATAATTAAAAAATCATGGAGGAAATGCAAGTAGACAACAATTCTCAATCTGAAAGTAACAACTCACAATCTGAAAGTGCGCTGGAAGATGAGAAACGCAGCGTGGTGTCTGCGGAAGAAAAGACCGGTATCTGTTATTGGTAAGTTGGCCCTAATTCATAAAGTTGTGAGTAAATTACTCCAATATATATAAAAGAAATGATTGAATTTGATTATCTTCAATTAAAGCGGAAAGGATAGAAACATGAATATCGTGGAACTTTTGTGTGCCAATTGCAACAGATGGTTTCACGAGTCCTGCATTGGCTACCAACTCGGAAAGTTGGTGTCCTTTATAACCAACTATGTCTTCATATGTAAAAATTGTTCTCCAAGCGGCCTGGAGAGCTTTCGGAAAAGCCAAGCAAGTGAGTTACACTTTTTATATATTCTGCCATTCTGTTTTTAAACCAAACCTTTTTGCAGCAATTCCCCAAATGTGCGTCACAGCTATTGCAAACATGCAGCAGACAGCTACGAAAGAGAACAAAAAGAAGAGCATCTTTAGCAAAGATAAAGAAATAATTCCTTACATTGAGCAGCACTGGGAAGCTATGACAACAATGCCCCGGCGCGTAACACAATCCTGGTAAGAACTATTGACCCCAATTCCAAAAATCTTAATTTAAAGTTTTCCAACTTTTATACAAGGTACACTACTGTACAGCGCTCGCTTGTCAAAGACTTGAACACGATTTTCAACTATGAAGAAAATGCAGAGAATGGTGCAATGTTCGGTCTAGTGGATCAGGACTTGTCTCAAATAAAACCCAACTACGATGCGATGGTGAAAATGGGTGCGTTACGTTTGACTGAAGATGGCTATGCTCAAGGTAGGCTTTAGAATTTATGTTTAACTCAGCCTTAAGAATTCCAACATTTCAATTAATTTGACAAATTAAACTAGGTATGTTTTTCGGAGCATTTATTACCTGAACTTATTTAAAAGGCTACTATGCATATGGGTTCTAAATAAAAAAAGACGGAAAAAAAAGAGTTCCATAATCTGCTTAAAATTTTGATGAAAACGTTTCTATGGTCGCTGATCACGAATCTGACGTCACAGATTCAAAATGCCTGCTTCAAAGTGACGACTATGGACATGCTAACTTTTCTAATAACTTTATTATGTCCGTAAACGTAAGTTCTGTTTCCGTACTCGTTTCAAGTAACTTCTTTTCTCTTTTGAGCTTGAAAAATGTGTAAAGAAATGGTTTCAAGCAACTTCAAGTTACTTTTAATGCGTACGGAAACAGACCTCATGCTTGTTCTTATGATGCTGGAAGAAATGTTCCCAGCACACTTCAAGCAACTTTCAAGCTTATGAGAGTAATTTTATGCTTGTTCTTCTCTTTTTTGAGTTTTAAAAAGTACGGAAATACGTTCTTGCAGCTTGCAAGTTACTACAATCTAATACGGAAACAGACTTATTTGCATTTCAAATTTGGTGCGCACCAAAAGTTTTCGGGTTCCGCTGACAACGAATTTTAAGTCAAAAATACGAAATTCAAAATGGCGGCTGTGCGAAAAATCGCCAAATTACAATCGCTCAAAGTACGAAAAATAACAATCGCCAAAATAAACGGCTTAACTTTTGGACATTGTTCATTTTGAGCTTGGGCGATTGTGCGTTTTGCTTTTTGGGCAATTGTTCATAATAAATGTTCGCCCAAAACTTTTAGGAATGAATAATCTCCCAAAAAATATTTTTGACAAACATTAGAACCAAATTTTTTGGGTGATTATTCATTTCACGATTTGGGCGAAAGTTCGCAGTTTTGGTTATTGTTGTTATAGGCCTTAATGTGTACATTTTTATTATATTGTTGTAGGCTATTGCACTTTTGGGCAATTGTACTATAAAACAAACGCCCAATTTTTTTTGGGTGATTGTTAATTTTTGGGCTTGGGCGATTGTAACTTGGGCGATTATTCGCACAGCCCAAAATGGCGGCCATGAGCTTGCTTTTCTAAAACCTTAGTTTTTTAATGTTCTTTATGATTCCACAATATAAAAAAATTTGAGGCATCCTCATTTGTTGAAATTTCTAGACGTGAAATCCTCCTGGCATTATTTCGAAATTTTTTCATAAATTTATTAGCTGCTTCGAGGACCTTTTCAGATAGTTGACCCAGTAGAAGCATTGTATATTTTGCCACAGAAGGATCGTGAATAAGGACTTTGTGGATAATAGATGGCATGTGGTACCATCCATATAAAAGCACGTACAAATCCGCTATATCCACACAGTATTATTCAAATGGAACGGGTGTTTGTTATTTTTCTCTTTCTCCACATTTAAAAATATTTGTTAAAAAATGTTTTATATAAATCAAAAATAATTTTTTTTTCATGTCACGGTTATTTAATGTTACATTTTAATGTTTCTGCGACAAAATTAAGAATTTTCTGTTTTTTAATTTTTTTTTATGTTATCAATATCCACAATTTTATAATGCATATATGGGCATTTCCAAACTGGCGTTACGTACGATTTGTACGAAGAAATATTAAAAAAAAATAATGGACATCTAATTTTTAAAAAGGGTTTTTTATATTTGCGTAGTAATTAAGTAGCTATATTAAACTATATTAAATAAACTCAATGACAACAATAAACCCTAAGGGCTTAAAGATATACTCCCAAATATGTGCTGGCGTTACGTTACAAAAAAACGGAAGTGATTTTTAACTTGGATTACAAAATTTGCAAGTCTCTGAATTGGGCAAGACTTTTTATATACAACTTATTTTAGAAGGATTTGAAATAATATAAATTTATTTTCCAAATTGAAATATCTTCTCTGGTTTTTTTATTAGTCTTTTTGATCTGACGTGAGAGTAACTGGCGTTACGTTGCTTAAATGCCCATTGTAGTTTAATTGGGTAATTAAGTAATTAGATAGTTAAGTACTTATGTAATTTAGTAATTAAAAAACAAATTTAATATATTTTTCTTTCCTTGCCTCAGCCATTTTTTCAATATCTTCAGCCAATGCCTTCCATTTTTACTAAAACAAAAAATATGTACGAAACATTTACAAAAAATAAAAACTATATTTGTGACACAGTGCAGGCGGTTTGACCATCACGGTAAATTGATTTAAGTATAATTTGCTTAAATTAATAAAATTAAAATGTTTCATGAGTCTTAACTGCGAGCTTTAGATCAAGTAAGTTTTTAAGAAGGCAACAAAAACAACTCTGTATAGAGTCAATCACTTAGCTGATTAGACAGTCTGTTTCGGAAATCGCTACATTTCCTTTTCAGTAGTCTTTGAGTGATTAAGCTGCGATCAACTCACTGTTTAAAGTCCTATATGATTTCACACATTTTGGAACTCATTCATCTGAACTATATTATACAAATTGAACGTTCAAAATTGGCTACTTAATCATATGACACTAGCTGAACCCGGTGTGCTTCGCTACCCCCCTCGTACCAGGATTGCATTTCAAAATTGTGGCAATACCAAAATCACTTTTCACGCCATTGAATTTTCGAAATAAGTCCACCCCAGCGCCACCTACCGTGTCCATTTATACACAAATTATTTTCTTATGATTAAACAAACATACATTCTGAATTTCAGTTAAATTGGTCCATAAATTCAAATTTTCGATATAAGTCCACCCCAGCGCCACCTATCGGGTCCATTTATACACAAATTATTTTCTTATGATTAAACAAACATACATTCTGAATTTCAGTTAAATTGGTCCATAAATTCAAATTTTCGATATAAGTCCACCCCAACGCCACCTATCGGACTTTCCCGGAGGGTTTTTCCAAAATTTTCCTTCGTAAAAACCTTCTCCTGGCAATTATAAACAACTGAAAAAAAATTTTAGACAAATCGGCCCAGCCATTCTCAATTGATGTTTTACTATACATTTTTTACACCATTTTTATATATATATAGATTTCAAAGCAATAGACTAGTTATAGATCACCGCCATCAACTCTATCAAGGTTGCCATCTGTTCTAGTTCCTTCTTATTTATTTCAATATTCATTGGTGTTCGACAGTTTATCGAAATGCACCATAGAAATAAACGAGTTTTTTAGCATTCTGCTATGAAATGTCATATGATTAAGTAGCCAATTTTGAATTCAATAATCCACAATTATTTTGCATAGTCCTCGTTTAAAAATATGGTTAGGGACATGTGTTTGTGACTGAAAAATTTGTTTTGAATGTTTCAGCTCTAAAACGAATTTAAACTAACTGCATGTTTATGTAAAACGAAACGAACGCTGAACGTCGTGAAAGAAACGAGCAACAATATTTTTTTGATATGGAAAAATGTACTGCTTACCGTGTCTTGCTCCATGTTCAGCCTTCGTTTTGTTTTACATAAACATGCATTAAGTTTCTTTCGATAATTTGCACTGTGGGTGTTGTTAAATGTTACGCTACACAAACAACCGAAAGCTTAACCTGAAATTTTTTTTACAGACTTCAGAAGAAGCTTCATCATGTTCTCCCGAGAAAGAACACAAGGTCTCCCAATTTGTAAATATTGGACGGTTCACACAAAATAATGATTATTTTGAAGAGTAACAGACTGTGCACATTAAAACTTTTGTAGAAAATCTAGTTTTCAGAATATAGACCTTAATAGAATATCGATTTTTTAATTGATAAATTAATGAAATTAATTGATTAAATTAACTATGAATAAACATTTTGCAACAAACTATTTCAAACGTTATTTTTAAACAGTAAAAAAATCATAAATATGAAAGCTAAAATCAGCTGAAAATGCAATGTGTGCTTGACATTAAACATAAAAATTGTATATTTTTGCTTTGGTTATAGTATTGGTTCGAAAAATTAAGGAATTAATGTAAAAACAACTATTTTATGAACATTCATCTTGTAAAGCTTCTTCCTAACTCAATGCCAACATTGATGTTGTCTCTTTTACTATTCGCATGCATTTTAATTTTTCGCACAAAACATCAAACTACTTAGCTAATGTTTAAACGTCGGACATAGAATCCATCAAGGCTTAGCTATTCGTCGCCATTCAATAGCTTCTCAAACCAAATATACACTACGAGCACTAGCCGAATGCAGTTGTTACAAACAATTTTAGGTATACGATATTTCTCTATTTTTATTTATTTTTGTTTCTTTTTTTTGTCACTACTTCGCATTTCTATCTTCTTGAGCTGTTGGAACGATTTCGTCATTGATTTTCTTTATTCGTTTGCATAGTGTTTGTGCTGCCGCAGCTCATGTCGTTCGGATTGCTCGGTGCTACTCTGCATTCCAACTATATACTCCACGAATGTTTTTGTTGTTGGGGATGTGCAAAGTTTGTATTTTGGTTTTGATTCTTGTGAGCGAATCTTAATTGTTGCATTTTAGTTTTTGGTTTTATTTTTTGTATTCTTGCTGTTGAATTTATAGTTTGACCTGCTAATAATTTATTATCTTACGCGTTGCTTTAGTGAAATCTTTATTAACACTTATCCATAATGGACAATACGACACAACAACCACAACAACAGCAACATGAAGAGGAACGTACGTAATACTTAAAGGAATTAATGCACACACAAAATTGTTTAACCTAATTAAGTGGGTACAATTTAAATTTATTTTCACATTTTTTTGCGTTCACTTGTTTTATCCATAATCGGTAGTATTGATTATATTAATAACTAAATATGTGTATATATAAATATATTTAAGATATCCTTTGCTTTTTTGAAAAATATATGCGCTCCTCCCATATAACAATGTCTTGATTAGGTAATAATTAAAAACGACATTGTCTAACTAAGTGCCGAGGGGAGGGTACGGGGCAAGCACTGTGAAGAGTGCTGTACTACTAGCTACAAGGCACGTAATCTCGCAATAAAAAAGTCAATGTGTTGATAATGGCACCGACATGACCACATCTAACTTAATATAAAATAAAAACAACTAATGTGTGACGTTGTGTAACGTTTTCCTCCGTTGTGTAAGGTTTTTCTTCATAAGCACTATTTTGACATTAAAACATTCGGGTATCTCTACTAAAAGCATATTTTTGTACAGCTAAAGCAATCATATTTAATAGTGCAGCATCTGCAAAATAAAATTAAAAACATATTTTGGCAGGTAGATATGTAAATAACGTTTTTATTTTTTTGCACAACCTTTTTTGTTTGTAATATTTTATACAAAAAAAAAACATGGTATAGCTCTGGAAACTGAAAACAGATTACATTAAGGCTATAGAAGCTGTTTTGTTCGAACATTCATACAGCCGTGTTCATAAAAATAGCACACTTTTCTTTATCTTTCTTTTTGCTGAGCTGAGAGACAAAAGCTCAAAGTGCTTATAGTGCAAGCTGACTCCAATTTTTTAATGCTTTTCAGCACTTGTATCTTCATCCCACTTGCTCACACAGCAGAAAACACACATTAAAAACACCAATAAACTCAAGAAGCTACTTTGTGAAGAGTTGAATAAGCGTCCACTATGATAAAAATAGCTCGACAAAGCTGCTTTATAAATCAGCTTCAGCTAAAGCGTCCACTATGAATGCGGCCTTAGGCCGCAAACAGAGTGAACGCCGATTCAGGCAGGTAGGCAGACAGGAGCAGGCAGTAACTTGCGAAGAAACGATATAGAAATAAAGCCAAGTTGACTTTTATCTCGCTTGTTCACACAGTTTGCCTGCGCGTTTGCTATCACGCGTCTTGAAAATCTTAGTAATATTAAATCCTATGCAAATAAGTTTTTGGCAGGGACCGAAAATAATAAAAAAATTTCTTATAAATGAGATGTTTACTTGCATAAATATCATGCATAAAAAGTTGTTGTAATCTACTTTTGCAAAGCGATAAATAAATATTTTTGCATAAATATGCATAGCGATGTGATGCTCGAGAGCTGAAAATTCCACTTTTGACATAATTTTTTTTTAAGGAATTTTTTAAAAACAAACATAATTTTCAAGCAATTATTTTTGATCGATATTTTTGCGGCGCAGCCCACAGTGCCATTTCATCAGTTTTAGAAAACAGAACATATGGCAAAAAGTATTACAGCTAGAGACATAAAAATTCCCACAAAGATTTTGAAGATTCTACCTCCCATAGAAATGGAGGAATACAGACAGCATAAAATTGCCTGTTTTTTGCATGCTATTTGGATCAAATTCAGTTTTAATTTTGTCTTACAGCTAAAAAAACAAGGCTTTATCGGTCAACTAGTCTAAATCACACCTACTTGTAATTTTATTTTGCAATATAAAGTTAACATGTAATGTAACTAGAGTTATTTTTATCATACAAATTTGGTTCAGAGGTTTATAGTGAAATTTTCCAAAAAATGTTCATATACAATGGGTCATGTGAATAAAAAATCAGCAAATGCTTGTACTGAATTTTTCTAGTAAAAAGTATGGATTTAGTGAATAAAAAAAGCTATATAGATATAGCTTAAAAAGCTTAAAGCTATATAGATATAGATATAAAAAAAGCTATATAGATATAGCTTTTTTTATTCACTAAATCCATACTTTTTACTAGAAAAATTCAGTAAAAGCATTTGCTGATTTTTTATTCACATGACACAATATTTTAAACCTTTTCGGCAAGCAACCTTTAATGGTTTTCTTATATATTTTTCAAAGGGTCAACAATAAAAATGGGGCTAGAGGGTTAAAAATGATTGAAAATTTTTGTTTACTAAATTGAATTAATTGAATTATTAATCAACAAACAACTGTGTCAATTTTCTTACTCTAATATTTAATTTAGTTTGTTTATTAAGAGGAAACTTAAAAACCATCTTAAATGTTACTAAGGCATAAACTTTTAATACAAAGAGATTCTATTTCGAACTAGACTCTATTAAATATGGTCAAAAGTGTTTGGAAAAAATTTAAACTTGCGTTTCAAATGGTACAGATGCATACTTTATATGATTTTTTTTTTTTAATTAAAATTAGGAATACTAAGCGTATTCCTACTATTTTCCAGGACAGATCGAGTGATTTATTTTTTTTTAAATGAAATTGAAAACTGAATTTGTTACAATTTCATGAAAAAAGTTAGTTTTTTCCTTAAATATAAAAATGAGGTTATTGAAAATTAATATTAAACTACACAAATTAATAATTATAATAAATTTAAAATGTTCTAAATATTTGTGTAAAAAAGTACTCTTGCATTTTTTAACTAAAAGTAGAAAGACTAAGCGTTATTTTACTAATGTACTAATATTTAAAAAGAACGACTATTTTTCAAACTGCTACTTAAAATGATCCTCTAAATAAGTTAATGAAAAAACATGTTTTCTATGAATTTAGGGTTTTTACCTGTAAAATTTTTTTTTATTTGGTATGTTTCCGTACTATCTTCAAGTAAAGTTCGAATAATTGTAATAGAATAGAGAGTGACATTTTGCTTGTTATTCTTTTCTGTCAAGCTTGAAAAATGTGTAAAGAAACGGTTCCAAGCAACTTTAAGTTACTTTAATCGCGTACGGAAACGACCCTTTGTTAAAAATGTACACAAAATGTTATATCATTTAACGTTTAATCATATTTTATTTAAATAAAACATTTTACAATTGGTCCGGTACTGAAGATATTAATGTTGCAAGTTGGCATATGGGCATTTCCGAACAGGCGTTACGTACGATTTGTACGAAGAAATATTAAAAAAAATAATGAAAAAGTCTAATTTTTAAAAAGGCTTTTTGTATATTTGCGTAGAAATAAAGTAGCACTATATTAGCTTAAAACAATGACAACAATCGATTAACTAACCTAACGACATTTACTAAACATTTACGAAAAAGAAAAACTAAATTTGTGTGCAGACGATTTGATCATCATGGTAAATGAAGTTATTTATAAATTGCTTAAATTAATAAAATTAAAATGTTTCCTTTAGATAGCATCATAAAATAATAAGTTTCTAATAAGTTTTAATGTTTTGATCACGGTAAACTTTTGTGTGGAAATGCCCATATTATAAATACAATACATTCAATAATTTTTGTTTGCATAAAGTTCCATCTCTGACTAATTTTAAAAAATAAATCACTAATATAAGTTTGACTTCTAGGTATAGATTTTTTTATTAGATGCATTTCTTTCATTATTCAAATGCTACAAAAAAGTTATGGGACTTTGCGTCCCACTTCTTTGGTAAAGTACCGTGGAAGCCTGGGTTCAATTCCCATCTGAGACAAGACTTTTTTCAATTGCATTAATATTTCTACTAGGCCGTCACCTCTCTGCAGACAATAGCAAATCTCAGAGAGTAAAAAGTGTCGTGTCAAGCTTTTTGAGAACAAAGCCGTTCAGGGTCGGCATACAACTCGTAGGTTCAGTGCTTGATCAGTTAAAATAATAAATAATTCGTTTTTTCGTTTTCATATTTTCGATCAGAAATAAAAATTAATCATTGATTGATGTTTCTTCGATCAGATATAAAATTTTTTATCGAAATATTAGCAATCAAAAGTTGAATCATAGATGTAAGGGTAACATATTTGTAAATTTGAACAACAGTATTAACATTATTAACATTTGTTGAGTACCATTAAGCTGTTCCTTTTTTATGCATGTTTTTTTACTTTAAAATTGATTGCTTATATTTGTTTGTTTACATAAAATTAGCTGATTTAACATTTTTTCTGTGAGTCAGGAGAAAATTTTAACTCTCACTTTCGCTCACTTTTACTATTTTTTCGAGTATGGAAGCGTTTTTCGGACTAAAACTTGCCAGATCGACAAAAAATGACAAATACGGCAAAAGACCTTATATGGGCTTTCGCGCCATTTAGCAAATGCAAAGAGGAGATGAGAGCAACCTCAAAAAGCAACAAATTTTACTTGCAATATTTTACAGTTACCGAAAAAAATTGTTTGTCAACAAAAAAAAAACTATCTATTAAAATGACAAGAAAAATATTTCTGATGCTTTTCTTTTGTCATATTTTTTATACTAGCTTCACTCAACCGACTCACTTTGACGTCTACAGAAATCATATAACTTTTTGTATGCTTTTTTCGCCAGAGTTCTTAAATCATCTGATAGGTCCTATCATTTTCTGATTATTGTGTTTTCACTATCAGAGTTTCTATATGACGCTCTATCAAAGAAAATTTGCACACAGAACTAAAAATATACCACGTTTGTCCGGCACGTTAAAACGAATTTTCTTACATCGTTTTGGCTCAGTACAGTTTAATGTAGTGTATTTATACCCAAGCACTGAATCGGCTTCAGTGAAAACAATTATGGATGCATTTTGAAAATTTGACAACTCAAATCAGCAACTTCAAATAAAGTTTGACAATGAAAACAAAAACGCTGATTTTCGAATCGGTTTAAAAATAAATTCTTGTCTATGCGCACTTTCCAAACGACTTGAAAATTTAAGAACCGAATTAAATTTGATTTTATTAAATCGCTTTGAAATTTTCAAGATGGTTTGAAGTTCAGTTTATGCAACGGTTTCAATCAAATCGACTTCGTTCAAATCGACTTGAAGAGTAATAGATACTGTTAAAAAAAATTATAAATTTTAAACCTAATAATGGTTTTAACAATTATGGTTAATCGTTTTTGTTTCCATATTTATTAAGTCTTCGAAATAAAAAAAAAAACAAATATTTGATCTGACTTCTCTGATAGATATAGAAACAATTCTAATGCAAAAAAAGTCGTATGCTTTGTTTTTAGACATAGACCGTCAATAGACGTTTTGGCAAAACAGATGTGAAGTTGTAAAATTGTTTGATCAAATGCGGTTAATTTATTAAAGTAAAATCGTTTTATTCTGACTTTTGTTGTTTTATTTTGACTTCGTAACTATCATTTTGGCTCAGTACAGTTTAAAGTTGCGGGTTTATGCTCAAGCATTGAATTAGCTTCAGTAAAAGCGATTGTGGAAGCGTTTTGAAAATTTTACAACTTAAATCAGCAACTCAAATAAGGTATGACATTTACGGTTTCGGCAGTCTGTCTCTCCGAAATGCTTCTACCTTCTCTAATTTTACTATGACCTGTTTTATATTGGGCAAGACTTGAAAACAAGTTTTTTGACGTTCCCTTTTCAACTTGCCGAAAGCTTCTACACTTGGAAATAGTTGAATTCAATTTCATATCTTTGCTTATTTTCTTAAAAACAAGATCATCAAAATAACACACAAATTGCAGTACAACCGAATATAACAAACTCACCTTCATATGCGAAAAATAAAATGAAGCGCAACGGCAAAGTTGCGAAAATAACAAAAGGGACACAAAAAAAACTTGCCAGTACAGAGCAAGGTTCATTTACACGGGGGTTACACGAGACAGTACTGTTAAAACAGTGAAAAATACGTATTAGTTGTCAAACTTTGTGTCTGTGAATAAGAGTATAGACAGTTGGTAAGACAGTTGGCAAGACAGTAGACAAAATAGTAAAAAATTTATATTTTATGAAGAAAATATTTGTTAAAACTACGAGTATGCCAAAGTATTGCAAATTTCCAATTAATTATATTAAATTATATCATATTCTGTCATTTGATATGCTAAATATCATATTACTGTCCTAGATACTGTCCCGCGAACTGTCTACAAAAAAGTTAAGACATTAGAGCAGACAGTAGCAGACTGCTGCAAAAATGAGTGTGTGTGGGTAAAAATTTGTGAATGTGTTGCGACTGTCTTAACAGTACTGTTTCGTGTAACCCCCGTGTTATAAGGTTGTGGCACTTGAGAGAAATGCACTCTTTTTCCCGCCTTTGCTCGAACTGTCACTGTGCTTGTCCTTGTTTTAAGCATTAATTTTCTTCATTTCTTTTCATCCATTCTGACAGTTCGACCGAGCTCGCTCTCAAGTGCCACAACCTCATAAATGAGCCTTGGTACAGAGCAAGTTTTATCTTTCCCCTTCGTCACCGAAATTTCACGTAAACTCACCACGATTTGCCAACAAACTCAAATTCTTGCTTTCAAGTCTTGCCCAATGTATGAGGGGTCTATGCATTATTCTGACATTATTTTTCTCATAGTAGAACTAGACAAGGTAGTGTTAGGGCTGAATGTGTTCTCTTTCTTAGTGACAATAACTGTCAAACTCAGCCATTTTGGTATTTTTGCCAATTTTTGCTTTCATATTGCATTCTCAATGCATTCACAGTTGCCAACTGTTGTCTGCGCTGAATGCGGCCAATGGTTGTAGATTTTGTATGAAATGTCAACTTCGTTTTGGTAAAAAATCACTTGACACTTATAAACTACCTCGCTCTTTTTGAGAAAATTTGTTGACGACTATAGCAAAATTTATAGTGTGGTGAAAAAATCACTTCCATCTGGATAATTACACCATGCAATAATCTTTGAACGGCAAAAAATTCTCTTATAATTTTTTTCATGCATTAAAGGGCTTTAAATTTTTATTATTCGGTTTAAACCCGAGTAACACCGAGTATATCAGCTAGTGCTAAAATAAATTAAAAAGTCTGCTATTACTATTAACTTGACTGTATGTATTATTATTCGTTAATTTGTTTGATGTTTTTATATTTCATTACTTTTAGCATCACTTTCGAAAAACAATCGGCAAAATAAGCGTAAACTTCCGGGCACAGATTCTGGACCGACCGGCAAAAAAGGACGACCTAGCTCAGATGTTACAGCCAATGTTAAATTACCACCACATGGTTATCCGCTAGAGCATCCGTTTAACAAAGATGGCTATAGATACATACTCGCAGAACCCGACCCGCATGCACCTTTCCGGCAAGAGTTTGACGAAAGTTCAGACTGGGCAGGCAAGCCCATTCCGGGCTGGTTGTATCGCACATTAGTACCAAATTGTGTATTGCTGGCTCTTCACGATCGTGCACCGCAACTTAAAATATCAGAAGATCGTTTGGCTGTGACTGGAGAGAAGGGCTACTGTATGGTGCGAGCCACACATTGTAAGTTGGGAAGTTTTAAGTATAGCTTGAGTGAGTTTACATATAAAAAGGAACCTTACATTTTTAGCTGTTAATCGTGGTCGTTGGTATTTTGAGATTACAATCGAGGAGATGCCCGAAGGTTCAGCTACACGTCTAGGTTGGGGTCAAGAATATGGAAACCTACAAGCGCCATTGGGTTATGATAAGTTCGGTTATTCTTGGCGCTCGCGTAAAGGAACGCGCTTTCACGAAAGTCATGGCAAGCACTATAGTAATGCCTATGTAGAGGGTGATACAGTTGGGTTTCTTATTGATCTGCCAGAAGAGAACCGTTCAAATTATTTACCAAATACATTTAAGGATAGAGTAAATATTCGTATTTTTGTGTAAGAATTCATGAATTTTATTTTGTTTTGCCTTTATTTTAGCCTTTAGTAAAATTTAAATCACATCTGTACTACGAGGATAAAGATAAGGTACAGGAAACATTAAAGACTTTAAAAGTATTGCCGGGCAGTAGGATTGAATTCTTCAAGAATGGCAAGTCTCAGGGCGAGGCTTTTACAGATATCTATGCTGGCTCTTATTTTCCCACTATATCAATACACAAAAGTGCCACCGTAAGTGTTAATTTTGGACCCAGTTTCAAGCATCCCGAAGTACTGATAGCATGCAATGCTAAAGGGGTAAGTTTTATTTTGTTGTCTTGAAAGAAAATAATTTTCAATTATGCATTTACAGATGCATGATAGAGTTGAGGAACTCATAACTGAACAATCCCTTTCAGAGCTACTATATTTAACGGAGAACGATGGGAGATTGCGATTGGACAATTTTAATTTATAGAAGTCTATCTGATTGGTTAATAAAGTGTTTTATAAATTGTAAAGAATTTTAAAAATTTTCTAAACTTATAAACATCTACAGAAAAAGCTTCAACTCTGATATTAAAATAATATAAAATAAACATATTTATATATAAAATATAACTAGCTATGTCAGTATTTCGAAAAGCTATTAGGTGTTCGGAAAAAATATCTCTCCAAAACGCTTCTTTAAGCTTAACAAAAACACTCACCATTAAAAATTTAAAAATATATACACGCATTTATTTATATCGTTCACACTTTCTCCAATTGAAAAACATTTGAAGAACTCTTTTTGATGCGCTATTTAAGCACTTTAAATTTAGACGCACTATAAGGTAAATAAAAGGCATTGAATTCGTGGCGTGAATGAGGATGCACCGCTGCTGATATAGAGCGTCCTGTGGACGACGTTGTTGCAGGTGTTGTACTGCTTGAGACTCTATTGTAGGTACGGCTTTGCGTTGACAAATTCAAGTGTCTACGTCCACTACCTCCCATGTCATAAGAAGCAAGCGGTACACTTGAAATGTAACGTAAATCAGTAACTTCATCCCTTGAATTGGACTCTTTTGCACGTTCCAGATTTATTGATGGCAGAATAATTGTGTTTCGATTATTTAAAAAACGACTACCTATGGTAGCGGCAGCCAAGGGCAGTTGCCAGACACTAGATTGTCGTTCTCGTCCCCCGTGGTGACTAGCAGTAACTGCTGCTGATTTGGCTTGTTTTATGTGTGTCAGTTGCACAAAACTGCGGTTGTTTCCAGTAAGGCCGCGAAAGCGTCGCTTGGACTCCAAAACATTTAAAATCGGTGGCATACGCATTTGTGACTGCCTCAGTTCGTTTTGGTTGGCTATTGATGCATTTAATGGAGAATGCACGTCAAGTGGAGAATGTTGGTCTTGTGGTCTTCTAGGTGGTGGTGTGGGTGGTGGAGGCGTTAATGTTGCTGCTTTTATGGAAGTCTTTGTTTGCTGCACTTGACCATACATATTTCTAGTTGCAGCATATCTCTGTCGTAGCTTTATTGGGACAGAACTTATGCTCAAACCTCTACTATGTAATTGGACAAGTTTTTCAGGTACATCTTGCCCATCTGGTTGGCGCTTTTCCATTGAATTTGCAAAAACTTTGGTTAGCATATCGTTTAGACTTACTTTCAGCTCAATATTTGTAGGAGTTTTAACACCGTTATCATAGAGGTCATCATAATCGTTAATTGAGTTTAAGGATAAATTCGAAATGGAATCAAGATCAAGCGAATCGACTAAATTGTTATGCATGCTGCTGTCTGAGCTCTGCTTTTTTAGCTCGTTTTCAGCTCCAATAAGCTGTGGGAACTTGAGCTGCCACTCTAGAATTTCGTTGCGCAGTTCCACCTCTTGCGTTAGTTCCTCTTGGCCATGCAGCATTCGCTCAACACGCTCCCAGTCCAGCTGATTTTTTTTAATTGCATCATCCGCCCAGGGAATTGATCCAATTGAACTGCGATCTAGGCTACTTGAAGTATACGGTATGTCCTGCAAAAACTCAGAGTCATCGTCATCTTCGGTGGGTTCTTCATCCGAACCATACTGGAAACCAACGTCGAGGTCACCTGAAGTGAAACTATCTTCACGTTTGTATAAGGATCGATTTCGGGACATGGAAATTAAGCTAAGGTTAAATCACTTTTACTGTCACGCTGTTAGCACAAAAAATCGATTAGAAAATAAAAACAAATCGTTGACAGGCGGCATTGAGCGGCATTTTTTCTTTGTTTTGGTCAAAGGACTTTATTAACATATAGTTTCTTCCTTACAAAGGACATTTTTCGAAAAGTACCAAAATATATTCCTGAAATATCAGCTGGATTAGCGACAGTACACACTGGTTTAGCAATGTCGGTTTGGTGGCCAACGTCTGATTAGATTGCATTTTCAAAGTATTTAAAAGAAACATCTAGGAAATTATTTATATAATTCAATAATTAAATTAATTTACAACTTTTCTGGGCATATTCTACTTTTAGCAAAAATTAATTTTGTTCACTTTTTTTGTGGAACATATGCATTTAGGGCTTCTGATTGCAAATCTGAAAAATTAATGGCCGCTATCATCTGGTTTAGAAGTTATGGGGGTCAAAAGTTGTAAAAATTGGACTGTAAACTTGTGATATTTTTTATTTTCCAACAAATTTTTGTTTTATGGGTATTAAAAGAAAGGATATGCTGTTACCTATTCAACGAGCCATCTACCTTAAAAATCCATGCATTACTTTTGAAGATATAACATTTTAAGTACATATTATGCTTGATGGTTCGCCCTTTAACGAAATCTATACTATCTATACTTCTATATTATTATCATAGAAGTAAAATATAAGGAAGCGGTGTAGTTGAAGTGAAATGAAGTATTTTGCAAACACAGTGAAGTTGACACAAACACAAAAACATTCAAACAGGGCCGCATTCAATTATGTAGTAAATAAAGGCGTAAACTATTTTTTATTTTTTAGATGCATGCTTACTATGCAATTTTTATATAGCACCGTTATATAATATGTTGCGTTACCAATTTTTTTACAGATAAAAGCATTGCTAAAATAAAGTAAAAGACATGAACTCAGAATAAAACTGAAACGACAAAAGTTACTTTAAATGATTTTTTAAAAATTCATTTAAAAAAACTATTTTTTATAAACTATTTAATTAATATTAAAATAACACAAAAACTAAACAACTAAAATACATACCAAATTAAACTCTTTTAAAATAAATAGTTTTGTGTAGTTTTTTCCGAACTGTCGGCTTTTAATTAGTTTTTTTTTATATAAAAATACCTAGTTATAGCTTGTAACCTTAGGTTGCTAATCCACTTTAATTTCATGCCAAATTTCAAAGAAATTGTAAGCAAATAAAAAACTATTAAACCTTATTCCAATATGAAAAAAAATTAAGGCCCTTGCCACCCTAAATAATGAATGCGCTCATGAAGCAGAACTTGTGTTTTGACAGATGTTCTTCCTCAAAAATGGATTTTTTTTTTGCTCGGGAAGAACTTATGTCAAATAACGACGCTCTATCTCTCTTCCTCAGCGTCGAAAATTCCTTCTACACACGTACAGTGTGTGTGAGTATAACACCACTTCCTTATCTTTTATTTCTATGATTATTATATAAAAGGATTCTCACGTGTTTGCGGCGTCGCTAAACATAAAAACTACTGAACTGATTTTAGTAATTCATTCACTAATATAAAGCTACATGCTTAACTTAAAATCTTGCATCCTTTATTTTTGAAAAACTACTCTTAAAAGTTATTAATATTTAAATTTATAAAATACCCAAAAAAACCAATCTATCTCTCTTTTCCTTTGCTATAGACCATGGCAGAACTAGACAAGGTAGTGTTAGGGCTGAATGTGCTCTCTTTCTTAGTGACCATTACTGTCAAACTCAGCCATTTTGGTATTTTTGCAAAGTTTTGCTTTCATATATCATTCTCATTGGTTGCAGATTTTGTATGAAATGACAACTTTGTTTTGACAGTTTCGGTCACCGGCTCTCCGACCTAACACAACCTTGTTTAATTTTGCCATGTGAGTTGTCAACTTCGTTGTGACAGTTTTGGTCACCGACTCTCCGCCCTAACACTACCTTGTCTAGTTCTGCTATGTTATATACTTTCTCATTGGCCGCATTCAGAGCAGACAACTGTTGTGAACTGTAATGGTAGCGCTACGTTAGTTCACGATGTTTTTCTTAAATGTGTTTCTACTCTACACGCCAGAAGTTAGATTCAATTTAATTTTTATGTCAATTTAATTCAATTGCAAAGGTTTCTCACTTAAATTTGCTGCGTTCTTTCTGCGTTTAGAGCCCCAGCTCTAATTCGTTTTGTTCCTTAATATCAAAAGTCATGATCTCATTTTAACTTATTACAAACTCAATATATGTTTTCAATTCTTTATCATTAAATAAATTTTTACATTTTGTATGTGCCTTGATTTCACTTATATGCATATTTTCAA
Source organism: Dichetophora obliterata (assembly GCA_963920525.1). Classification (NCBI taxonomy): domain Eukaryota; kingdom Metazoa; phylum Arthropoda; class Insecta; order Diptera; family Sciomyzidae; genus Dichetophora; species Dichetophora obliterata. The sequence goes on from OY986435.1 coordinate 170,011,290, forward strand.
ATGAATATATGTTTTCAATTATCCATAGTTATTAATTAATTCTTGTTGTAAGTTATTATTTTTCTTTCTATATTACGTTTTAGCCTTTTCATTAGAAGGAATGTTGGAAGACCTTCTGAAAGATCACTCTCTTTAGCCCTTATAAAAAGAGTGATATGAGGAGGCCTGCCAAAGAAGCACATTTTGCAAGCATGGTGAAAGAATTGCAATTATCAGCCATTATTAAAGAGTGCTTCTATCACCACTCATCAGGGAAGTTAAGTTGACATGCAATCTCGAAAAAGCGCTTCTGGTATGTCTTTTTTGAGCAAGGAGACCGGAAGGCCTGAAAAAAATTCTTGTTTCATAGAAAAAAGAAAGTATACTTGGATATGAGAGCGGAAGCACTTCGAAATCCATATGAAGGCCTGCTAGTGAAAAATTTAAATACTGTGAAAAATTAAAAACAATAAATTAATTTACATAGTAAATAAAAAACCTCTTATTATAATTTCAATAAATAATAAGAAAAATCCCTTTTTTGGCGTTTTAGATGATTTTTACTTCACAAGAAAATTCAGAAACTATGAAACCTAAACAACACATCATAACTCCAAGCGTTCTGCTGTTGATCACATAACTTTCAAGTCATTTCGTTCTGCTGCTCTCTTCTCTGTCCACTCAAGCATAACATTGGCCGCATTCAGCGCAGACAACTGTTGTGAACTGTAATGGTAGCGCTACCTTAGTTCACGATGTTTTTCTCTGAGTGTGTTGCTACTCTACACGTCAGAAGTTAGATTCAATTTAATTTATATGTAAATTTAATTCAATTGCAAAGGTTTCTCACTTAAATTTGCTGCGATCTTTCTGCGTTTATTAATTTAACAGCGTCAGTAACAGCATCTGACAGTTAAGCAAACAGTTGTGTTCATGTAGCATAGAATTTGTTCGCTAAATTAAAAGGCGTTCGCTACTTTATCAGTTTTAGTTAGCGCTACCAAATATGTACCATTCAGCGAATTTTTACACAACAGTTGCCAACTGTTGTCTGCGCTGAATGCGGCCATTGCTTCGGTTTACGTTTGCTTTTGTTCTGCTCACACGACGAGTGCTCTCATGAACCAAGAAATAAAGATCATGCAAAGAAAAGAGCCGCCATATTGTAAACAAAAACAGCTGATAGGTCTGACGTCATCGGTCACAAAATCTTTTGTTTACGATTAGTGATTGGATGTTGAATGTTATTTGTTAAAATTTTAAAGAATTATCATATAAATGTAATGTGTTTTTATATTAAAACGAAGTGTGCTGTAGCGACATGCATTAATTGCAACAGCAAAAAAAAAACAAATACGTTGGTTTCTACCGTTTCCCCAAGGAAAAAATTGCTTGTAAGCAATGGGAGATTTTTTGTCGGCTTAATGTCGACACTGCAATGGCAAGAATCTGTGGAGATCATTTTCTGCCTGAAGACTTCGAAAGAAGGGTCCAAGTTCAAATGGGTAAGTACTTCTACATTTCCACGTAAATATTCTTTTAAAAAATGTTACGATAGGTTTTGGCAAAGCTATGCGCTTAAAGCCGGGCGCTGTCCCAACAGTTATGACCAAGGAGGTGCAGCCAGCAAATGCAGAACGATGTCAGCGAATTTTAAAGCGCGAAAACAAAAAAAATCGTAAGTGCTCTGCTTCAGGAGTCGTTGGTCATGGAGAAGTTTTTCCTGTAGAGGATATAGAAAAACTAAACAGGGACGCTTCTATCTCTAACAGCTCTTCAGAGCAGTTACTTCAAGCGAAAATACGACAGCTATATTCGCAAGTGTAAGTAAAATTTAACAATTTTATGAATTCAATATTTTTAATCTTTTTCTTGGAGTGAACAGCGGTTTGGAAAACCTCGCGTGATACATCTGCCACAAATTGCACAAAGACGTTCCGAACATAAGGCTGGAAGAAGAAGCGGCAGCATCACTTAGTTAGGTAGATCATTTAAGCGAAGGCGGTTCGCCAAGCCAACGGAAAAGCTCATGGCGCATATGACTACGTTGGAAAAAGTGTTCAACGACGTAAATGGCGACGGGCTGCTAATAAGCAAAAATTATTTGCAGACGCACATTACAAGTGCAGAGCATGTTAATTGTGACAACAAAATAAAAAAATGTTTTTCCGCGCACGAATGTTTTTTTAAAATAAGATTATTAAATAAAGAAATTGTGAACAATTCCATGCAGAGGAAAAGAAAATTTAACAAAACAGTTCAATAATAAAAACAAATTGAACATCCAATTTTGTATTCTATTTATTTGCAGTTTTTCTTTTTACAGCGTTCTTTACATTTAGTTACTGCATGGAAATATAAACAAACAAAGTATTCAAACACTTTTTTCGCGAATTAAACTTATTAATTTTTATAATTTTTCACTTTTATCCGAGTTTTCACATATTTTGCATGCAAATCATATGCAAATTGACAGTTTCATAGCGTGCTTGTGACCGATGACGTTGCACGAAAAATTACTTTTTTCTCGCACTGCTCTTTGCGTGATCTTCTCTTATTGGTTCATGAGTGCTCTCTGTAGTGTTACGTTTGTTTTTATTAATAAAAGCAGAACATAACCAAGGCTCATTTATAAGGTTGTGGCACTTGAGAGCGAGCTCGGTCGAACTGTCAGAATGGATGAAAAGGAATGAAGAAAATTGAAGGTAGAATTATAATAGACGTAATGTAATGTAATGAAATGTTGTCAACTGTCATCGGGACTGGACGTAATGTAAGAAAACGTTGTAGCAATTATAATAGGCAGTAGCCAGGCAGTTGTTTGTCGTAAATAATTGCACGTTCCCGTACAAGTTCAATTAAAACTTCGACATCCATAGCTGTGGATATATAGAACTATCCCATTAATAACGAAAACTCAACAAAAAGCGTAGTTCAACAATATAAAAAAGCTCAATAATCGAATCTAACCTCAATGTTTAGTTGTTCTTTGAACAGACGTAATGTAAAGTAACGTAGAAATCGAAATCCAACGGATCTTTACATCCCGTTACTTTACGTTACGTTTATTATAATCACTTGTATAGGAAAGTATTGTTTGAAACAATAAGTGAAAGAATACACTGCTCAATTGACTGCTACATTACGTTACGTCTATTATAACTGGGCCTTAATGTACTGAACACATTGACGACGACTGCAACAGTGCGAAACAACATGATATACACAAACACTTACATTGCTCTGTTGTCGCACGTCAAATTAGGAAAAACTTCTAAACCGACGACAACGACTTTGTTGCAATCACTCATTGTCGTTGCAACATTTTCACCACTTTCACCTCCATAAGAAAAGCATGTAAAAATAATTTGACATTTGACGCACTGTTGCTGTCGTCGTGAATGTGTTCAAGGTATAATGCTTAGAACAAAGAAAAGCACAGTGATAGTTCGAGCAAAGGCGGGAAAAAGAGTGTATTTCTCTTAAGTACCACAACCAACGAGTATAAATTATACCAAGAGATTGCTTCATCCAGCGTTCCAACTTCTTTCCAGACTATCAGCCATCCACCGACAGAAAAACCAAAACAATGACAACCAACGAGTTTTTGTACTCGTTATTGACGCATTGCTGTGAGTAAGAAGAAGTAAACATGAAAATGAATACGACAAGTAACGAAAGGAGAAGAAAACAATATTATAATTATGTATGTATGTGAATGAAAATGTAACTTCTATTTGCCACAACTTTTACAGCTTATTTTTTTGTGTTAATTTTTGGGATCTTCTTGTGTTTGACGAATTGATGTTGTTTCTAGCTGGACATTGTTGTTGCGATTTTATTCTAGCTAGATTTTGGTTGCATCTGCAAATAATAATTTTTTCATTAGCCGAATAAAAAGACGGAATTCAGATTCGGCTAAAGAAATAATTATTCTTTAATAAGGAGTTGCAAATATGTTTTTTTTTTCATGAAGAGAAGAAAATTGCTTGTTACCCATTTGCTTTAATGTTGTTGAAATGGTTTTTATGTAGGTATTTTATTAAAAGATACCAAAGTTACAAGCAGTCATGATTTTATTTTAAGAAATTTATTTAAGAAAATGATTTTATTTTTTATTAAAATGTCAATTTTACGACAAAACCATTGATTGTAGATGCATGTATATATATATATATATAGTATAGAATAGTATAGATATATATTAATATTATATTTATTATTATATACACATATACTTATAATTTTATTAGTATTCTTATTATGTTATCTTAAACCACCAACAAAAATATACCTATCTGCCCAATCAGAAAACCCTGCAAGCATAATCAAAAGTATATTTTGATTCAATTGGAAAATATTTAAGAATTCCATTTCGTTATAATAAGATATTTATTTCAGATAGATTTTATGTTGAAATGTATATAACTAATCCGAGTAAAACAATTTCATTTAGAACATTTTATTTTTTTATGTATTTTTATATACTTTGTTTATCACGTAATTAAAATGCAATGATAAAATTTTTAACATTTATTAGAATAATTTTGTACAAATGTAATATTGTGACGAAATTTGTTGTGTGCATTTTTATCATGCATTTCTTAATTGGTTGGTTTTAAGCATTTTAAACATTTTAAAAATAAACAGTTTTAAACATAATATATATATATACAGTTTTAAACATTCATAATATATATGAATTATTTCATATATATTACTTTTGAGTAAAATTTCATGTGAGTATAATTTATATAATTGTATAATAGCATATATTGAAACGAGGTTATTTTTTTTTATTAAATATTTACAAGTTATTAGTTTATTTTATGAAGTTTAAGGTATTTATTTAATACAATATGTGACTATTGTCTTCTGTACATGCTTTTATTGGGTAAATTTTGATGACCTTTTTTTGGTTTGGTATCTTTTAATAAAATACCTACATAAAAACCATTTCAACAACATTAAAGCAAATGGGTAACAAGCAATTTTCTTCTCTTCATGAAAAAAAAAACATATTTGCAACTCCTTATTAAAGAATATACAAAGAATAATTATTTCTTTAGCCGAATCTGAATTCCGTCTTTTTATTCGGCTAATGAAAAAATTATTATTTGCAGATGCAACCAAAATCTAGCTAGAATAAAATCGCAACAACAATGTCCAGCTAGAAACAACATCAATTCGTCAAACACAAGAAGATCCCAAAAATTAACACAAAAAAATAAGCTGTAAAAGTTGTGGCAAATAGAAGTTACATTTTCATTCACATACATACATAATTATAATATTGTTTTCTTCTCCTTTCGTTACTTGTCGTATTCATTTTCATGTTTACTTCTTCTTACTCACAGCAATGCGTCAATAACGAGTACAAAAACTCGTTGGTTGTCATTGTTTTGGTTTTTCTGTCGGTGGATGGCTGATAGTCTGGAAAGAAGTTGGAACGCTGGATGAAGCAATCTCTTGGTATAATTTATACTCGTTGCCACAACCTTATAAATGAACCTTGAACATAACCAACGCTTGCTCCACAAATCAGTGTTCTGAAATGCATTTCAAGCGCACTCGTGCAGAGGTTTACAACATAGTAAACAATAAATTATGTTTCAAACTGAATTGCCTGCCACATGCTAAAATCTCTGTACTTTTCAAACTTGCAATGCCGCAATTCACTTTCTCAACAACACTTAAGACTTTCTCTTTTGTTTCTTTAGCAAATTCGAAGGAAATGGGACGACAGTATCTTGTAGACGAAGGCCTTTTATTTCGCCAGTATTCATCTCCAGATGTTGATTGGAGAATTAAGGGCACCATGGATACTAACAACAAGTTCTTATCACTAATATCACCTGATAAGTTCTAGTTATATTCCACATGGCTAGATGAACCATCACAACCCCATTTAGACGTAAGCGTGCAACTAGAATCCGTCATGGCATTTACTTCTTCGTTTGGAAAACTTTGAAACAAACGCCTTATTGTGTGGTCCAAAAAGCTTTGCAAGCTAACAGAAGCATATTTTTCATCTGAATAGCACTTTGCTTTCTCTTCAGCAACCTTTATATAGGGCGGTAAGAAATTGTATCCTTTCTTTTTGAAACCATTTTTGATACATTCATACTGGAATTTTGTGAGCTCTGCATCCATCATTGTTGCTAATACAATCGCTGACGGAATGCAAGTTGGAGTTGCAACATTTCTATATGATACTTTACTCGCCATAAGCAAATGCTCCTGTGTATACTGCGATGCAAAATCAGCAGCTTTAAACCTTTTTACACGATCGCTGCAATCTTCAAAGTTTTTAGCTGGCCTTCTCCCTTTCTTGGAACAACTTGGTAGATCATCAAGCACCTCAGCACTCACTTCAAATATTCCTAATTAGAAATATTATATTAATGCCAAATTTAAACAATTTTATAATTTTTATATATATTATTTTCTATTATAAATGTTATGTCGTTCCCAACTTACCTTTCAGCCATATTTCATATGTTTTAAAAAAATCTTGTTTATTTATTCGACATTTATGAAATCGTTTATTAAAATTACTAAGGAACCGCTTTGAAATGGCTTTTTTAACATATTCAACTTGATCTAAAGAAAGTTGCGTATTTGTATCTTTTATGAAAGTGTTTAATAAATCAATTTCTCCATTACAATTAATTATTTCTTTACACAGTTCTTCATATAAAACCGAAAACAATTTCATTTTAATAATTATATGTATATAATAATTTTGAATATTTTAAAATTAAAGTTACAAATGTTGTTATTCTGTCTTTTGTTCACTACAAAATCCTACAAATCATATGGTTTTGCTTTGAATTATCTCTACGCACTATTATTTGCTAATATCACACATCATATGGTTTTGTTTTTGATTATCTCTATGCACTGTTTCGCCCAATTGTCAATTAATTGTTGTTATATTCAATATTTAATAAATAGCTGGCCTAAAAGTATGCAATACTTTTTTTGCCAAAAATTTTATGACAAATTTTATGACTTACCAGAAATTTGTAGTTTTCTTCCTGTTCCACAAATTACCGCAAATTAATTTTTTTTTAATCGAAAGAAGACATTCCCATCTTTTATTTTTTAAAAGAGCAGCTTAACGGAAAGTGAAGCTAAATTAGTTTGTTTCCATTGAAAATAAAAAAAAGTTAATTTTTAGAGGCTTACAGATTTGGGCATATCTTCTTAACTGTTTATGATATCCCCATAATTTTTTTTTAATTTATGGAGAAATACTATATATTAAAAATATATTAAATTCAAATGGTATTATGAAGAAAATTATGCATATGTAGACCACTGAATTGCATGGAAATATACAGTGTTGCGCATAATAATAGCAACAAAATCGGTACGCTCCTACAAAATCGTGTATCTTTTTTAATATTGGTGACACACAAAAATGACTATAGGAATCAAAGCATATATTCATACATCATATTAAAAACAAATCATATTCCAATTTGGTTTTGTTTTCATTATTAAATTTGTAATAGGGGTTTTGTTCACAGGCTGAGGTATGCTCAGCGGTTCCAGGGTCAAACAAAAGACCCTCAAACTTTTGTCCAAAATAAATAAGTAGACTTGGTGATTTTCGTGCTCAGGCGATATTTTCTGTTTTATTGTTAAATCAAGTCTTTCTTACAATACACAATATTTTAGGAATATGATAAATTTACAGCGGTGGGTGAGTCTGCCGATGCTGGTTCGATGATATTTGGTATTTGGCGAAGTTCGGTGATGTTCGGTGATGTTCGGTGTTCGCTGAAGTTCGGTGCTGTTCGGTGATATTCGGTGATGTTCGGTGTTCGCTGAAGTTCGGTGCTGTTCGGTGCTGTTCGGCGGTGTTCGGTGATGCTCGGTGTTCGCTGAAGTTCGGTGCTGTTCGGTGATGTTCGGCGATGTTCGGTGATGTTCGGTGTTCGCTGAGGTTCGGTGCTGTTCGGTGCTGTTCGGCGATGTTCGGTGATGTTCGGTGATGTTCGACGATGTTCGGTGATGTTCGGTGTTCGCTGACGTTCGGTGCTGTTCGGTGATGTTCGGTGATGTTCGGCGATGTTCGGATATGTTCGGTGTTTGCTGAAGTTCGGTGCTGTTCGGTGATGTTCGGCGATGTACGGTGATGTTCGGTGTTCGCTGAAGTTCGGTGCTGTTCGGTGATGTTCGGCGATGTTCGGTGATGTTCGGTGTTCGCTGAGGTTCGGTGATGTTCGGCGATGTTCGGTGATGTTCGGTGTTCGCTGAGGTTCGGTGATGTTCGGTGATGTTCGGTGTTCGCTGAAGTTCGGTGCTGTTCGGTGATGTTCGGCGATGTTCGGATATGTTCGGTGTTTGCTGAAGTTCGGTGATGTTCGGTGATGTTCGGTGTGACTGACTAAGGCAAGACCCGACTATGAACAAACTTGTTCTCGTTTCCAGCAAGTAGCGACGGTACAAAGCACTACGCTCTCGAGCCGTGCCGAAGTCTGTCACAACGCGGTCTATTTATCCGTATGCTGCCATTAACCTTCTGGGAATTATAGCGTTGCGTGTGGTTTATGTAGACTCGGCTGTTGACTACGTTGAATGTGCTGGCTGTATGTGTGCGTGTGTGTGTAGGTATGGCTGTTGGTTGAGTTAAGCGCACAGTGGTGTAGTAAGGCAGTGGCGTAGTGTGCGGGGTGCAAACTTGTAACGGGGATCACCGTTACAAATTTAAAATTAATGTGACTGCATTCAGTTTGTCTGAGAGCAAAACAAAAGCAACATAATTAATATTTGGTGTAAGATCCATTATTTTTGATAACCGCTGCACATATGAGCGGCATCGACTCTATTAAAGTAGATATGTTAGTATTAGTATATGTTCCCAATTAAGTTTCAGCGCTTCATACAGTGCAGTCTTATTGGAAAACCTTTGACCAGAAACTTTTATCTTCAAAATCCCAAAAGGTTTTCAATGGAATTCAAGTCATTGCGGCTGTCCCGGCCAATCAAGGACTTGAATCCCATTGCCTCTAATGTAATCTTTGATGAGCTTTGAAGTGTGCTTCGGGTCGTTGTCGGGCTGAAACGTTCACTGAAGCGACATATTCCACTCTGAATGTGGTTGCATCTTGGTTTCTAAAATGTCATTATATACAAATCGATCCATAATTCAATCGATTTTTTGAAATGGTTCAACTTCATTATAGGAAAAACAAGTCCAGACCATAATGCCATCGCCTCCTTGTTTAAAATTTATTTTGAAGCTTCGGGCTTCAATTCGTGTACCTGGGTGGCGCCGTACCGTGCACATCCCATCTGAATTAATCAAGTTGAACTTTGATTCATCGCTAAAAAAACGGTTTTCGATTTTTGAACGGTCCAATTTAGGTGCTCTTTTGCAAGACTGAGTCTAAAAAACAATAAATTGCAACTTTTTGTCACAATTTCAGACAAAATTGTTTAAATTGTAACACCTCAACTTGTTTTTTATGCTTAGCTGTAAGCAAAGGTTTCTCCGCCGGTCTGTAACTTCTTTAATTGTTCTCAACGGCTCGTTTTCCATCAGTGCTGTGGTGGATATCTGAATCAAGTGTCCGAACAACCTCTTTGGATGTGGCAAATGCATTTCGTTTGAACACACCACAAATGTTCCTGTCATCACGCAGCGATGTCTTCCGCGGTCGCCCTCTTTAATGTACCGTTGTTACGTCTTTTGTGAAGGTATATTTCTTTATTAATCTGCAAACTATTGACTGATTAATATCAAACTGTTTCACATTAGATATTTGCGAATTTTCGTTTTTATATTCGGAAATAATTTGTAATTTAAGAGCTTCACAGTATTTAAAACGTGCCATTATAAATGGAACAGTCAATGTCACAACTAGCACAAAAAAAAACTAAAGTTAAATGTTTATGACTTACAAACAACACGTGCTTTACAATAACGGAACTTTTACCAATAATTCTTCAAACTTCTGTTCTCTTTTTACATTTTTCAAGTTTTGTTGCTTTTGTTTTGCTCACAGACAAATTGAGTGTAGTCAAATTAATTTTAAATTCAATAAAAAAAAACAAAACCAAATTTGAATTTGATTTCTTTTATATATGATGTATGAATATATGCTTTGATTCGTATAATCATTTTTGTGTGTCCCCAATATTAAAAAAGATACACGATTTTGTTGCAGCGCACTTATTTTGTTGCTATTGATTTGCGCAACACTGTAAGTCATTTCTTACTTAGCACCCTTGCAGCGACTTTATTTAAATTTTTCAAAAATAAAATGCAATTTTTCTAAAACACCATAAACGCACATTTCATATTCAAACATTTCTCTATAAAATTGCATCATTAGTTTTTTTAAATTAAGTGGTCGAAAAATAGGGTTTCTGACAGCAAAATCCCATAGTGGGCGTAAGGTTGAGAATGAATGTAAAACTTATTATAAAGTGTGTGCGCATTAGTTAATAGGTATTGCTAAGAAAGTACTGCTTGATATGGTGTCAGGAAATTCATTAGTAAAATCTTTAATCTAAAATTTTTGGAACAATGTATAACCAAAACTACTAATTTTAAAAAATTATTTTAGAAAACTTTAAATCTTTCAAAAACTTAAAATTCGTGTTAAATAAAACAAAATGAAAATGTTATTTTTTATATGAAACGAAAATAGATTCCTCAGGGAAAATATTATCGGGATATAGTACATTTATATCTATACTATTATATAAAAGGATACTCATGAAATTTTAAGCCAGACAAGCTCGGTAACCGCTATACCGATTATTTTTTTATAATTATTTATATTAGTTCTTTGATTACAATTTGATAATTTTGATCATGGTATAAGGATAGAGGTAGCTGCAGCGCTGAGTGTGCTCTCTTTCCATACTGCCATTTCTGTCAAATTCAGCTGTGTGGCGAATGGAAACAAAAGAAAAGAAATAAAAAGTTTTGCTTCGTTTTGACATTTCCGGCAGTATGCTCTCATCTTGTGCTTGTATTCTTCTACCATGATTTTGATAATTCTTTGATTATTCAATCATACAGTGTTGATTAATTTTCTTTGGAAATTTTTTGAGGGGAGTTGCCAGAATTCAGTTATTAGCATAAATTATGGTTTTGTAGCCTTGGCAGCTAACTTTCCCCGACTTGGTATTATATTAGTCCATCTATCTATACTATCTAGTGATGGGAACCAGTGGCGTAAAAAGCAGGCCCGCAGAGCCCGCATTGCGGGCGGGCGCAACTAAGCCAGTGGCGTCCTCGAGTCCCTTTATGAAAATGACAAATAAAGTGGAGAAAGACGCACAACGTGTAAAATAAGCGGTCAAATATCTAATATATCGATGTTTGAATTTTTCCAAAATTTGTATGGCTTTCAGTAGAAAATATCGTAGAGAAAAAATTAAAATTAATTTTTTAATATTAGCAACCGTTCGTTACGACAAACCGTCAAAGTTGCATTTTTTAGAAATACAATTTTTCTTGCTATTCACATTGTATTTATTTTTGAAGTGAAAACTTCTTTAGGCGCGTTGAACGATTTTGGTAGAGGGTAAATCATTCGTTTGCATCATCGTATTTTTCCAAGGAATTCGTCATTCGGCCGCAAGCTCACAAAGAAATCACTTGGCAACTCCTGAAATTAATGCATATAATCTGTTTGTTAGTATATAAATACTTAAGTTAGGTTGCAATAAGATGTTTGCAACCAAAACTTATTATTAATTCAGTTTATATTGGTATATATATGCCTTTGGCAATTTCTTCAGTTGTTGTATTTGTCAACATTTTTGAAAAATTTGCTTTTATCAAACAGCTGCTATTCATGGTGAGATTTAAAAATGGATCCATCTTCTTCTTTTTCTTCTTTTTTCTGCTGGAACTTCATTTGCAAACAAGAAAAATAATGTATGGATTGAGTGTTTTAACATTTTAATCTTTAAGTTGTGATAAAGGTATATGTTGAACATTCAAATAATTACATGCATGCTCTTATTTTATTACATATCGTCAAACAAAGTTTTGACAATTTTCACACTTTTTGTATTTGTCAGTGGCTTTTTATTTTCACCACTGCGGCATTTTATATTCAGAGTTGTCAACTATGGCTGTGTGTCAATCAGTCGTGGTAGGATAGAAAATATCAAGTTGAATAAAATTTGTGTGTGTTGAAATAAATTTGTCTTTTTTGCTGTGTCAAATGGACGATGAAATTTTGACAATTACAAATTTTGACATTTCGGTCGTGTTTTAGCGCAAATATTTTATTTTATTTGCATTTTATCAATTTGCGACATATTTAATTCGAGAGCTTGTACTTGCAACATATTTCGTAAACTTGTAATATTGTAAACTTAAAAAACTGTTAAAAAATAAAAAAAAAAATTAACGAAACAGCAGGCAAACTGAAAATATAGCATGCAAAGTGATGTATATTTTACGCCGCCAATTCAGTTCATCGCCTCTAACACTGCGCAACCGCTGGGATCTTGTAATTCTCTTTGCGTTGTTGTTGTAAATTTCCTAAGTAGTTATTGTTGTACAGTAAGCTTCAATTTTTTGTGGATGTTTATTTGTAGCTACAATCAGCATATGACATCGAACTAATTTAGAAAACAGTTTATACATATGAATTAAAGTGTATATATAATATTAGTAAATCTATTTGTTTTTAGTAAAAGTGTTACCGTATCGGAAATACATACATATATATATATATATATATATATATATATTCAATTCATATGTATAAACTGTATATATATATATATATATATATATGTATATATATATGTATATATTTACATATTTACATATATATAGTTCATATATATGAACAATTTAGCTCATTCAGGAAAATTAAAGAATATTTATGTATATTTATATAATAACAATTACGTATTAAACCTGCAAAATAGTTAATATTTTCAGTAGTAATTGAATAACTAAGGTCTGCTTATCCTAAGCATTCTATTTTAAAACTGTTTAGCTTAATTTCTTATATGGATTATATATAATTTATAAGCTATAGATATTTCTTAATTTTAGAATATTCTATTTTTAATACACAACCTAATATATATATGGTGAGCATGTATATTGTGTTAGTGTTATGATATAAATTGATATAAATAAGCTTTAATTTTTTATATTAATCAATAATGAAATAATTTAAATAAATTACTTTAATTATATGTATTTTTGATATGGTAACACTTTTGCTTAAAAGAAATAGTTTCAGTAATATATAAAAAATTTAATAAATTGTTATAAGCTCTTAACAAAAATAATTCTAATATCATATGCCAACTGTAGCTACACGATTAGAATTCACAACACCTACAAAAAATTTCCGGCTAACTGCGCCAACAACAATTACCAAGGAAATCTACAAACAAGGACGCACAGAGAAGAACAAGATCATAGCGGAACTTTTAAAACTTTTTGATTTCATCCTACATGTAGGACGGGCTGCAGTATGAGCTTTCGCACATCCTACATGTCCGTCCGACCTGTCAAATCCATCCTACATGTATCTTAGTCCGAAACCCCCTATTAGCATGAAAATTCTTATATAGCAGTAAGGCGGTCCGTGGCAGGACAACGTCTTCCATTTATATTTTATATATATATTTTCGCTTAGGTCGGCAGTCCTCTCACTGCTATACTTTTTTTTATATTTAAGAAAGAGTTTAATATTTCTTATGTCTGGCAACATTGCTGGTTTTTTTTACATTTTGAACATATGGTTTTAAGCTTATCATAAAAGTACATACAAAAAGCTGGATACAAATTTTTAAAAATTCAATTTTTAAAAGTGTTTACAAAATAATTTTGAGAAAGATTGACTAAGTTTTTCACGAAAACATCATTAGAACTGCGTTACACGAAATCAAAAAAAAAAAAATTCTTGCTGATACTTGCTAATACGGAAGATATACATTTTTTATGGTGACCTGTTTAGTTAAAAAGTGAGATGCATGAAATTTGATGCATGGCAGCTGATTATTTTGCAAAATTTAGACTTATTTACAAGCACAAAACAACTCAATTTTTAAAATTTCTTTGCTGTAATCGAAAAAGTTTACAAATATAATCAAAAACGTAGTAAACTTGTGTTGGTAGTATTTTCCAAGGCTGAGTTACTAAAATATAATTAATGGCCATGACATTCGCCTATGAAATTTTTTATTTATTTATAATCACAAAAGAAGCAAATTTCGTGTTTTTGAAAGAAGACTTAATGAAGTTTCAGGCAAAAATGGGTTTCGTTTATATGGGAAGTGGGTGTGGCAGAGGGCAGATTCGTATAACTTTTTCAATATTTCTTCATTTTGTCATGAAAGACATTCTTGCCAATTTCCATAGCTCTACGATCAATCCTTCTATTTTTGGCCAAGAATAGGGACGTTACACTGTGCGACGTTTATTTTAAAAAAAAGTAAGATATACTAAAATATTTATTTCCTTCGCAAAACATTATTTTTTAAATTAACAACAATAAATGAAAAATAATTTAATAATATATGATGAAATAAAATTTCTCAGAGTGCAATAATCGACGTCAAAAAACTCGACTATTTAGAGCAAAAGTCGTCTTTGCTTGGCAAAACTCGATTAAGGTCGAAGTCGATTTACCCGTTTGCTTTCATATTTTGAGCAAGTCAGCTACTGATGTTATTTTAATCAATCAGTTGGTCATATTTTGTGACGTTAGCAAATTCGTCAGTTAACAGTTAACGTCAAATACAAAATATTTAAACTTAACATCTTAAACTTATCATTTCACCAATAAGAAAATTATTGATCTCATTTCTGTTTTTATTTTTTACTAGCTGAAACCCGGCGCGTTGCTGCCACTCTCCCTATTCAAACGCCCATAAAATGTTATCAGTTAAACAGCATGTCTAAATTGAGGTCAAATACTGAATTCTGAGACTGTGCGACCTATATCCACAAAGCTATTCGATATAACAAATTTGGGTTGTATAGGAAGTGCCACTCTCTCTTCATCACCGCTAATAGAATGTAATCGATTAAACTGGATGTCTACATGGAGGTCGAATACCGAATTCCAAAACTGTGCGACATATAACTCCAAAACTATTCGATAGCACAAATTTTGATTGTATGGGAGGTGCCACTCTCCTTTTCCCTACGCCCAAAAAATTTTAGCAGTGAAACTGCATGAGTACATTGAGGTCGAATACTGAATTTTGAGGCTGAGTTACCTATAACTCCAAATCTATTCGATATCGCAAATTTGGGTTAAATTGGAGGTGTCACGCCCCCCCGACAAACTCTAAAAAATTTTATCAGTAAATCTGCAAGCGTAAATTTTGGTCGAATACTGAGTTCCGACGCTGTGCGACCTTGAACTACAAAGCTATTCGATATCACAAGTTTTCGTTGTATGGGAGGTGCCACTCCCCCTTGATCAACGCTCATAAAATGTAATCAATGAAACTGCATGTGTACTTTGAGGTCCAATACTAAATTCCAAAGCTGTGAGACCTATAACCCCAATGCTATTTGATATCTCTAATTTGGGTTAAATAGGAGGTTTCACGCCCCCTTGTCGTACGCCCATAAAATGTAATTAATGAAACTGCATGTATAAATTGGGGCCGAATACTGAATTCTGACGCTGATATTCAATATCGCAAATTTACGTTAAATGGGAGGTGCCACGCCCCTCTTACCAATGAACATAGATTGAATCAATGAAACTGCATGTGTATATTGAGGTCGAATACTGAATTTCGGCGTTGTACGACTTATAACTCTAAAACTATTTGATAGCACAAAGTTGGGTTGTATGGGAAGTGCCACTCCCCTTTGCCCTACGACGACAAAATGTAAGTATTGAAAATGCATATATAAATTTAGGTCGAATACCGAATTCTTACGCTGTCAACCTATAACTTCAAAGCGATACGATATCGCAAATTTGGGTTGTAAGGGAGATGTCACGCCTCCCTGTCCAACGCCCATAAAATAAAACCATTGAAACTGCATGTGTAAATTGAGGTCAAAAACTGAATTCCAAAGATGAATTCCTATAACTTCAAAGCTATTCGATATCACAAATTTGGGTTGTATCGGAGGTGCCCCTCCCCCTTGTCCACTCCCATAAAATTTCATCACAGAAACGGTACGTCTAAATTGTGGTCGAATACCGAATTTCTAAGCTGTGCGACCCATAACTCTAACTAAAGCTATTCGATAACAACAATTTTTTATTTATATGTGGGAGGTAAAAGGGGGTGTGGCATTGCCCCTTAAACCATCTCGTACTCAAAGCAAAGCGTACTTACAAAATTTGAGCTCAATCGGACCAATGGTTTCGAAGTATTTTGATATTTTCTTTAAAGTAGGCGTAGATGAATTGTGACCACGCCCATTTTTTCAAAGTTAATTATAGTTATCATACGAACTTATTTACCAAATTTTAATTTCATACGACCAAAACCGTCTTAAATACAGCATTTTTATTGATTTGTGGGCGACAAAAGGGGGTGTGGTACAAAACCTGCAAAGATACACACATGCAATTTCTTATGTGCACCCTCCACACAGACCCCAATCATCCCTGAAAATTTCATTGAAATCGGGCAAGCCGTCTAGGAGGAGTATGCGAACAGGAAGTTTTGCCACTTAATTTTATATATATAGGTATCAAAACAGTGGGCGCAAAAGTGGGCGTGGTCAAGTTTTCTTTCAGTAAACACTTAAATTGGATTACTACGAACATTTGAAAAAAAATTATCCAAATCGGTCCAGCCGTTTTCCGATTTTAGATAAATTGAAAAAAGTGGGCGCAAAAGTGGGCGTGGTCAATTTTTCTTTCCGACAAAACTTAAATTGGATTACTATGAACATTAAAAAAAATTATCCAAATCGGTCCAGCCGTTTTCCGATTTTAGATAAATCAAAAAAAGTGGGCGCAAAGTGGGCGTGGTCAATTTTTCTTTCCGTAAAAACCTAAGTTGGACTATTACGAACATTTAAAAAAAAAATTATCCAAATCGGTTCAGCCGTTCTCAACTGATGCAATTACCAACGAACGACATTTGATTTTTATTTATATAGATTAATTATTTCCAATATTTGATGTCAATGTTGTTAACGCTGCGAATTTAAAAAAAAAATTGTTTTTATAATTGTAAGTTCTTTTGCAATTGTCTTAGTGCAAAATGGTTTTATTATAAGTATTTTTAATTGTTTTTAGTCCTTGATATTGTACTCCGAAGGAGCTCGAAATATTGGAAATAATTAATAAATAATTAAAACTGACCTAAAGCCTGCGTATTTGTTTATTTAATAATAAAATCAAAACGTCATAAAATACACAACAATAAAAATTAATATGTTTTCTTTTTGCCTACTTTGTGATGAAATTTTATAAGATATATTATAAATTTTATTATATTTGATATTATAAAAAGTATTTTTTACGTTATTGCTGTTTTTTAACAAATTCTATTAAAATAAAATATACATTTATTTATGAAATAAAATATTTTTAAAATATAACTGTTGTAATAAATGATGACTATTGAATTAAAAAAGTCTCTTCTTGTTCTCTTGTTTTCTCTTACGCTTCTAGTAACCTACTAATAACATAGTTTTGGTCTAAAAGTAAATAGCAGGGCGCTTTTGGAAACCTGCGGACGGGCGCACAAAATATAATTACGCTACTGATGGGAACTATCGAGTTAAAATTCGATAGTTTTTTTATTCGATAGTTTTTTCATTTGCACTTCATTTGTTTACATTCATGAATCATCAGTTCTACAAATTTAACTGAAAAAGTACGTTTAACAATACTGCTTGATTTGTGTTTAATTGGAAATTATAAAGTAATCACACCAGTTATTAGCTATTTAGAGGTTTTAAGGTCGAATGAATGACTACTTGAATTGATAGCAAAAATCATTTGATCTTTGTCATTTGATTCGAATTTGGTTCGATAGCAAAAATCGTATGATAGTTTTTGTTACGAGTTACTATTTTTTAATTCGAATGAATGAGTGAACTATTCGATAGTTTTAATCATTCGATAGTTTCGTGTACTATTTACTATTTTTTTTTAAAGTAAATGAATGAATGAAATATTCGAACGAATTGTTCGATAGTTGAAATCAATTGATAGTAAACCATCGATAGTTAAAATCATTCGATAGTGCCCTTCACTAATACTATCTATCTAGACCAGCGTTTCTTAACCTGGCGTGCGCGGACCCCTGGGGGTCCGAGAGTATATATATGGGGGTCCGCCGTCTAATCTATGGACATTTGAATTAATAATTTTTTTAAGTATTTATGTCCACTACACTATACAACTTTATGTCCACTCATGAAACACCGTGGGATAAATGTGTGGCAGTTAGTACCGACGGTGCTCGGGCTATGACCGGTACACGAACAGAACTTCAGGCGCGCGTGAAGAAGATGAATCCATCTATTATCTGGCATCACCGTTGCATTCATAGAGAGGCATTAACTGCTAAGGATATGCCAGAAAAATTAAAAACAGTTTTGGATGACATAGCGCAGGTCGTGAATTTTATTAAAGCCAGGCCTCTAAATTCCCGTATTTTCGGTATGATATGTGAAGAAATGGGCAGCATTCACATGCAGTTGTTATTGCATGCTGAGGTGCGTTGGTTGTCTTGTGGCAAAGTCGTGTCGCGTGTTTTTGAGCTTAGAGATGAGATCAGAATGGTTTTTTTTTAATAATTCTGTTGGCAGCGTCAATAAACATGCAAATCATTTCAATAACTTTGAATGGCTTACAATGGTGGCATGTTTGGCTGAAATCTTTAGTGCCCTGAACGAGCTGAACTTAAGTATACAAGGAAGAGATAACAACATCTATAATGTTGAAGATAAAATAGAAACTATGATAAAAAAAACTTGACCTTTGGACTAATCGTACAATTAAAAAAAAAACTATAATCAATTTCCTACACTGGTAGCGTTTTTGGAATCCTCTGGTGGAGAAATGTTGCCAACGCAAGTAGAAGAGGAAATGATTAAACACCTCCGCGGTTTGACGTCTTCTTTTCGGGATTATTTTCCAGAACCCGACAGAAATAAAAACTGGATAGCAGACCGTTTCAACGCAGAGGTTTTAGATAAAATCGGCTTGACAACGGTACAGGAAAATCAATTAATAGAAATATCATATGATTCAGCTTTAAAACGTAATTTGAAAGAATCGTCTTTATTAAGTTTTTGGGTAAATTTAAAAAATGTTTATAAAGAAATATCAGAAGCACTAAAATATTTACTGCTTTTCTCGTCCACATATGTGAAAAGGCATTCTCTGCTCTTGTATACACCAAAAACAAATACAGAAACAGATTACAATTGGAATCAGATTTGAGATTACAACTAAGTAAAAACATCAACCCAAATATTACTAATTTAGTTTCAAAAAAACAGCACCAACCTTCACATTAATACAGAATTTTTAATTTTTATAAAAATTTCATTTTTTCAGTACTAAAATAATTTGTCCAAAATTTATTCCTGTGTTTTTATTAAGGGGTCCTTGAACTTGTGCGTGATTTTCTAGGGGTCCGCGGAGTGAAAAAGGTTAAGAAACGCTGATCTAGACTATTAAAAACGATGTGACACTGCGCGGATGTTTGACAATCACGCGAGAACCACTGAACCGATTTAGACGATATAAGTATCAAACGATTTGTTATTTCAACAAAATCGTGATAGGCTATTAATATTTTGCCACTCTAACTTTTCACGTCTACAATATGCTAAAAATGCTATATTTCAGACGGTGTTGGTCGTACAAGACTAAAATTTTGTAATTTTATTTGTATGGCTACTTTCGACAGCGATACAAGAAATGGCTTTCCACGCCCCCTTTAATCGCCCAAAAATCAATACAAATGCTATATTTCAATCAGTTCTCGTCTAATACTACGTTTAAATTGGGACAATGACTTATTTGGAATCAGTAATTAAAAGTAAGTAAGTAAAAGTGCTTATATGGGTTATGTTTTTGCAAAAGTATCTCATTTCGTTTGACAACTGGTTCTTTGTTTTGTTTTTACTGGTTGATATTGATGATGATACACGAGTATAAAATGGTTTGTTGTTTGAAGTTTTCCTTTGTTTTTAGTGATTTCGGTGTTTTTTTATACATTCTCCATTGAATGCGTTCGAAATAGTTTGTAATATGTTTTAAGAATGTATTGGTTTAAATGAGTTGAATTGCAACTGAGAACTTGTATGGGAAATGAAATGAATGAGTATTTCATTTACTGAATGGGTTGAAATGAGTCATTTGACCCAATGTTAACGTAGTATAAGACTAAAATTTGATAATGTAGCTTGTAATATTTGAAATTTTTTCACAGAAATAATTTTTTAAGCTCTAGAACATTGTAAGGAATATATAATAAAATTTTTAAAAAATAAAATTTTATACAAAAAATAATAGGGGGTAGTAATATTTTATGATAGAAACTGTTTATTGACTTTTGTGTCAAAATTAAGCAATTTTTTCAGATAAATGATATGAACATGTGAGTGGGGAAAATAAAAATTAAAAAAAATTGCAACAAAAATAACTTTTGGCCTATTTTTTGAGCAAAAATTTAATATTTTAAAGGTTTTGTGAAAACAATATAAAAAATTTAATAGGTTAATCTTTTCTCATTTCTCCAAATTCACTTAATTGATCTTTCAGACAAAGGAAATTTAATGAACATCAATTTGAAAATAAGCCGAGATGTTGGCTTGCAAATTGAAAAAATTAAATTTCAATCGGTTTTTTTCTCATCCTAATTCTCAAGAAAATGTTTTATATTGAGAAAATCTGTATTTTCAAGATATCTCAACAATTTTGATGTCATAATAACGGAAATTTTCAATATACTAGATATAAGTACAAAATATTTTCGAAAAATCTTTCGTTTACCGTTACTTTTATGAATTAACGACTTTTCATAAAAAATGTGTTGTACTGAAAAAAAACCTATATTTTTCGAGATATAGCCAAAAGTTTCATGTCATAATAATGAAAATTTTTCAAAACTTAAGGAGAATATATTCATGTTTCGTGTCTAAGTTAAAAAATTACATTTTTTAATTACTAATTTAATAAATTTTTTACCAATATTTTTTTGTAATCCTGTTATGCAGGACTTATTTAAAAATCAAAATACAGAAAAAGCCAAGCAACTTTATGTCACCATAAAAATTATTGTAAGATGGTAATTCAAATTAAATAAAGTACCTAATTTTTTAATATTTATACCGTTTTGTAATTATTAAGCAACACAAATATTTTTATATTTTGCATTTGAAGACAAACAAATACTTTAATTTTAAGATTTAAAATTCTTACATGGTATTTAATATTTTTATCGCAGACAAAGCAGCGGGTATTTGCTAGTATTTTTATATATATTGCATTTTAAGAAAAGGAAAAACTTTAATTTTAAGATTTCAAATTTTTACATAGTATTTAATATTTTTATCGCAGGCGAAGCAGCAGGTATTTGCTACAAAAGAAATGCATGGATTTTCAAGATAGATGGCTCGTTGAATAGGTAAGAGCATAACCTTTCTTTCGGTATCCATAATAATAAGTTTTGTAGGAAAATAAAAGAAATCACAAGTTTTTCCCCTTTGGACCCCTATAGCCTCTCAACGACTTAAGAGCGGCCCTTAATTTTTTCACTATTAGCTTTTTAGCTCCAAATACATATTTAAACAAACAAATGAAAAGAGGCTTTTTTTGCCCAAGGTTAAATGTTCCCTTTTCTGACTTTTCTTCTGAATGGATTGTTACTCTAAACAATCTATTAGTTGTAAATTAATTTAATTATTAAATTATGTAAATAATTTCCTATATGTTTCTTTTAAATGCTTGTTTTAAAAATTCAAGCTAATGGAAGTTTCAGTCGAACGTACATGTAAGCTGACTCGAACATGCTCGATGACATGTACGATCATTCGAAAGCAAATGAGACATTTGGACCGAAATGTCGGAAGAAAATTAAAATTTTTTTGATTTTTCTGCCAATCGGACCGACATGTTGGGTATGTGAACAGTAAGTCGGTCCGACTTGTTGCGTTTTTTCATTTCATTAAAAGCGTCAGCGGGTGAACAGCAACAAAGCGGAAAAAATATTAGAGAAAATTAATATGGAAAACGTTTGAAACATTGAATTTTGTATATAATTAATGAAAATTTATAAAAAATTCTCTAAAATATGGAAAAGTACTGCTAAATTATAAGGTTATCTAAAAATTGTCACGCCGATGTCTTCTATTTGAGAGCCCGCAAAGAAATGAAGTCGTCGTACATGTACGATTGTTTCAAGCTCAACAAAATATTCCGGTTAGTTTGTCGTCGTGCATGTCAGCTGACATGTACGTTTGTCTGAAACTCCCTATTCAGAAGAAAACACAGTTCACTAAAGGCTTGATTACCCAAGCGTAACGTGAGGTGGCGCAGCGGGATGTAGCGTAGTGCGACGTTGCCTCGAGGATAAGCGATTACCGAAATCGTAATCCAACGTAGTGCAGAAGGTATCGCTACCATATCAGTTCACAATAGTTGACTCCGCTAAATGCGGCTATTAAGAAATGTGAGCGCTCTTTGTGAGCATGGCAGAACGAGGAGGCTGTTCAGACTTGCCTCAAATGAGCCGACTTACTTGCCTCATTTTAACATAAGTTAGCTATCAGGTGTTCACACACAAACTATTGCCTCACTTTGAGGCTGCATCATTTTGGCGTTTATTGTTTTTTTTTCGTTTGTTTTCTTTTGAATTATTAAATGCTCAAGTTTTCACAATTTAAAGAATATTTATTTGCGAACAACAATGAATAAACAAAATTAATTCGCGCCAGAAAACACTAAAAAGAGCAAAAATTTTAACAAAACAAACTTCATTCTGACGTACGTCAAAATGAGTCGCAAAATTTTTAAAATTCTTGCCTCACGTAACATGTCACCTTCCCGCTTTTCTCTTTGCCTGTAGACGT
The DNA here is from genome assembly GCA_963920525.1 of Dichetophora obliterata. Classification (NCBI taxonomy): domain Eukaryota; kingdom Metazoa; phylum Arthropoda; class Insecta; order Diptera; family Sciomyzidae; genus Dichetophora; species Dichetophora obliterata. Next base: position 170,034,298 of record OY986435.1, read on the forward strand.
CAAAATGAGGCAAGTGAGTCGCCTCATTGGAGGCAAGTCTGAACAGCCTTTAGAGGAGGTTCCAAAATTGTCAAAGTCAGCTTATTGCGAATGCGAACAAAAGAAAATCAATGGCCGCATTCATCGGAGTCAACAGTTGGTAACTGACTGTTGTCGTAAAATTCCTTGAGATACCTTTGCAATTAAATTATTTACATAATTAAACAATTAGCTGTCGCTACTCTAACAATTCACAACAGTTGACTACACTGAATGCGGCCACTTTTCGCTTTCTAATAATTTTCAGATTTCCTATGAGCTGTCAACTTAATTTTGACAGTTTTGGCAGTCTGTCTCTCCGAAATGCTAACACCTTCTCTAATTCTGCCATGTTTGTAAGTATATTTCTTTAACAGGAAATTTTTAAGAGAACAACTGACAATTGGCAAGTTTTCTTATGTGCATGGCAGAATAACCAGATATATGCAATTCGGAGAGCAAAAAACGAGAGAACAAAACATTGGCTTAGCTATAATGTCACTATTGACAATTTATGTTTATTCGTTCAGCCATAGGGGTGTATAATTTACTTGTAACCTTACAAATCGATTAAGTACCCAGATTTTATGTATGAACATGTAAAAAAACTAAACAAAAATCTTAAAAATTTCATAAAATGATCCGTGTTTTAAGATTCAATACATAATTAATTGTAGTTTGGCCTTAAATGAAGAAAATGAAAGTTTATTTTTAATATAATTTTCATTCGACTACTTATTTCGATTGTGTGGTAACCAATATATTTGTGTAGCTATACACGGCTGATTTAAACTGTCAAAATATATTTTGACAAGTGAAATTGCTGTTGGAAAACATAAAAATCATTTAATGAAATTGACGATTGGTTGCTAATTTTATCGTGCTGGAACGGAAGCTAACAATTGATGAACTGTTTTCGAATTAACGCGACGGGAGGAAGTTGGAGGCAGTCCAAAAAATCCATTGTCAAAACTGAATAAATAAGTAAGTAAAAATTAATAACATTTTCAAAACAACTCATGTTGACGTTATAATTACGCCTTTGTTATTGTTTTATTTTCGGAGAGAGCATATTTCTAGTACATCTACCTGGTTATTCTGCCGTGTTTCTGTGCTGTTATTTCTTTGATGCTGTGCTCTTCTTTCTTTTGTATTTTCGACTTGCTGGCAAGTTTTCTTGCCATGTGGAAAAGGGGTATAATTCTCTAAAATGGAAAAAAATAAAAAGTTAAAAAAACTGACTTCAAAATAACTACATAGTACAAAATAATTTTAAATTACTTTTCCTCTTAATATCTTGGTCAAATTTGATAATCTTTATATATAAAATTCTTCTGTACATGGCTTTGTCATTGAACTCCTAAACGGCTGGACCGATTTTGATGAAATTTATTGTGGGTGCGGCTGGGTCTGTAGATTGTTTGGGTCTAAAGTTTGACCCAGTAGGTTGTGTTGTTGTTGCTGTGGTAGTGTTTAAGGGATTAGGCCACTCTAGACGCCTGAAAAATATGCATACTTTGAATTTTTTTTCAGAAATACTACGCAATAAATCAAGATTCCAAAAATGGGTGTTTATTATACATATCAGTGACTGTATACAATAACTTTTTTAAAACGTTAAATTTCAAAATGGCGGCTGTGTAGCGTTTTTGGGATGACGTGTTCGTTTTTTAAGGGGTCCACGGGCGAACAAATAACTCCTGAAATGTTTGAGTTACAAAAATCCAATGATTTTTTTTAGTATATATAATATCGGCTATAGAAGTTCGTAGGATATTTTTGATATATTGATTTTCGACCAAATGGCGCACTTTTAAAGTGGAAAGTGAAAAATTTGCCTGAAAAATCATTACACTATTTTTAATAACAAATCCACTATTCAATTTAAAAAAAATCCTACGTACTTCAATACACAATATATTTTCCAAGATGTATTCCAAGTTTCAAATGAATCGGTTCAAAATTGTCTGAGTTATGTTTTCGGCAAACTTAAAAAAATCAGTTTTGAGATAAACGGGTTTGAAGTTTTGAGTAGTAAAAAATTAGGAATAATTTTGCAATACCTTTAATCTGCGAATATACAGTTATTCTCATGCGCAGATTTTCTCTACACTACACGATCTGTTGTTTAATTACAGCAGTGAAACAGTGTATATTCATTTAGCGAAAATATTCATGCTAAAATCGGTTTAATACTAAAATTCAAAAATCAAGTACTTAGAAATTTTTCCCGGCCATCATCTTTTGAGACTTAATTTTTAGGTCATAAGGGACCATTTAAAAATTATTGATTTTTCAAAAGTTCTAGAGTAGCCTATCGCCTTAAAGGGGTATTTGAGAGTATAACTCAGAAACGAATTGAAAAACTGTTATGATTCTTCACTAAACCATTACAAAATTAAAAAAATACAAAATGAATAAAAATTAACAAAAAAAATCTTCAATTTTTATGATAGTTAGGCTTTGATTTTTCGATCGTATAGAACGTTATTAAATTTTTACGATAGAAACTTTAAATAAACCCTACATTTATGCATGCCATATGAAAGAAAATTAAAAAAAGCCATTTTTAGTTTTGAATATTTTTTCAACAACAAATATTTTCACCAAAGTTTTTTGTGAAATAAAGAAATTCGGTAGTTTTTTTTTGGAAAATTATAAAAATAAGAAAAAAAAAATAAACTGGCCATTTCAGTCCTTGGAAAGACTTTGACCTAGCTTCTATTGATCAATTGTGCTGCGCGTGTTATTAAACGTTTGATCACAAATGACCGAAAACTGGACATACGTATTTTATGCCGAACGGCTTATTTTCTCAAGAAGCTTTCATAAAAATTAGAAGGGAAACAAAAATGAAAAAGATTGAAACACAATTAAATGAACAATTAATCAAAATTAAAAAAAAATAATGCAATCTTTTGTAACATGACCGAGTTATTCACTTTCAAGTCCAGCACTTTCATTTTTGATTGATTTTTTTTTTCTATATCACCAAAAAATAAAATTAGTACTAAAAACTTTTTGTGTGTTTTTTCTGGCACGAACGTTTTTGTGGTGTCAATTTCTTGAAAATTTTAAGCAACTTATATGTTCCTATAGAAAACGAAATTTTTCTAATAAAAGACATCTAAACCAAGAATGTTACTTACCACAAAGGTATGCAATTACCAAATTGCAATAATATAACTTTGATAATTTTTGCATGGCAGATTATTTACCTTAAACATTAAAGGTGTTTGATGACCTTAGAATGTTTGGCGAGGTCAAAAAATTATTTTTAAGGAAATTAAAACAAAATCCTCAAAAAAATTTATTCAAAATCAAGGCCATAGTAACAACGGGTATATAAGCTAGTTTATTTATATATTTTATTATATCGGAAATCTTATTATTTGAATTTTTTCTAAAATGTTTTGTTATTATAAATCTTAATATATAAAAAACAAAACACTGTCTGTCTGTCTGTGTGAAGCCTATAGACTCCAAAACTACTGGCTCGATTGATCTGAAATTTGGACAGTAGATTTGTTTCAGATAGGAGATGGTTTGAGAAAATTTTTGACACACCTCTTTTACCGCCCCCAAATCAATTAAAATGCTTTATTTCACACGGTATGGGTCGTATAAGACTAAAATTTAGTAATATAGTTTGTATGGTTACTGTCGGCAACTGTACTGAAAATAGGCTTCCACGCCCCTTTCTTACCCCCCAAACCAATAAAAATGCTTTATTTCAGTCGGTTTTGGTCGTATAAGACTTTCGTTCGGTAATTTAGTATGTACGGTTACTGTCAGCAACTGTACTAAAAATTAGTTGACACGCCCCCTTTTCCGCCCACTAATCAGTTTTGGCCGTATAAGACTAAAATTTGGTAATTGAGTTTGTATGGTTACTTTCGGCATCTGTACTAAAAATAGGCGTGATCGCTATATAGTCACGCCCACTTTTTGATAAATCATTAAAATTGACAACTAGGTCTATTAAGCTAAAATTTTGGCTTAGTTTGTATGGTTTGGCTTACATTTAGTACGAAAAATTGGTTTTCACGCCCCCTTTTACAGACCACAAACCAATAAAAATGTTTTATTTCAACAGTTTTGGTCATATTAGAATAAAATTTCGTAATTTAGTTCATACGGTTACTCTCGGCAAGTGCACTAAAAATGGACATATCCCTCTTTAGTTACACTCACTTTTCGGGGGGTCAGCGTGGAGTGAAGCAAAGCGCGCCAGGTTTATGCTAAATTGAGCTGAAATTTTGACAGCCGATTTTTTTCGAGAACGAGATGGTTTAAGGGAAATAATTTTGCCGCACCCCTTTTTACACCTACAAACACAGAAAAATGCTACATTTCGCACGGTTTTGATTAATTATTATTTTGATTAAGTATTAGATTAAAATTTAGTAATATAGTTCATATCGTTACTTTCGGCAACTATACTTAGAATGGTGAATATATTTAGCATTTCTTGAAATTTTCGAATGTGACAATAAGGCGGTCTGTGGCAGGACAATGCCTGCCGGGATATTATAAATTCGGGATAATATAAAAGTATATTATAAATTAATAGGAAAAGTAATTTAAAATTATTTTTTACTTTGAAGTCGGTTTTTTGTTAAAAATTTTTTATTTTAGTATGGAAAAATTTTTTACGTTTCGTAATTTATTTATTAATTCATTTTTGTTTTATAAATAATTTAATTTAATTAATTTTAACTGAAAAGCGGAACTGAATTGATAAGCTTTATAAATATGTTTAGGAAAGAGTGCTTAAATATGACAAATTACAATATTAATTTATTAATTAATATTACTTAAATGACTTAATTAAATTTTTAAATTTCAGTAATTTTCTCGATTTTTGATAACCAAACTCTATTTCATATAATTCCAATATATTCCTGTTAGTCCATAGAAGTAATATATAAGGAAATAATGTTTGTATTGAAGTTTGTTAAATTAAATAAAAATACATTAAAAAGTTGTGGCACATTTTGAGTTTCTAAAGCAAAAAACTTTAAAAATTTTTTAAAAATGCGTCTGATCGGGCTAATAGGATATCCTTCCTCTTTCCAATCCAATTAATTGTGATCTCTTAGATTATTACATGAATTTAAATGAGAGCTTTACATCAAGTAATATTTTAAGAAGGCAACAACAACGACAACTCTGTATAGAGTCAATCACTTAGCTGACTAGAAAGTCTGTTTTATTTCAGTAACAGTGTCTACATTTACAATATTTGATTGCATGGGAAATGTCAAATTGAATTTCATGATAGCCAGATTTCATGTTATAATATTTAGGTGAGCACTTCATTTCATGAAATTTCTTTTTGAAATTGCTTTTAAATGTTTATTAAACTTATAATTTCTTTAATTCGCCATTCCATTTTAGGTTTTTTTCACTTTTTTAATGCTTTTCTAATAGTTTTTACTGAAAAGGTTCTTAAAAATGCACACACTTATATATATTTTCTGAAAAGTGACAGCTCATCTCATGAAATATAGCTCAAGAAATATTCCAAGAGATAAATTTCATGATATGAGCAATTTCTATTGCGATATTGATCTACAATTGCGATATTGATCATGAAATTCAATTTGACAGTTTGCATGCAATCAAATATTGTAAGTGCTGACAATGGGCTTATTCGAGACACTCAATAATTGCAGCAATACTGCAAAACTGTTACTCATTGGTAGCTTCATGGTGTAAGAAATCAAGGTGTTAGCGAATTTTAATGTTTGTTGTAAAAATCTTACACTGAATTTGTCAAACCATACAAAATCAACTTTTCTGTTTCTTTCGTAAGTTTGACAGCTTTAGATAAATATTTAGACGTAACTAACACCTTGATTTCTAACACTATGGTTAAATCTGTTGCAGATGCTCAGCTGATACTTTATCTAAATATCGCAAATATTTTGCGCTGCTTTTGTTATCGAACGTGAGACTTTCATAATTATATTTTTAACAAATTTATTGATTGATAACCTTCAAGCGCGTCGGAAGCGAATTTCTTCTGGGGAGGCAGTACAAATGGGGGCAGTACAAATAGTGGTGCAAAAAAAGTTCACCAAAATTTCTTTGGAAAAGAAAGTTGTTTTTGACCGAAATTTTAAATAAGAGAACAGTGACGCACGGTTGCCACCTTTAGTAGAAAAATCCCATATTAGGGAATTTTTAATTGCCGTGGGAATTAAAAATTCCCATGGTATTTTTTAATTCAGCATGGTATTTTTAATTCACGTGGGATTTTTTTTGGGAATTTTTAATTGCTGTGGGAATTTTAAGGATTTTTAATCAATATTTGCGCAAAACTTCGTTTCCTCACAGTTTTAAATTATTATTTTTGCACAAATATCTCCGCACGCTTTTTCACACCTGGTTATATATTGACTGTGTTATGAACGCATCCAAATTAAAAAAAAAGCGAACGTAGCAACACATTGAACGTGCTAAATTTAAATAAAACTACACTTAGAAACATAGTTTCGACGGATTTGGTAGACGCGATTCTTCATGCAGAACGCTTATCAAAAACAAAAATTTTACAAGATTGTATATAACAAAAAAAATTATAATTTGTTTAAAATTAATATGTACGGCTTTAAACATAATGAACAAAATTAAGAAATCGACAGCTAAATGTAAATATAACTGCTGTCAAAATAATAGCAGTGCGTAAAACTAATTCATAAAAATTAAAATCAGACACAAAAACAATTATCAGGCATGTTCTGTACTCCACTTCCGAGTGAAAGAGAAATAAATCATAATTGAATTCGATATTTGGTGTTCTACATATCACTTTTTTCTCTTTGTATATTATTTAATTTATTGATATAATGAATTGTATAACGAAAAAAAGTTATATATGTTATATAGAACACCAAATATCGAGTTCAATTATGATTTATTTTAACTTCCACTCGGAAGTGAAATGCAGAAAATTTTTTCTTATGTATTCTTTTATTATTATTTATTTATATCTTTGCTGCTAAGCACGGTTAATTGAGAAATGCTACAAATAATTGAGTTGCAAAATTTTAAAATGAAATAACTGGTCTGTTCTGTTCAACCTTTGAATTCAATCAGTCAGAATAATAGTTTTGTTTTAAGAACTCTGTTTTGAATTAAATTGGCATACTTTGAATATAAAAACATGTACGGACTTTCTTAATAAACGCTTTAATTCAAATTTGTTTGTCTGACTGCTATTTTTGATCACAGTTGTACATGTTTTATTTATTTAACGTGTAATATTTGTTTGCGTTTCAATGTAAAAAAAGTATGCAATATTTACATTTTTAATAAATTTAGTGGTATTTTTTAATTCGCGTGGTATTTTCTGTGGTATTTTTTAATGCGTGGTATTTTTGTGGTAATTTTAAATACTTGTGGTATTTTTTGTGATATTTTTTAATTCGTATGGTATTTTCTGTGGTATTTTTTAATGCGTAGTATTTTTGTGGTAATTTTAAACATTTGTGGTATTTTTTTAATAGCCGTGGGATTTGTTTTTAGTATTTTGGTATGGGAATTCTTGTGGTAATTTTTTTTTTGTTCTCGTGGGAAAAAGGTATTTTTTATGGGAATTTGAGGTGGCTACCGTGCAGTGACGAAAACTGTATGATATATAAAGGCGAATTTACACATTTCACTCAAAACGATGATAGTGAACGTTGAACGATGACAGTGAATCAATTTTTAATTTACATTATTCAAAGTTTAAATAAGATATTTGATGGATGATTCGGGGTTGAATGTCAAAATATATTCGTTGGCTGATTAATTTTATTGACGTTTAAAAAAATTAAATAAATAAAAGCTATTCAGCAATTAAATAAAAAAAATATAAACTTTCTGCTTGAAATTATGTTAACACCTTTCGATTGTGTTTTAGTACGAAAGACACATCAGTTCGGTTTGCTTTCACTTTCATCAAAAGTAGGAGGACCTTCTACTTCTTTCACTGTTCAATGTGGATGACAATCATCTTCATTTTAAAGATGAAACTCAATTTACATTTTACAAATCAGATGATTCATCCAAAGTGAACGATGATAGTGAATCGTGTAAATTCGCTTTAACTACTATTTAATATAAAATAGATTGCAATAAATACCAATTTGGCTTACCTTTTTTCTTCAATAACCTTCACGCAGCATAAATATTCATGTTGCCGGATTTCTGCCAAATTTCTGCTCAATAGAACGTTTGAATTGTGCAACAGTTGCAGGATTTTTGTATCGAACGTGTTTGCTATTTCGTCCAAAAATTTTTAATTTTCTCTCTCAAATCATGGTAAAAATAGACAAGGCCGTTTTAGGGCGGAAAACTGGTGACCGAAACTGTCACAGCTCATACACCCAAAAAAATGTTGTATTATTAACAACATCAGCGTTGTTAATTTTATTTTTAAAAATCTTGTTATAACAAGCTGAATCTTGTGATAGCCAGATTAATTTTTTTGCTAAATTTGCTGTCATAAAAACATACAGTAATGCTTATAATATAAAGAACAAGTTGTTGTTGAATTATGTTCAATCTGTTGTTGAATTAACAACAAAAAATTTGAATAGAACAACATTGTTAATTAAAAAAAGTTTTCATCACGTTGTCTTTCAAAATCAAATCTAGTTTGAAAATTTTTTAAATAAAATTTTAAACGAATTGGAACAGTGAACAACGCACATAAGAAAAGCATATTTTTTTAAATATTTTCTTATTAAAGATTAAATTATATTTTTTCGCTTAGGTTCATTACAATTTCATAATTATAAGTGATTCAGACGATACAGCATGTTGTTAAATTCAGCTTTGCAAGTAAACTATTAGGCCTGCAGTCAAAATTTCATCATCCGATTAAAAAGTTTCAGTTTGGGACGTAAGCATAAGTTTTAAGCATAGTTTGGGTAAGAATTGCTTAAACAAATGATTTATTAATATTATTCTGCAGTATAGAACGAATCGAATTTTTCGCTTCTGTACAGGGATTAAAAAAAAATTATTGATGTGGAGCAAAACCTACTTTATATAAATTTTCTTTAAATCGCAGCTAGGGAAGTAAGATTTCTGTTTAATTATATCAGCTGAAATATGTTTTAATATTAAACTGATTATCCTATTTTCCCATTGCCAATTTGCTAACCACATTAATGTATTTATTCATGTATGTATTAATATGTTCATTTTTTAATAAATCTTTAAAAATGTGCAAAAAAATTTTACCTAATATTGAACAGAAAACTAAGTATATATAAAATAATATTTTTGGGATACGGGATAATGTTTTTTCCCCTTACGAAAAATGTTGTTAAATTGAATACAATTTATTTTATCAGCAAAAAATGTATTTGTACGCTTAATAGCAAAATTTTAGTCTAACAAGTTAGTATTTTTAATAAAAACTATGGCTGCTGTCATTCTTACGAATTTATGTTTGAATCGATACGATTGCATTGTCAATAATAAAACATAATCATGTATTGGTTACAATATTTGTCTTTAACTTTTAATTTATTTGTCTGTGATTTACAATTTATTCTAAGAACACTAAAATCTTTGTATTGACAATATTTCTTGATGGAAGTTTAGTAACAGAATTGTTCGCTTAAGAACAACTTTTTAAAGGTACAATATTCTTTTTGGGTGTACAAAATATCCAACCAATGAGAATGCAATGAGAAAGCAAAAATAGACATTAATGGCAAAATTACAGAGTTCGACAGTTATGGTCACTATTGTGTTATATGTCCGTTTGCTCGGCGTACAAATAATTTTGTTGTTGCTTCCAAAGCGAAACTGTCAATAATTTTGGAGAATACAACATCCATACAGCAACCATATCGTACGGCCAAGTGTACGCCAAGCAATCGGACATCGAGTAAGAAAGAGAGCACATTCAGCCTTAGCACTACCTTGTCTAGTTATACTAAGGGTATTCATGCAAATGGGCAATACCCTTATAAATGGTATAAACTGTAGAGGTTTATCAGCCTTATAAATGAACTGTAAATGGTATAAACTGTATAAGTTTATCAGCCTTATAAATGAACTGTCAAATTTGTATGGAGAAGCCTTTGCACAAACCAAATATATTTGCCCATCGATTTAGTTGAGCAATCGAGTTGTCAAACTCGAAGCAAAAAGGCAATGAAGAGGTAAACATTTTTGAATTAGAGCAAAAGTTACAAATATTTAATTGAAAATTAAAACTTAAAACTTATTGACAACATATGTCAATATTGCAGTTGAAATTATGTACAACAAATGAAATATCGACTTTAAGGCTTGTTCATACAACCTGCCTGATAAAAATAACTAATTGCTCAAATTATGAGATTGTTACTTTGTATGAATACCCTTCCTATGTCTCATACCAGATTTCGTATGCTTGAGTTTCGTGAGCTGTCAGGAAAATAACAACAAAATTTGAATGCTCGCTGCTTCCAACCAATTTGAATATGACGACCGTTTGTCATACTGTTTCAATATTTTGGAAGGTGCACTTCGTCAAACCTATGGTCAAACAACAGAAAAATCGAAATATATTAATTGTCATCAAATGGTTTGGCTACTCGAATCGTCAAACTGTTGTCCAGTTCTATATATATTTATTGTGGCCATATCATAAGGGCCCCCAAACGATACTACACGACGGATGTACAAGAAGTTTTATAAAGTAATGGGCCTTTTTTCGTTTCCCCTACACACATCACACATGTCGGATGGACTTCATTATTTTTTAGCTGTCGAAGAATTAACATCGAGTAAAAATATTTTTTAAATTTATTTTTATATTTTTCACTTTAAATATTCCAAGCCACCACGATTTTAGGTTAAGATAAAAAATGTGAGTCAAAATATAACATCTGTTACGTTCGGCAATGTAGCCGCGAAAAGTACTCCTCTGAAAATTTTAATCAAGTGAAAAATACACTGAAAAATTTCAACCTAAATGGGTGCGCCTTGCGTTGCGTTTCGAAGCGCCTCGCAAATGTTCAATGAGCGCTACCGAAACTGAATGCTGCGTGAACTTAAAAAATCATTAATGGTATTCATTAAAATTTGTTAAGTCCTGCTAAACTGCTAAATTGTTAAAGTTAGCAGCTGTTGATGTGAACATACCTGCTAAGACATTTTATAATCAAGTGCTAAACTGATATGTCAAAATCAGCTATAAGACTTCTACAGCTTAAAATTTAAAAAACTGAATTATTACAAAATCAAACGACGGCGTTTATTTGCACTTGGCTAATAAATAAATAATAAAGCTTAATTAAATAGAAATATAAGTTTCTTACTTCAACCATTTATAAATAAATAAATTGCAAATATTTTGCAAAAATTTTTTGCAAATCTTAATTTGACAACTTTCAATGTAGCAATAGATCTGTGGTTTTAATAGCCCGTGTAACCAGTATTCAGTAACCAAAAATGTATTTTTATTTTTATATTACAGTGCATTAACACTTTTGATACATTTGCTACCCAGAAACTTTAAAATGTCTTAAATCTCTACCAACATCTTTACAAAGTTTACACTTTTTTATTAAAAAAGGAAAGTTTTTAGACTTTGAAGCTGCAAATCATAAATAATTTGGTACTTGTTAAAACTCATTCACCAAACGATTCATCACTACACTCAATAACTTTGACGTTTCAGACTTAACAAATGGTATCTGCTAAACAAAAACACGGTGCTGAGCTTGTTAACTTGATAACAAGGACTTTTGAATTAGCGTCGGTGTGAGTAACACGTGTTTTTCTGGATAGCGAGTAAAATTTTCTGCAAATTTCTAAATCTTAACATAAGTTTATAAGTATGGTGTATCCCATAAGACCGTCTTATGTTAGTGGAGGAAATAATGATCCAGGGGGGAAAAGCCTGTTAAGTAGTACTCCAGATAGGATCAAGCAATTCCATCATCCAAAGGATAGCTACGAGGTATTTATCCAAGCTTACCCGGGCAGCCAAGCTCTGCCCTTGCCAAAGTTAGGTAAATCTCTTTACGAAAAGTATAACAATATTGATATTTTTTTTATAAACAAGAAAAAAATAAAAATAGTCACAAAATTGCGCAATATGGCCAACTTAATTGCCAAAGATGAGCCCCTAATGGAAAACTTCAGGGTATTCATTCCATCTGAATTATGTGAGGTTAAGGGTGTAATCAATATCCCCGCAGACCCCGAATACTCAGAGAAAAGTATATATGAATTCCTTTTAATAAAACAATTTCCAGAATACGGTCAACTTCCTCAATACACTGATATAACCGAAGTTCGTCGCTTCACTAAAGCTGTACCGAATGGTGGTGGAAGCCGTTACGACTTGGATTTGGTTCTTGTGACGTTTGCGGGTGATGTTATACCGTCCCATGTTTCCATGGACGGCATAATATATCCTGTCAAGCCTTATGTTGAGCCCATTATGCAATGTCGTAAGTGCTGGCGGTACAACCATACCGAAAAGGTTTGCAATCGTATGAAAAAACTTTGTCCCAGATGTGGCAAGCCTCATGATGATCAATGCAATGCTCTTGCTGTTTGCGTAAATTGTTCTAAATTTCATGAAGCTACTTCACTCGACTGTGAAAAACGTCAATCTATTAAAAAACTTAAACTCGACAAAGCTAAAGCCACTGCTCCGCAGAAGCTAAAAAAGACGCAAAATGCTCCTTTCGCCCAAATCTTTAACTTTAATTCTTCTGACTTCCTAGAACTTCCAAAGAAACGACCACGTATTGACGCGTTGAAACCGCAGGCAATCAGGCCCTGTTTTGAATCTAGAGGCAAAACTAAACCCTCAACTGATGCGAATATTTTACAAATCAATGACGTGTCAGTCAGAGACGACATTGATCTAACCATTTCAGATCGCCAAGAAAGCATAACCCCTACCCCAAAATCTACAATTACTGCCAGTGAGCTGCAGCCACTAGAGCAATCATCACTTTACGCTAGTAATGAAAACAATTTAGATGTCCCTTGCTCTTCCCCAAATAAAACTACTCCTTATAGAGACTTTGAATCGTTTCACAATTCTTTTCTAAATAATTCAGACCCTAACCTACTAAAAATACATAATGTCTATGAAAATTTTTCAACTTAATGCTACAAGTATAAAATATAAGAAGCCGCAACTCATACAATATCTAAACCAAAACAATATATCGATTAGCTGTCTTTCGGAAACATTTCTAAAGCCCTCTGATCAATTCAACATTAATAATTATAAAATTTTTCGAAAAGATAGAAACACTCTTACTTTCGGTGGGGGTGTTGCTATCCTCATCAGAAGTGATTTACAATCTAAAGAGGTTTCGATTCCTACCTCTTATACAGGAATTGAAGCTGTAGCCTGTGAAATAACATCCTTACAAGGCTCTTTAATGATAATATAATTTTATATTTCCCCTTCTACAATTTTTACTTGCTCCCAACTTCATAATCTTATATCTAACTTACCACCTCATTCAAAGATTATAATTTGTGGAGACTTCAATGCACATCACACCCTCTGGGGTAACTCTCATTGTGACTCTAAAGGAAAGTCCCTTTTAGAGTTTATTGAAAACAACAATTTTGTTCTTCTTAACAATGGCCTTCCAACTTTTTTTGGCTGCGCAAATCCGTCAGCAGTGGATTTATCATTCTGCTCTCCGAACGTTTCTCTCACAGCATCTTGGACAACAGTCAATGAAACCCTTGGAAGCAACCACTGCGGAATTCTTATTGAACTAAGTTTAACTCCCAGCAGAATCGTTAGTACAGATAACTTTATACCAAAGTTTATTGATAAAAAACTTATTAATAATAAGGTTTGGAACATCGTGCACTGCGATGAGTTCATAGAATCTGGTGAAAATGAAAGATTCGATATATTCTCAAAACTGTTTTATGATCAATTTATCACCACTAGAAAACTCACAAATCGACCCTCTAATCCTTGGTGGAACATGAATTGTAGCAAGGCGTCTGCCCTACAGCGTAGATGTCTAGCTCGCTTCAAGCACCACCCCTCAAGAGAGAATCTTGACGCTCTCAGAGAAGCCAGAAAGAAATATTTTTACACTTTGCGTTTTGAAAAAAGAAAAGGCTGGAAAGAGTTCTGTCAGCAAATTAGCTGCGACATAACTGTCAAGGAGCTATGGGAAAAGATTAAAATGTTTAAAGGCATATATACTCCCAATTCGTACAGCATCTCAAATGACTGCTTAGTTAAATTTTCGGACTCTCTTATGGGTCCTTTTGGTCCAGCTAACCTTTGCTCCCCGAATAATAATCAACTATGTCACTCTTTAAATCTCCCGTTCTCCTTCAATGAACTTAACATGGCAATATTAGCCTCCAAAAACTCTTCTCCTGGTATCGATGGTATTAGAAATGGGCATATAAAAAATTTTAATACAAGCAACAAACTGTTGCTGCTGAACATGTACAATCATGTTTTTAAAACAGGTCGAATTCCGGAGTGTTGGCTGCAATACAAAGTTATACCTATCTTAAAAAAGCACAGGCCTGCAAATGACCATACATCCTATCGTAGTATTGCTCTTATTTCATGCCTAAGAAAACTTTTCGAGCGCATGATCAACAACAGAATTGAGCACTTTCTTGAAACAAAAAACAAACTTCATTCTGCGCAATCAGGCTTCCGGCGTGGAAGATCTACAACTGACAATATTCTAACTTTGTGGACCTCCGCGAAGAATGCAATTATAGAGTCTAAATTTATGGTTGCCCTCTTCATTGACATAAAAAGTGCTTTTGATAATGTTAATATAAGTTTGCTCTTGTCCCAGTTTAAGCTCATGGGCCTGCCTAACCATCTCTGTGACGTGATATTCAATCTTTCCAGATATAAGGACCTTATAATCCAGTCCTCGGATGTAACTATTAAAAGAAGATCTATCACTGGCACCCCGCAGGGATCTGTATTAAGTCCACTTTGTTTTAACGCCTATATAAATAACGTATTCGTGGATATTGGCATCGATGTGTTAGGCTATGCTGATGATATTGTAATTTTTACATCAGAACGTTCACTCAACCTGGCAATTAGGAGAATACAAATTGCTGTTGACATAATAAACAGCAAACTCTGCTACCTTCAGCTTTCGCTTTCTCCGGACAAATGTAAAGCCCTTATATTTTCTGGCGCTCATAGAAACAGAAACCACGACCTACACATCAACATAAATACTCGAATCATTGAATTCGTAGACACTTTCAACTTCCTTGGCTTTGTTTTTCATAAACATCTCAATTTAAATCATCATGTTGATAAAACAGTTAGAAGCTGCTTTAATTTTTTAAACGTCTTACGCTCGTTATGTGGAGTTTCATGGGGTTCAGACCCATTAAATCTTATTCTGCTTTATAAAGGTGTAATACGCCCCAAATTGGAATATATGTCTCTGCTGTTACTTGATTGCTCAGAATCTCAGCTTCTTAAACTCCAAAGAGTTCAGTTTAAAAGCATACGTATTGCTCTAGGTGCCATGATATCCACTCATACTTTGGGTTTAGAACAAATGGCTAATATTATGCCGCTCCCCGACCGTTTCCTAAAATTGAGCAACAACTTTGTCAATAAACTAGTATCCAATACTATGCACTCTGCCTGGCCTTCCATTTCCAAGTTGCTTCAAATAGCCCCTGATTGCACCAAAATCTTAAACCTTATCAGTTTTAAGCTTAACAATTTCCAAATATCAAAATTCCCAACGCATCCTTATTTTTCAGTTCCTTTTGATATAGTACATTTTTCACCAATAGTAGAGTTTCTGAATATACGTAAGAAAGTATGTTCTCCTGATCTTGTCCTATCAAAATTCAATACCGCTATCAACGGTCGATGGAAAAAGTTCTCCAAAATCTACACGGATGGGTCCAAAACTTCAGACAAAGTAAGCGCTGCGATCTGGTACCCTAGTCTAGACATTGAGGCTTCCTTTTCCCTAACCCTGGAAAGCACCATTTTCACCGCTGAAGCCTTTGCCATAATAGAAGCTATTCACCTTGCACAGCTCCAAGAAGAAAACAACTTTGTTATTATATCAGACAGTAAATCAGTACTTCAGATGCTTCTCTCCTACTGTAATTCAAATACTCATCCTTATATCTTCGAGATAAAAAAAAATGGCACTTCAAATGAAAAGACTTGGGAAAAGAATACATTTTCTTTGGATTCCAAGTCACGTAGGAATCGAAGGGAATGAATACGT
This sequence comes from Dichetophora obliterata, assembly GCA_963920525.1. NCBI lineage: Eukaryota > Metazoa > Arthropoda > Insecta > Diptera > Sciomyzidae > Dichetophora > Dichetophora obliterata. The sequence continues at coordinate 170,050,560 of OY986435.1, forward strand.
TGATTCTCTAGCTGTTAAGCACATACCAACATCTCCTGAGAAAACTCTTCTGCATTGTGATCTCAAGTCTTTCGATCTTCGCAAATCTATCATGTCTTGGCAAAATAAATGGAACAGTAGCATCTACGGTCGTCACTTATTCAACATTGCTCCTAAGGTTAACGTCCAACCCTGGTTCAAGAACCACAATTTATCGCGAGGCATTATCACGACAATAAATCGCTTACGTTTCAGTCATATTCAAACCCGTGAACACCTTGCTAAAATCAATATATTGCAATGCAGTCGCTGCGATTGTGGGCTTAGACAAAGTATCGACCATTTGACATTCTTCTGCCCATTATTGAGTAGAAGTTTCCGAATGCAGCTAATACGTAGTTTATTTCGGCACAATATAAGAACCTTTAATGTGAGTGAAATCCTGAAATCTAATAATATTGACGTTTACAGAGCACTGCACAGATTTTACTCGTTGTCGGGGATTCCTGTGTGATAATTCGCACTGGCGCTATTCCAAGTCAATCCTGTATCCTTTATCCCTATCCTTTCTTTGTTCCTTTCTACTCTCACTGCATAAAGAGAAGGGAAAAAAAAATAAATAAATTTTCCTATTGTTAAATAACATTTCACCTCCTTTTTTTTTTTTTTTTTTTTTTTATTTTTTTTTTATTTTTATTTAAATCATAATTATTTCTGTAAATAATAATAATTGAAAAGAAAAAGACAAAAAAAAAAAAAAAATCAACACATATGTTGAGTAACTATAAAACTCATCGAGTAATTTATAGAGTACTTATATAAGATGATTTATTTTCTGATTATCGAATAATATTTAATCTTTTTCTTTAAAAAGGAAAAAGAGAAAAAAGAAAAAAAAAAAAACCTGAAAAATTATTTTGTTTTATATAGTGTGAGGGGAAAAAAAAAATTGTAATACTATATCTGTTAATACTTTAATTCCGATCTAATATAAAAATGCCAATAAAACCTTGTATATACTTTTTGTACTTGAAACACATATGTTGAGTAGCTATTGAACTCATCGAATAATTCATAGGGTACTTACTATAAGATGATTTATTTTCTGATTATCAAATAATATTTAATTTTTTTTTTTAATAATAAAAAATAAAAAAAAAAAATAAAAAAAAAATAAAAATAAAAAACTTGAAAAATCACTTTGTATTATATAAAGGGAAAGGAAAAAAAAAAAAAAAAAAAAATTTGTAATACTGTATCTGTTAATACATTAATTCCAATTTATAATAAAAATGCCAATAAAACCTTGTATATTTTTTCTACTTGGAAAAAAAAAAAAAAAAAAAAAATAATAACGAATAATCGAATAACTTAAATACTTCCTTTTCAATTACATCTTAATATGTAATATATAAATTTGTTAAAATATATATGTTTAAATCCATATAAATCTTAATATCTACATTAAACATATCGATATTATTTATTTTCGTTATGCTTTAAAAACTTCTTGTTCACCTACATAAATACTGAATTTTGTAATACTTTCGAATATTTAAGCATTTGCTACAATTCACTTTGCTAAGTCAGCTACATAGACTACGAGTCTCCGGCTGATTTTAATACATCCCTAGTAAGGGTTGCTGTTCTATTGTGAACAAGCAAAAAGAAGAAGAAGAAGAAGAACTTGCTAACAAGCTGCTAAGTCTTTTCCCAAACAAAATTTTGACAGGAGTTAACAAATTTGTTAAGCTTAGCAAGTTAGCAGGGCTTAACAAATGTAGTGAATAATATTATTGCATTTCTTCTTGTTTTTCTTTTCGTTCTCTTTCATAAAAAATATATGTGCATGAGCCAATTTCGACAGATAAATGACGCTGACGAAGCAATTTAGGTTGGACTGTAAGTTGGATGGCCACGCACACAAATGCAACTATATGTCGGATGGACTTAACAAAAAGTAAAACAATTTTGTCTTCCATCGGACATGTTCATCCGCCTTGATTTTTTGCATACAAACGATACTATATGTGTGATAGCTTGACAAGTCAGATGGATATGTAGTTTGTTTGAGGGGCTCTATTGAAAATTCGTTTGATGGCGAATTTGACTCATGTGAACACCTCTTTTGGGAGCCAAATATGAGGAACATTTAGGAAATGCAACTCTGTAGCAATGTCCTTCTATATTTCGGCTTTTTATTAGTGCGATTTTGGTTAAATTTATTTTCGCGTGTTCAAAAATGCAGACTTGTAAAAAATTACTGCATAACTTCCTTTGAACAGCTTTAAACAATGAACAATAGAAAATAAAACATGTGGCACGAAGCAAGAAAGCAAGAGCGACGCATACGTGGTATGATTGTCGATTATCGAAAAAGGGCGGAGCGCCGACAGGATTTTTATGAAAGAATTGTAAGTACTGAATGTTAAATTTATTAATAAACATTTGACTCACTTTGCCATCTTCAGCAAGCAGACCCGACACAATTCATTCAAGTGCATGGCCGCCGCTGTAAGATCCATTTGGATCCTGCTGTGGCCGCAGCAGGGGATGGAGCTGCTATCATGCAAGTGATATTTCGGATTGACCCCGATGACATATATTTTAAGTTAAGATGTGACAAATGTTTAACAAGTAATTCTTTCAGTGTGCCATGGCAAGGTCATCAGGATAACCTCATTGATCGTTTTGATGTGCGAGCTCATCTCGATATCATACCGCTAGTACCCAAGACAAGTGAAATCGAAGGTGAAGATATTACAACAGAGGAGCGACAGTGCAACTACGAACGCTATAGAATACTTGCTCAAAATGACTTCCTTAGTGTAGCAGAAGAAAAGTTTTTGCATCAGCTTTACTTGGAGGAGCAATTTGGAGCAAATGCTCAACTCGAAGCTGAACGCTGTCTGGGTAAAAAGAAACATCAAAAGCCAGTAGGAGCTACTATAGGATATTCATATGATGAGACTGAATCCTCGATAGGACCGCAACCATTCAGCCATTTAATGAATGTTGCTCTGCAAAGTTCCGCACCTTTACCAACTGGTGGTGGTGGTGCTACCAAATCCGAAAAGGGTTCTGATTCTGATTCCGAGTCAGATATAGATATGGATGTTGCTATTGAAATATCCAAACTTGATACGACACAAGCACACGAATTGAATGGTTGTGGACGCAACTACGGTATGCTTAGCAATGATTTTTACTCATTTCTTACCAAAGACGCTGACGAGGCAGAGGCAATGCGTATGGCTCGCGAAGAGGAACAGGAAAAAATGTTGCTCAGTGGACGTAAATCACGACGCGAGCGTAGAGCACAGAAGGAACGACGGATTGCCTGCCGTCCGTTTAGTCCTCCCAGCTATGCAGCCAAAGAGGACACAACAGCAATCGGTAAGAAAGCAAACGTTGATGACAGCGATTCCCGTTCGCCATCGCCGGCAGATGCTAATACGGGTAAAATAACATACATCACAAGTTTTGGCGGTGAAGATGAACTACAACCACACTCAAAAATATCAATAAATTTAAACAAAAGCGGCACACAAGGCGCATCAACGCTTGGTGGTAGTTGTGCTGATCCACTTGATGCTGTTGGTGAAGCGACGTATGCACAAAAAGTTAAGGATAACTTGGAAAAGCTGAAGCTATTGAATGAGTCGTCCAGATCTAGGCATAACAGAGAGAGAAGTCGGAGCGACAATCAAAGTAGGAAAAGAAGATCATACTCTCGTTCTTTTTCGCGCTCACGCAGTCGTGAAAGACACGACCGACGTGATTATAGGAGAGTACGGCATGATTCGCGTTCAAGTTCAAATGAACGTTTGAGACATCGAAGTCGCCACGCCAGGACACGGTCAAGATCGAGATCTCAGCGGCTGCGTCGACGCTACAGTTGTTTATCATCCAGCTCAACCACCTCTACGACATCGACCAACTCATCCTTCAGATCAAAGCGCAGGGAAAGACGCAAACAATCGCGCACCTTCAAACACGGACAAACCTCTGACTACCGTTCACGCAGTCGTACACGAAGTCGAACGCGCTCATGTTCACGTTCACTCGCACGTCCTACAAAAACGTCTGTTCCAGTGCAAACGAGTGCTGTAACCAAGTCTGACAGTGCTATCCTCAATCCTATAAAAGATATTAAACCAGTCTCAAGTGTGCCTATGATTTCATATCCATTACCATTACGTGCCATGGGCATCGAAGTAAGTGGCCCACCACCACCTCCACCACCAGTCATAGTGCATCCGCCAGTGATAGATACAGCGCCTGCGGTGCAGGTTGCGCCACCGCCTCCTCTAAAACGTTACTACGGACGCAAGCGCGGCGATGGCTCTTCATCTTCGGAAAGTGACACAGAAGAGTCTAACGTGGTTCTACCAGATACTAAGACTGCAGCTAAAAGTGGAACAGTTGAAGTACACGAAGATACTGATGAACGCATGGATGTGGATACTAAGTATAAAATAGCAAAATTTATTCTGTGCCTTTAAACAAAAATGTGAATTTGTATTCCAATTTAGCTCGGAACGATCTAACCCTTTGCCAGCATTATTATTAGCGGCGTCCTCTGTTACACCGCAAACAGGCAAATATTCCTCCTCCACTATGGCGAATAAATCAAGTTTTTCTAATGCTTCTGAAACCAAAGTCAGTAAGAATAAACATAACTTTAAACAACTGCCTCAAAAACTGGAGATAAGCGAAATTTTAGAAACCGAAAATGAAACACAAAAACAATCAAGACAACAAAACTTAGAACAACCAATGCACTTAAATACGAACTTGCTTTACAAACTATTTTCGAAATGTATTTTTTTTTATACAATAATCATAGCAATATTTTATGCACGATTTACTGACTGACTGTTGAGCTTCATCAATATAACGCTTAAACACATTAAAGCCATCGTGGCATTTTTTAATTCATTTAAGTGCCTTTTTGCAGGGTAGCAACAGCGGCAGCAGCAGCATCGGCAGTCGTTTGAACTTAAGGGAGCGCCTCAAGCGGAAGATGCAGAATTTGCTAAATAAGCAATGTAAGCCTGTACAGTAACAATAGTTCTCATTTTTTACTTCTTTTTTATGCATAAGCCATTAAATAAGATTCAAATGCTCATGCAGTTATCTTTTGTTTTGTATTTTTTCTCTCCACTAATCTTCAGACAAAGCCGACAAAAGGGCTGAAATTGAGAAAACTGAACGCGAACGTCAACTGCAACAGGAGCGAGATGATGAGATGCGTGAACTTGCTTTGAAACTCCGTCGACGGTGAGTGAAATATTTGCTTCTTACATTTCTTTATTGAAAATTATTTGTCTTTCTGCGTAGTCAACGTGAACTGCGTCACAAATATGGCACACCTAACAGCAGCAAGGCTTCTGACAGCGATGCTTCTGAGGCAGTAGCTGGTAATGAATCGCAAAAGAGCCGACGCAGTCTTTCACGCAGCAGTGAAATTCCCCCCATACCCACGACAACACAGAGCGAAGAGTTAAAAAAGAATCAACAACCAACTCATGCTAGTGAAATAACGCTATCCAAACGTGCAACGCTTGCACAATCACGTCGCAGTGACAGTCGCGATTATGAACGTGAACGAAAACGTTCGCGCAGTCGTAGTCACAGTCGTAGCCGCAGTCGATCCTACTTCAGGGCGACACAACAGCGTTGTTCTCGTTCTCGTTCGCGTGGTCGTCGCAGTGCCTCCAGAAGACGACGTCGTAGTCCATCAAGAAAGCGGCGTGGTCGTGATGCAAGTTATGAGCGCTCCAGTTCCCGCTATGCCGCAGAACGAACACGTTTCGATCAACGCAGACGACGCTCTAGATCCCACAATGATCGCTCTAGTTATAGGGATAGGGATAGGGAAAGAGACAGGGACAGGGACAGAGATCGGGATCGATTTGATAGAGATAGGGATAGAGAACGTAATAGGGACTGGCAGCGCGATAGAGATCATGATCGAAACAAAGAAAGGGAAAGAGAACATGATAGAAATAGGGAAAGAGATCGGGAACGTGATCGATATCGTAACAGGGAATCGGATAGAGATAGGAATAAGGATCAACGTGCTGTTATTAGTAGTAGTAGTACACAGGCTGTATCAAGCGGTAGTAGGAACCGCATAGTTATTTCCGCACCGCCAAAACTAAAAAAACTAGTAGACTATTAATTCAGTTAGTATTAAAAATAAAACAAATTTAACCTTTTGTTATGATAAAGTATCATCATTGTTGATTCCAGTTGTGCATAGTTTATAATATTTTTTAATTAGTGTGTACAAATCTCAGCAAAAATTTCAATAAATATTTAAAAATTTAAGAACTATGTTTGTAATAAAAGTCTTTTGGTGATGTTGAATACTTTTGTAATTCAAATCATTTAAAATGTATGCATTGATATATTACTTTTTGTCGATTCCTCCTCCTGTGATTATACATTTTTGTCACAAATCCGTATGAACAAAGCATGAATTACCGAGGAAAGTATAGAGACTAAATTAACTTTCCAGAAAACAATAAAAAAGTTTTCAATAGATGTCTAAGAAGAGCCATAAGATGTTTCTAGTCAAAAACAATATCAAACATAAATCTTCACCAAACAACAAATCAAATCACAGTCGTCATGAAAATAAAAGAATCTTCAAGGTCGCAATTTACATGTCAATAAAAGAAAGTGATCAGTCAAAAGTTGTTGTTTTCCCAGCTAAAAGTAAAATGCAGTCTTTGCCAGAGCGAAAATTAACTTTTTACAATTCAAAGTATCAGTCAAATTTTCAGTGAGCATATTGTTGAGTCTTTTAAGAGGCATTACATCCATTTGCTGGATTTGTTAATTTATTGGCATTGCAATTGTTTTTTTAACATTTTTATTAATTTTAAAATCTTTATAAATAAGCCTTTTCGAACTCATAAAATATTCACAATCAAAACTTTTTTTAATTCATAATTATGAGCGATCATAAAATATTCATACAAAAGAGTTTTCGGATTCATAGTTTTTAACGCTCATAAAATCCTCATCATCAAGACCCTTTTAGATTCATAATTATTCTGATCCATAAGCGCATTAGCGTCCATAAAATCTGCATAAATAATCTTTTTGGACTTATTTGAACGCTCGTAAAATCGTCATAATCAAGACTTTTTGGATTTATAATTATGAGCGCTCATAAATAAGACTATTTCCGGACTTATAATTTTGGGCGCTGACGTTGCGATTGTTACTTCTGGAAATTACATATCTACTCTTGGAAACATTATGCAAAACTGCCTAAATACTCCAGTCAGCTGTGATACCAGCTTAAACTCAAACAAAACTGAGTTAAGGCCCAACCAAAATAGACGAAACGAGACGATAGCATTTTGACGAACGTCTGCACTCGTTACGGATGTTTACGGATTTAACCCAAAATGAAACGATTTGCTCAACTCGTCTGAAACAGCTGATCAGTAGGCAATCGAGTATTATTTATTTATTTATATTGTGCATTTTGTAATTTTTAATAAAGATTTGTGAAAAATGAGTGAAATAATGGCGAAATTGAAACAAATTGATGAAAATAAAATAAAAACGCACTCTGCACAGGTGTTGTTGACGAGTTGCTAAGCTAGCAGTTCGGTTCTTACGGAATAATACGTCTTGTCAAACTGTTTCGTTTAGTTTCGTTCAGTTACGTTTTCTCATTTTGGGTAACAACATTATGCAGAGTGCGTTTTTATTTTATTTTCATCAATTTGTTTCAATTTCGCCATTATTTCACTAATTTTTCACAAATATTTATTAAAAATTATAAAATGCACAATATAAATAAATAACACTCGATTGCTTACTGATTAGCTGTTTCAGACGAGTTAAGCATATCGTTTCATTTTGGGTTAAATCCGTAAACATACGTAACGAGTGCAGACGTTCGTCAAAATGCTATCGTCTCGTTTCATTTATTTTGGTTGGGCCTTTATGCTTAAGCAACCAAAAGTTTGAGAGCAAAAGTATGCACTTACACGGCAACATATGAAGTCGCCCAAGTTTTGTCTAAGCATTCCTTTCGTTCAGTTTTTAACTTTCGTTTACTTTTTGAAACTTCAGAGAGTGCGCTTGACATCGTATACGACGTTTCCATGGCGAGTTGAGTCTGAGTTGGGTTTTCGTCAAGTTGACAAAATGGCGTTTCAAGCTCAAAAGTGTTTCCATGTACAACATCGAGTCGAGTTGCAATCGTCAATTTTTTTTTAGGTTTTTCCACTTGTGCTCAATATGCACAATATTTTTATTTACGATGTCCCTTTTCTTAAACTCACTTTCGACAATTTTATATATTTCACTTCTTCTAAATTTTTTTCCATCCATTATATCAAGAATTTTCTTTTCTTTAAATATTTCAATCAACAGCAAAGTTTCTACTCCACTCGCCATTTTTTCTTGTGATAAATGAACTTATTCGCTTTGACAGATAGAATCAGCTAATTCTAACAAGTTTCGTGGATTTAACGAAGTCAACTCGCGTTTCCATGGGGAGTTAATCCCTAGTAATCCCGACTCAACTCGCCATGGAATAGTTTGCTAAGTAATAGTTTGCTAAGCAGGGGCCGAATTACAGCATCCGTGATCGAGCAAAATTGTACAAGATTGGTAGGCACTTATTTCGTCGTGCTCTTCGTAATTTTGCTCGATCACGGATGTTGTAATTCAGCCCCAGAATAAGGTTGCTAAAAGTATTGAGAATGTGTTTATCACGGGGGTTACACGAGACAGTACTGTTAAGACATTCGCAACACATTCACAAATTTTTACCCACACACACTCATTTTTGCTACTGTCTGCGGTACACTCTTTCTAAAATTTTTTGTAGACAGTTCGCGGGACAGTATCTAGGACAGTAGAATGATATTTAGCATATCAAATGACAGAATAGGATATAATTTAATAGAATTAATTGGAAATTTGCAATACTTTGGCGTGCTCGTAGTTTTAACAAAAATTTCTTCATAAAATAGAAAGTTTTTACTATTTTGTCTGCTGTCTTGCCAACTGTCTTACCAACTGTCTATACTCTTATTCACAGACACAAAGTTTGACAACTAATACGTATTTTTCACTGTTTTAACAGTACTGTCTCGTGTAACCCCCGTGTAATTAAAATTTAATTATTTGTGTGCCAAATTTTTCATGAAAAATATTAAGGGTTTTCATGCAAAGTGGCAGGCTTCTAATTTGGGCAATTAGTTATTTTTATCAGACAGGTTGTATGAACAGCCCTTAAAGTCGATTGTGCATTTGCAGCATATAAGTCAGCTGTGCGATCTGCCAGCGATGCGTTCCATTTAAACGGGGACGCTTTGCAGATTGTTTGCTTGTTTTCTGAAATTTTTAGAATTAAATCTTTATTAGTTTTGCTCAAATTATAACTTTTCCTTCAAAAAAGAAAACAGCTGATTGATCATATAAGTTTGCCACCTCGTTTGCTCACCTAAATCGAAGAGCAAATTTATCTGGTTTGTGCAAAAGCTTTTTCATACGAATTTTGACAGTTCATTTATAAGGCTGATAATCTTATAAGGTTTATACCATTTATAAGGGTATTGCCCATTTGCATGAAAACCCTTATTGTTTCTTTTTTGTTTGTGTATATTTAAGCAAATCATGGAAAATGTTTTTATTTTTGCTGAGAAATTTTGCGTTTGCCACAGCTCATAAGCCAAGCAGCACAATAAACATTTTTTTGTGTTAGTTGATGGCAGCCCTTTTTAACAAATCTATACAATTTTTTTTATCTGTCAATTGCCCAGCTAGACAGCTCTAACGTGTTTACAAACACATTGAAACAAATTTAGGTTGTCACCAATACATTCATGCGTTTTGAAGTTATGTTAAACAAGTCAAGTTATATATGTTTATATATCTTGCTCTTTTACTGCCAAAATTATACTAAACTAGAAAAAAAAAACCAAACAAAATGAGCACTGCAACAGAAAGGAAGTATACAAATAACATTATATTTATAAATCAAATAAAAAATTCAAAACTTTTCTTTTCAGAAAACGAAACAGATTCCTGGGAAACATTTTGACTGGATTATCAACAATTTTAAATCAACACATTTTCAAACAAATGCTGCTGTCCCTGGTGCCATTGTTGCTGCTTATGAAAATACGTGTATTTTTATAAGAATTTGTGTGCTTACATATTAATTTTATTGCCGTAACTGTTGTAAGCAAAAGGTAATTTGTTTATTAGAAAAATAAAAGAAATTCATACACAAATCGTCTTTTGTAATTTAAGCAACATGTCAGAGTTCTATTCTCTGGTTAGGGGGTGGGCATCATACAACGGCGGGGGGGAGAAGTAGGCACAGCTGAATTTGTTATTGGTGTGAGCAGTTCAGATATACTTTTTCTTATCTGTAAAACATGTGTGGCAGACAGAGATACCAGATCACACAGATGAGCGTCTGTCCATATATACAGTATTTTGGTAGAACAAATTTAACGTACAATGTATGGAGAATTTTATATGACTTTAACGTCAAGGTCGCTACGTATATGCCATATATACGGAATATTTAACAGTTAGCTGTCTAGCTGGGTGAAAAAATTACGTTAATTTATTTATTCAAAATTAATGCAGATCCGAATTTTGTTGATAAACTCACAAAAATTGCTAAAAAACATAACATGTATGAAAAAGCTGACAGGCATTATTTCAATAAATTTTTCAAAGAACTTTTGAACTTTTTTATTATATTTTTGTAAAAAATTTTGTAAACGTTTGACATTTTGTTAAGCATGAAACCAGCCAACTTGGGCGACTTTTCTACTTAATCATACTTTTCGTCAACTTTTCTCTGAGACTTTTATTTGCTTAAGCATAACTTGGTTGGGCCTTTACATGGCCACTAATCTACCCTAGCTATCTATCTAGCCTTTAAGTATAAATGTATTTGAAAAATTCTTAATTTATATAAGTCCTTAGAACTTAAAAATTTACGACGTACGCTTATATTATGATGATGAGTAACCAAGAAAAGGGTTCTTCTGCACCTAGAATATAACTACTATATACATACAGTGTAGGACAAAACATATTGGACGGAATGTGCTCTGTACTGTTTTTTGTAATTCCCTTAAAAAAATGTGTTGTATCCATTTCAAATACTTAAAAGAATATAGTACACAGTTTCCCATTAACTGGATAACAACATTTCCCTTTTTTTTAAGAGCGCAAATTATTTCTCTTATTTTTAAACAATATCGAAAACTCACGCGTCAAAACAAATTGGACTCTCCACTTTGTTATTAAATATGTACTCAAATATAACCGTTATCTTTCGATAAGAGTGAGTGCATTATCAATTCATGAGAGTGAGTGCATTTGCAGTTATGCTAGTCAAAAATTTAAATATTTTTTATTATTCAAATGTTCTTATAGCGCGCGGGTGAAAATTAAAGCAACGTTTTAATATTTTTGTTAAAAACTCGAAAATGGCAAGAACAAAGTACAATGCTTAGTTCAAAGAACTAATTTTAAAAGACTTTGAAAACGGTTTATCTCAAAAAGATATTTGTAGGAAATATTCTATGCCGAAATCCACGGTCAGTTTTATAATATACAAATGTAATGCTTCGGGAAGTTTTGAAACGGTACACAGTGGAGGGCGACCAAGATGCACAACACATAGGGAAGATGCCAGAAAAGTCAGAGAATTTCAAAAGTATCCTGATGAATCTGCCCCCAAGTGTTTTAGAGACCATAAATTTACAAATAAGCTGCAGAAAGAGCTTGCGCAGCTGGACTCAAAAGTTATCGAGCGTTAAGTTAAGTTCGCACAAAATCACTTGAATTGGACAGTTCAGAAGTGGAATATCTACTGTTTTATTCTCGGACGAATCTAAATTCAATTTGAAAGATTCAGATGGAGTGAAGAGAGTTCGTAGACCAAAAAACAAACGTTTAGATCCACGATATTCTGCAGGTAGATACTATTAAGCACGGAGGTGGAAGTGTGATGGTGTGGAGTTGCTTTTCTGGTAAAAACTTAGGAACCCTAGAGAAAATCGACGGAATAATAGATAGGTTTATGTATAAAGATATACTCCAAAATGTGATGCTTCCTCATGCTGAATGGAATATGCCACTGTCTTGGCAGTTCCGACAAGACAACGACCCCAAACACTCGTGGAAGTATGTCAAAGACTGGTTTGCGGAGGAAGCTATCGATGTCATGAAGTGGCCAGCACAATCTCCAGATCTCAACCCGATTGAGAACTTGTGGGAAATTGTGAATAGAAAAATCAATAGAGTACACGGAGACAGAAAGAAATTATTTCAAGCAATACAAGAAGCTTGGTCAGCTGTGCCTCAAAACATTGTGGACAACTTTAGTTTGTCAATGGCCAAAAGATGTAAAAATGTTATTAAAAACAGGGGCTATGCTATAAAGTTATAAAGCTATAAAATTTTTTATTATTTTTAATAATTCTATTAATTTTATTATTTTTGTGAACAAGACACTTTACTTTTTCTATAATAATTTGTTAAAGATGAATTCAAGCATTGCTTTAAAAGGTTATTGAAAAAGAATATATGCAGATGTTCAGTCCAATATGTTTTGTCCGATACTGTATATGATAAATGTCGTTAAATTAATTTTTTTCTTCTTAGTTCACGTCTTTTTTAAATAAAAGCTTCTTTTTTAAAAAATTTTTTTTGCTTTTTATTTTTTATTTTTTTGAATGCAAAAATTACTTAATTGCAAATTTTAAGAGCAAGCCGCTTGTCTCTTTTTGTTTACCCACACCATAAAAATCTTTAAAACAAATTTATAAAATAAATAAAAGTAAATTTTAGAGATTTTAAACAAAAATCAACTAAAATTCAAACAGAAGCAATTTAAATGAAAATAAAAACCATTTAAATTAAAACGAAAACAATTTAAATGATAACGATTTTAGTTTAATTTTTCACTCTAGCTGTAAGAAGTAGCTTTCATAAATGCTATTTTTTTGGTTTTTCTTGTAATCGAATGTAGTTTTAAGCAAACAGTTGTCCTTTATATTATGAAGTAATATAAACAACTAGAAAACAAAAAAAAATTCTTGATTTACCCCAGGCTAAATAGGAATCGAACATAAAATCACAATTTTTATACAAAATTAATTGAAAATAAAGAAAGAATTGAAACCAAATGATGCGAATAATCAGCTTAAATTTAGCGTGATACAAAATTAATCGAACATAAAATCAGGGACCGTAACGGTTATGATTTTTTCCCAAAAAGTCAACAAATAATCGTTATTTTTTGACCGATTTTATTTCGGTCAAAAATAAAAGTAAAAATTTGACTTTTATTTTTTGATTAAAATTTTTTGACCGATTTTATTTCGGTCAGAAATAAAAGTAAAAATTTGACTTTTATTTTTTGATTAAAATTTGACTTTTATTTTTTGATTAAAATTAAAAGTTAAAATTTGACTTATATTTTCAGATCAAAAATGTAAGTTAAAATTTGACTTCTATTTTTTCGGTCCAAAATAGAAGTTAAAATTTTACTATTATTTTTCGATTAAATGGAACTGTTAACACTTGACTTTTATTTTTTCGATCAAAAATAACAGTTTAAGTTTGACTTTTATTCGTTCGATCAATAATAAAAGTTAATATTTTACTTTTTTTTTTTTCGATAAAAAAATCTATATGCTGCTTAATGACTGTTCTATTGAAATAAAAAATAATTTTTATTTTTGATCTTTACCAATAAAAATTAATTTTAATTATTATTTAATTAATTAATTATAAATTATTATTAATTTATTATAATTATGTTTATAATGTATCATATAATTTAATAATTATTATTCTTTTACACCTATTCGTAACATTTTTGCAAAGAGAAAAAAAAAACATTACTATCGATCACATCGTTGCACATCGTTATTTAAATGACATCGCTTATTTACTTATCATATTGCACATTGTGTTTTCATTCATTTCGCAAACGACTGAGACAGTGGCTACTATGACTTACTTGTCATCGAAAAATAAAATTCAAATTTTTTACTTTTATATATGATCAAAAAATTAAAGTCAAATTTTAACTTTTATTTTTGATAAAAAAATAAAAGTCAAATTTTAACTTTTATTTTTGATAAAAAAATAAAAGTCAAATTTTAACGTATATATTTAACCGAAAATATTGAAGTCAAATTTTAACTTTTATTTTTGATCAAAAAAATAAGTCAGATTTTAACTTTTATATATGATAAAAAAAATTAAAGTCAAATTTTATCTTTTATTTTTGATAAAAAAATAAAAGTCAAATTTCTAATTTGACCGAAAAAATAAAAGTCAAATTATAACTTTTATTTTTGATCAAAATTTTTGATCAGATCTTAACTTTTATATTTGATAAAAAAATAAAAGTAAAATTTTAACTTTTATTTTTGATCGAAATAAACTTGGTAAAACATAACGATTATGTATTGACTTTTTAAAAAAGCCAAAAAAATTAAAATCATTAAAGATTTTTATTCTTTAGCTAACAAGCATCCCATTGCTATATTCAAATATCGAATTCAACGCAATTCCAACGCAACTTCAACGCAACAGCGAAAAATTTGAAAAGCAATGCAACTATAAACCGAATCCTTTCAGACTTGCTTTAAAAGTCATGCAACATATAATAAATGTAATTATATAATAACTCATGTTTTTCGACATCTTGCACTAATTTAATATTTAACACTTGCTCATTCATACTGCATATTATTTCTTCTTTTAAATTCTATTAATGAAAAAAGGAACTAATTAATTAACTTATTCACCTTCATTAATATAAAGCGTACTGCACTACAAATAATTGAATTCACAAAACAAACAAATGATGCAACAAATTGTGTTTGTGTCGAGAATGTGTCGAGAACGTGTCGAGAACGTGTCGAGAACGTGTCGAGGACGTGTCGAGGACGTGTCGAGGACGTGTCGAGAACGTGTCGAGGACGTGTCGAGAACGTGTCGAGGACGTGTCGAGGACGTGTCGAGGACGTGTCGAGAACGTGTCGAGGACGTGTCGAGAACGTGTCGAGAACGTGTCGAGAACGTGTCGAGAACTTGTTACGTACAAGTTGCTTAATCTGAAGGTTCCGGTATAAATACACAGGCTAGCAACTTGAGTTGGATTTGTGTTGACCAAGTGTGGAAAAGGCCTTACTCTTTCCATTTGACTTTTTGAAAAAAATTTCGGAAATAACTGTTAATTTCGGTCCCTGCATAAAATCAATTTTTTCAAAAATACATAATGAATCGAACATAACATAAAACTAGGTTTTTTTTTAATATGTGCTATAATTTAAATGAAACGCGCGTACACGGCAAGAAAACTTGAGATGGATTTAAAAATACATTTTAAATAAGATGATGTACGGTTTTATTGTTAAAGTATCTATGGTTCGATACTTTAAAGGCAACACGTGTGTACTGCAAGAAAACGTAATATTAATTTAAAGTAAAAAAAAGTAAAAATTATAGGAGAATTTAAATGAAACACGTACACTGAGAAAATAAAACAGAAAACAAAATATAAGATTAATTTTTAAATAAACGATTTCCAGATTGAATAAACATTCAAATTGAATGTAATAAAGAATTTAATAATTGTATTAAACGTAAATACAATAAAAATTTAAGTATTACAAATTGTCTGCTTACGTTCATTATACACTGAATAGAAAATTTTAAAAATTTAAACATTTCTATACTTACCTTTTGAATAACAAAAATATTTCAACGTCAAAGTTATAATATTTACTTTCAGTATACACTGAAAAGAAAATTTAAACATTTTTATACTTACCTTTTGAATAACACAAAAAATTATTGTCTACGTTATGTTATTTACAGTTCATTCTGAAAAAAAGCTGTGCGGACTTTCGTAAATAGATTTTGTTCTCAATTATAAAATATGAATGTATGAATGTATGTGTATGAATCTATTTACGAAAGTCCGCACAGCTTTTTTTCAGAATTTGTATATGCTGTAGTGGAGAAAAAGTCTTGAAATTACATGTATTTTACGAATTTCGCTGAGCCAGAATTTGACCCGCCCTAATATACATATATCAATTTAATATGGTTAACTACTTGTGTTGATTTCTTTTGGACGATGAAAGGTAAAGACACAGTGGACTGCTGCACTTAGGTGTATTTATAGGGGTTTCTTCCCTCTCCCGTCCATTTCCTTTTTCCGGCCCAGCATGATTTGAACCAGTTCAAATTTCATTTTTCCTTTTCCGTTTCCATTTTGCGCCCATTTTAATTTGGATTAAAATTTTCTGGGCATGGTTCGTTTTACCGTCTGCATACTGACTACTTGTGCATATCGCATCCCAAGACTTTCTGACGAAGCAAGCCCATGACTATTTTCCCTGAGCTAAGCTGAAGCATAGCTAGATACGCAGACCCGCTGAATCAGAAAAGCACCTTGTTATCCGGATTGCGGATATGACGATGCGCCGAGGTGAATGATCGAGTTTGTTTGTCACAGTGTTTGGTTTTGATTTTAAAGAAATTATTCTCGAGCAGAACCCTTCCACAAAAAAGAGCCACAAGGAGGCATGGGAAAGTTTTTGCGTGGAGTTACATTCCCTAGAACCTCCTCTACGCGAACCAAAAGAATGGCATAAGGTGAGCTCTGCAAATTTAATATATAAAAAAAGTTACAAGCTTAAATTCTAGGTTTGGCTGGACTTCAGGCTGAAAACAAAATACCTTATACCTTGCATCGCAAAACTCAAAGAAGAACGGAAAAACGCGAAATGTTAGAGGCAAGTCGTCGACATTAAGAAAAATTTTAACTTCAGATTGGATTTGATCCAATAATACGTCGTAATATGCATAAAGCTTGTGTTTCCTCAAAATTTCAAAAGAAAAGCTCGGTGCTGCTTAACATTTTGTATTTTGGTATTTTTTTTAAATGAAATATGAAGTTCTGGGATGCTTTTTTGTGGAAAATATGAAACCTTACCGATTTTGGCTATATGAGGGCTAGGTGTATTAGTCGGCTGATTTGGTTCGTTTTCACACGAACTAGTTGCTGCTATGAAAGAACGAGGTACACAAAATTGTATTGCTCTGGGATACTTTTTTGGGGAAATATACCACCTTACCGATATCGGTTATATGAGGTTTGTGCATAATAGTCGGCCGATCTGATTCGTTTTCACACAAAGTAGTTGTTGCTATAAAATAAATAAGTGCACAAAGTTGTATTGCTCTGGAATACTCTTTAGGCGATACCTTACCGATTTAGGTTACATAAAAGGTAGCATTAGTTGGCCGATTCGGTTAATTTTTGCATCAATTAGTTGTTGTTAGAAAAAAACTAGGTGCACAAAATTTTATTGCTCTGGAATAATATTTTGAAGAAATGTACCAGATTATCGATTTATTTTATATGGGAGGGGCGTGCCATTAATCGGATTTGATCGTACTTTTGTGAAAACAGTTTTTTTATCAAAAATGTATTTCCAGAAAATTTTGTGATTCTACGGTTTAAACTCTTCTATCAATGGCCGCTCACTATATGGGATCGTCACACTGTGAGATATGGCTAAATTGAAGTGATGATGGTGATCAAGAGCAGAGATAAAGAGATGGGAAACTCCGTTGGAGAGGGATAGCATTATGTTCAATTTTACGTTAAATTGGCTCCAATACTAGCACAAAACACTTATATTATGTCGTAAAATCAACGGAAAACAACCCTGGCTTAATGGTAGATTGAAGAAATTCACCAGTTACGTTTGAGGTCCGATAACTGTAAAACAGCATATTATTGCAACAAAATGGGTAACAAAAGGTATACCACAAAAGACGTCGGAAAAGCAATGGAAAACATCCCTGAAAAATCATGATGAAATTTTCTTAGAATAATTACACCATAGGAATCTGTTCAAGCAGTGTTACCGCTTGGAAAAATGCATGGATACTTTTTTAAGCCTCAGTTTAAGTTTAAATACTTTTTTAAAAAATAATTTTTATATGAACATATGTTTTTATTTGCAAAAATATAAAAAAGTAGGCATTTCCTTAAATTCGACAAACAATTTAAGAAAAACTATGACATTGAGACATTTTTGAACAGTAATTTCTTATCAAAAAATGCATTAACGCAACCTCTTAACAAAGAACTTTAAAATTTTGTGATAAGTATATTAAGTCTGCCTCATAGCTCAGCTGCTGCTGAATGAATTTTTTCAAATTTAAAACTTGCTATAATGGATAAGACTAGTCGATTTTTTTTGGGAGTAGGTAAAGGTATATTGCTTTGGAAAATACTTAAAAATGAATAATTTTTAACTAAAATTTAACTTAAATATAGGGCAATAGCAACCCATTTTATTTATATTACACTTAACTGAATAAGCTATTAAATTACTTTTTTATGTATTTATATATTATTTTGTATCATAGCTGTTAAATAATTATTATTAATCGTATTCATTAGCAATTCGATTATTTTTTTAGAAATGTGAAATAATTGATTCAGTACAATTATTTTCTGTTTGTAATTGTAATATAATAATAACATTCATAAAATAATTAAGTTTTCTTCAGATGACGAAAATAATCAAAAAGAATTAAAAGTAATCAAGAAAAATAATCAAACTACTTTTAGAAATTATGTTTGATTCTTTTTGATTATTTCAAAAATTTCAGTCTAAAATACTAAAATTGTTGTTGCATTTTTTGATAAATTAACATAGATATGTTAAATTGTTAAACAAGAACGAAAAAAATGCATTACAACATTTGCTCCGTTAGTTTTGGCAAGCACTTTTTTCTTCTTTCTTGTTTTTTAAAAATCTTTTTTAATGATTTTTGGAAACAGATATGTAGTTTATTTATAAATTAAATTTTACATAATATTCCTTACTTTAAAATAAAATTCTTAAAATAATCAAACAGAATCAAAAATAATTTCTAAAGTAGTCGGATTATTTTTTCTTGATTACTATTTTTCTTTTTGATTATTTTCGTAATTCCAAGTAGTCGTAATTATTTTTTGATTATTTTCAATCGAAATCAATTACTTATCAAACACATCTCCTTTAAGAATTATATGATTATAATTATTTTTAAAATATAATAATATAATCTAATTGTTTATTAATCGTATTTGCAATTTAACAGCTATGTTTTGTATATAGTTTTTTGTATAAATATCAAACATTTAAAATTTATGTAATAAACATATTTTATAAAAAATATAAAAATAACACAAAATATAACAGACTGACGTACTGAAATGTACATATGTTATTTTTTAAGGCAGGCGCCGGTTGTCTAAAATTGTTTTCTTTTTTTTTCTTCTTAATTTTTCAAAAGTAGAGTTTTTAAGAATTAACTTTAAAATTTTTGTAAGAATACTGACGTTATCCCCGCTTCTACAGCCGTTTTAGTAGGTGTCGAGCGCACAGCGGAAATATACATACTCACTCTCTTTACACTCATTTATCTCAAAACTACTTTTTTCGGCAATGTGTTGTATCGAAAACAAAAGCTATTCAGCCGAATCATCTGAATTTTAATATGTTATTCACATCAGTGGCTTTCGCTATCAACATTTTAAAAAATCGTATATTTTACACTGAATAACCAGTGAAACCCTGTTTTTAGAACATAAATACTAAAAGCGCGTCATACTGTCAATTTTCAGTGTTTATTTTTCAAGTCCTCGCCATAGCTAAACTCATAGTAATTAATTGGTTTTAATTTTTAAGATTAATAGAAGAGTAAATATCAACAACAGCGACGAAGCTCTTTCTTCGAAAGGCTCTAATTGAGCACCATTTTGAACATAATTAAAATATTTTTATGAGTGTTTCAATATACCTTTAAAGCTTAGATATCGTTGTTCATTATTTTAACTTTTAAAAAAATAAATCCTAAATATATTTAAAATATTCAAGCACTATGTCTTAATACTATTATTTTATATATGTGCATGCTTTATTTCTTACTATTACATTTTAACAAAACTATTTGTAAGTCTTCAAATTAAATAAATAGAATTGTTATTAAAGCTTAAAAAATTGGGTTTCAGTACTGTAATATGTGGATACTTTTTTTCTGAAGTGGATACATTTGTGACCTTTTCATGGATACCTTTTTTAGAATCGTCGCGGCAACACTGATCTGAGGTAAGCTCACGTACACAATAAATGAGTTTCACCAAAGTACATAAAAATGGGAAAAACATATGTTTTGACGTCACAAAATTTAAGTTTCCTATCTCTTTATCTCTGATCCAGAGCATATATACTTTTCTATACCTGTCACGCCCAGTGTTGCCAGGTGCCTTTAACTATTTACCCCTAGATTGGATTTCAAATCCCCCTAAAATTCCCCTAAATTTTTTTTTCGAAAAACACAAAAATTTCATAGGAGTCAACTGAAAAATAGTGCATTTGCAATGCAAGCCTATGTATTTCAATGGCTGAGCTGTTGGACGTCTTTAACAAGGGCAGAAAGTTGCTTCATAGTTCCCGATTGTTGAATGTGAAATTGACCTAAAAATTAAGTCTTACTTTTGAAAGGAGGCTTCGTCTCCTACTTTTTGAAATATTTTTGGTCATATCTTTTTATCTATAGTTTTTCCCATACTTGCTTTGTTTTTAGTTCTTACATGAAATCAATGAATTGCAAGTGAGGCGCGAAGCAAGTTTGAAATGAAGTGGGAAATGATTGGTAATTTGTTTGAAGTGCAGCCAATTCAGCTGTTTTTATAAAGTGTTGCTGAAGTACCCAAGAATCCAAATATCTACTTTTCTTAAATTTTTAGCATAATTTTAAGGAAAAGTAAGACAACTTTATTTCTAAAGGTAATTTTTTCAAATACCCCTAAAAAACCCCTTAAAAAATAAATCTCCCTAAAAAACCCCTAAAGATTCAAAACTCCTAAAATACCTCAACACAGTAAAAAAACCCCTAAATCTAGGGAGAAATCCCCTAAACTGGCAATACTGGTCCCGCCTCTATATGAGCATTACAAATGGAATGACAAATATACATATATATTGCCTGTGTGACAAGTGTCGATTACTCTGTGCTGATCCACCAAACTGTGGACACTAGAAAAAATTGTCTTGATAAATTTATAAAAAAAAAAATTATAAATAAAAAGTATTTTTCAATAAAAAATGAGTTTAAGATAAATAAAAAATTGTATTTAAAAAGAATTATGTGAATATAAGCAGTTATGACAAGGGCGTATCTACGCAAAATGCTTTCATATTATGACTTGTGTTAGGAGAAAAAATTTAGCAGCATTCACTGCCTCGTCCAATTGAGAAGACGTATCTAAGAAATTATTTTGGAAATATGCAATTGAAATATTTCTAAATTTTTAAAAAAAAAAAACCAAAAATTCCAACACAAAAAAATTATTTGATTCCACTTGAAAGCTTGCACGTGTTAATAAAATTAATTTTCAGTGACAAATTGTCTATTCTTCTTTTTCGATGTAGTTATATTTGATACAGGTAAGCAACTCTAAACTAAAATACTTTATGATGCTCGTAATAGAAAAGTTTTTAAATAAGTACATTAAAAATTTATAAATTAATAAATGAATATAAAAATAGATCATTCAAAATCAATAATTTTTTATCTGCTTGTCATTTTTCCAAATTTTTGCATTTATTCTTAATTTTTGCCCTTTTTTCAACTTTATTTCAAATACATTTTGTTAAAATGAGATATTCCTTTTATTAACCCTCTATTGATGGGACTACTTTTTCGCACATGGACTAGTTTTGACTAATTTTTGTGTAATACAGTTAGTTTTGGGACACCCTACTTAGTGGAGTCATATGATATCATATTTCTTAATAGGTATCACTGGATTACTAACGTATTAAAACTGCTGTAAATAAAATTCACATTTAAAAGTATTCAAGTGCATAATTAAAAAAATGTTTAAATTCGAAATTAGTTCAACCTTTTTTTTCTAGTTTTAATTAGTTTTTTATTAATTTCATTTACTAATTCCATGGTCTAAAAATGTTTGAATTTAGTGATACTGGGTGTAAGCCACCCACGAAAGTAATGTAGGGTATGCAGGTGTTCGTAGTGCCAGTTTGTAAGAACCTGAAAATAAATAATAGAGGTTGAGACCTCTGAACATATAGTTTTTTGTAGAAGAAAAAGTTAAGGTTACAATTTTTTTATAACTAATTGTCGTGAGTTAATACTTTTGAATAAATTAAATATCGCATTACACAAAAAAGGGTGCAATCTTGTTTTTAAATCAAATTGTGTAAATCATGATACACCCTATGATTGCTAAGCTTGCTTTATATTAATGCCCCACGAAATGTTGCCAGTCAAAATTCGGAAAAATTCCCACGAAGATTACCTTTTTCCCACTGTAACATATATTAAATACCACAAAAATTCCCATGTTGAAGGTAAGCAAAAAAGTTCCCACCGCAATAAAAATATACCATGACCATTAAAAACTACCACTGCTTTTAAAAATACCACAAAAAATCCCAAATGCTTTAAAATAAACCTCAATAAATCCCATATTAATTAAAAAAATAGAATAACCACAATAAAATTATAGTGATATTCAATGAACGGCGTACTTATTATGTGAAAAGCGTTAGAGAGATTTGTCGAATAGCGTTTGAAGCGTATTTTGCGCAGCTTACGACGCAGCTTACGACAATGCGGTGAATGCAGAGCATATAATGCGTATCATGGCAAATTTGATGTAATTTTCATTTTAAAAGATAAGCACGTAGAGCTTTACGCTTACGTCGTTTATCGAATATCACTATGAAATGTTTGCTTAATAAAAGTAAAAAAGAATTTTTTAAGAAGAAAATTCCCGAATTCCCATGCAATCAAAAAATACCACGCTGAATTCCCGCGCCAATTAAAAAACACCATGCTAGATTAAAAAATACCATTGGAATTCTAAAAAAAAAATTCCCAAGACCAATTAAAAATTACCATGAATGGGATTTTTTCCACATTACTGGCAACCTTGCCCCCACGAGATGTCGCAACAAAACAGCTGACAATACAAACTCATCTGTTCCTCAATAACGTAATATTAGAGTGCAAATATGTTGGCCTGTGCTTTCAGGAATTTGCGGAGTAAGTAAAGAAAACAACTGACAATTTTTTAATAAAACATTCATCACAGTAGCTTCACAACCACGGAACTTCTTGAGGATGTCATCTTCAGCCGATCGACCAATTGAGACAGCAATAACAGAAGCTCTCACAGAACATTTACAGCCAGTGCATCTGGAAGTGAGAAATGAGTCGCCCATGCACAATGTGCCCAAAAGATCAGAATCACACTTTAGGGTTTTGGTTGTGTCACAAAAGTTCAACGATTTGTCCTTAATTAAGGTATGAAAACTTTTTTCTGTTCGTAAAACATAAATCTCCAAAATTAAGACTTTTTTTCTCTACGTTGCAGCGCCATCGTATGGTTAACCAGATAGTACAACAAAAATTACAGGGAGATTTTGTACATGCTCTTTCCATTGAGGCAAAAACTCCAAAACAGTGGGATCCAGACTATAACATTGAACAGAGTCCAAAATGTCTTGGCGGCTTTGGAAAGTAATTGATTTCCTATCATTGCACAAAATAAAATTATCAACTAATTGTTAATAAAGTCTCTTTAAATATATATTACGCAATTATAAACAAAACCCAACCCAGTAATATTTTTGTGACTAAAGAATACACGTTTGCTCCTTTAATTGGGTGACTTGGTTTCTAGCAGACAGTATAACATCATTTATTCCCACTCCATCGTATGCAGCGCCACACAACGACAGCGGTAAATTGTAGTTACGTATGTATTTTCGTATGTTTGTTACGCGTTCCTTGTGTCCAACAACATATTGTGGAATACATTTATACAGTATATGGACGCGCGTCTGTTTCGGCTCATGCTTAATGTGCAATATTTTTTCGACATGTTGCAAAGCAGTGTCCAGCAATTCTTTCTGACTGGGACTTTTACCAAAATTCTCCACGAACCATTTGCCACCCATCATGACTGTCAGCACTGTATTGCTATGCATATCGAAGCAGCAGCTATCAAAGATAACACCCAGAATTGGCAACTTTTCTAGAGGTGGAACAAGGAAACCAAAAGCTTTCAGCTTAAGCAGATCTTTGTTGTTGTATTGCAGGTTGACTACAGCTACATCAACGTACGGTATTGTAAGCAGTTGTGCTGCTAGCGATGGATGCTGATCTTGGACGCATGGTGCCAACTTGTAGCTCGGCATGGCGCTTATGATATGCCTCGCCTGCAATTCACGGTCCTTTACTACCATTCTTACGCTTTCTTTTGTAAAGACAAGCTTCTTGCATTCGGAAGATGTCTGAATGTCAACATCGTGTTTGCGTAGATGGGATGCCAATGTTTTAGGCAGTGTTTCCAGCCCATCGCGCAACCTGTACATACTCCATTTGTCCTTTTTAGCCTTATTGTATAAGCGTGGATACTGATCTGCAAATATGCCCTCTCCGATGTCTTTATCTTTCTTACGCGTAAATTTGCTAAAAAGATAACCTTTTAGTACACCACCCCAGCGTTGCTCCTGTTCAAAAATGTCATTCATGAGAAAACGCACGCTTATCTCCTTAGCGTCACCCGCACAAATACCACAAATCATTGGACTAATTGCTAGATCTGCAATTTCTTTGCCAAAACGTCGCGCAGTAAAATCGTAAATGGATTCATCGCCGTGTTTCTGTACTTTGCGCCCTGCTGCCAAGTCTTTAAATAATGCGCTCACCAATGGACGCGAAAAAGGCTCCAACGTTTTAAACATACTCCCCAAACTGTTAGGTAATGGACACAGCTTACCGCCTGAGTAGATTAAGCGATTTTTTGCTGCTACATGTTCAGAACCTATGCTATCAATGTCGAGCTGTAGATCTTGTACGAGTTCTAATGTATTGGCACCCGATAATCCTTTAGGTCGGATTGTACGTGGTCCCGCCTCAAATGTGAATCCTTTTTCTTTGTGCTGTTCGGTGCGTATCCAGCCTCCCAAACGAATCGAGGACTCGTAAATTGTAAACGGTTGTCCATACCGCTTCAACATATAATAACCCGCAGCTAGACCGCTTAGGCCGCCACCCAAAACCGTCGTCATTGGAATCCGGTAATGCTTTAACTGTTTGAAATATTTCTAAAGATTAAAGCTGATTATCACACATGAAAATAAATATTTGGGCAAAATGTTTTTTCTTTTGATAGGATAAAATAAATAAGGCCATCAGCTGTCTTGTTGGGGCGTTAATGTTAGCAACGGTGGTGCTGCGCAGAGTTGAGAGAGAAAGTACTTTATCATTTTGGCATACAAATTCAGAAAAAATTGTACTAAATGAAAAAAACGCATGACGTATATGCTGTTTTATTTATGTTAAAGTGTATGACCCATTACAATAAACTGGTCATGTCAGCCGTAAAAAGGACTGACTCTGACTGAGCTTCTATTGATCAATTGTATTGTGAGTGTTATTAAATGTTTGAACACAAATGATCGAGAACTGGACCTACGAGTTTTATGCCGACTCCGAACGGCTAATGTTCTTAAAAAGTTTTACATGGCAATTTTTACTCTCTGAGGTTTTCCATTGTATGTAGAGAGTTGGCATCCAAACAGAAATATTAAGGGTTCCCATCTTAGCTTGTAAACATGTAAAACATTTAAACATTTGATGAGCGATAAAGTGTAAATAGCGTTAATGTCGACAAAATGACAGCTGCTTAGGGTTGCGGAATAACCTTTATTGAATTTTAAATCTTTTAAGAACCTTTATTAACATAGAAAATTAAATAAAATTTGTTTTTACACCAACTACTTTAGGTATGCAATTATTAGCGCCAAAGGCATCCTTCATTAACACACGTAGATTTACATGCTAGTTAACACTCTGAAATAGGTTTCGAAATGATGTAAGCTCACGCCCATACAAATTTTAACAGATAGCTTACGCGCATGTAAGTTCACAAGGTTTACAATGTTTACGGGCCAGATACATGCTTAGATGAGAATGTTCTTAATATTTTGAGAAATTGACACGTTTGAATTGTATTGGAAAAAAAATTAAATAAAAACTTATTTTGTTTGCAACTTAAACATATGTCAACGAAACTGTTTTTTGTGTTTAATAAAACCTATATACGCTTTAATTTTTGTCTGAAATGAGCAATCAAGATTGTCAAACTCGAATGGAAATCACATCAAATTCTGATACAAAAAGTCATCACCAAAATAGCGAAACATATTCCTCAAAACTTAATAAATTTGTTATTTTTTACAAAAATTTACTATGATATAAAGTGGACAATGCTTTTAAAATTAAAAAAAACTTTAAATGAAATCTGAAAAAACAAAGCAACGTCAATAACTTGATTTGAGCATTACTATGGAAAATACATAGGCGATAATAATTCGAAAAATAAGTATTTTCATTTATTTTTATGATTTTAAAATTTGTTGTATCATCCACGCAAATAATAATAATGCAAGTGTGTATTAGTTACGCTCATTTCATTTTCTTTTTTATATGGAAACAACGTACAAATTTATTGACTTTATACATTTTTCTCCACTCTTTGCTTATAAGACCTAATTTTGTAAAAAATGGTATGCACTTAGTTTTTTATTTAATTATTCCTTAAAATGAGCATTAAAACATAAAAATAGTATAAGAAATTACCAGAGTTATGATATTTTATTTTACGAAAAAATTTAATTTTCTTGTTGCATTAAAAGAAAATCGTAAAAATTCAGATTTGAAAGAATTGCAATGAAATGTTGTTAAAATATTTCCTGAAGCAACACTATATACATTTACAAAAAATTATGCGAAATTATTTTTTACTACAAATGTAAAATTTTGTTAATTTGGAGTTTGGATATTCTACGAAAACATCCAAAAATGTAAAAGTAAAAAAACCACATCTTGGGTAGCTTTGCTATTTTTAAAAAAATCTTTAGCTAATTACTAAAAAAAAACTCGGATAAAAATTTATAGCTGTTGAAACTTGCATTTTTTTAATAATTCTCAAAGTGCCTGTTTTTTGCACTGAGAAATCAAAAAAAAAAAAAAATCATAAGAAATCGATAAAACTATGTTTCTCATTTAAAATGACTTCATTTATTAAACAAATATTTCTGATTAAAGTTAGAAAAATATTGGAATTCCAGAGCTGCCAACATATCAGACCCTGGTTTTAGGGTAAACAAATACTTGTTAATATTTACTTAAAAATATTACTTATGAGCATTATTATTGTGTTTTATATTTACAATTTTATCCGTTTCAGCATAGTTTCCTTTGCCATTTTCGTACCTTAAGTGCCATTTTCTTATCTTATTTTATTTTATTATCTGATTAAATTGCATTGCAATCCATTATCACCAATTTTAAAAAATTCTTTAAAAAATTATTTTAAAAATAATTTAAAATTCTTAAAATCTGTCTTAAGGTGAGCAAAATTTTAAAGTCTTCACATTGCGTGATGTCGTTTACAAAATAAATTTTACGAAAAAACAGACATCTTAAATAATATTCTCAAAAACATAATACAAAAATATTATTAAATAAAAGACACACAATTAAAAATTTGTATAGAATTTTTGCACCGATCGGTGTTCCAGGGAGTCCTACACCGTTCAGTGTTAAAAAACACCGTGTCAAAGTGCTAGAATTTAATATCCGAAGGAGCATATTTTTTTCACACCGATCGGTGTAAAAAAGTAAATATCAGATAGGTTGTTTGTTTTGTACCATGTTAGGTGTAAATTGATAATACCCAAAATGATAATTTTTGCCAAAATTTATGAAATATTCCCCAAAAATTGGTAGTCATTTCATATGAAGTAACACTTATTTAATTTTTTTGGGGTCTATTTTGTGGTATCAAATTACATTAAAATCTTTAATCAAGATTTACAAAATTAAACTGAACAAATTCAATTGTGAAATTTCAATTTTTAATTTGTTTATCAATGAGAATGTGATTTCATTATTGCTTTTCTTCTTTGCTTTTTTATTTCACACCGATCGGATAAGTTCGTCTTTTCACACCGAGAAAGCGGTGTAAATTAACACCGTTCGGTGTAAAAAATGTAAATATCCGCTCACCGGTGTGAATTTATTTTTGAAATTTTTTAGTGTGCACCTTAAATTTCGTTTTCAATAATATTAAATGCCATACAATACAGCAGCGGATCTGAAAAAAATCTTGGGGGGGAAGGGGTAAAATATCAAAGACACACATTTTCGATTTGAGAAAATTTTGCCTTTTTACAAATAGACAAAATGTACTTTTTTGAATTGAAATTATCGAATTGTTTAAGAAGCATTTTTCCCAGACACATACACGCACATTTCTGTATGTATTTATTTCGCCCTTTTTCTAGAATAATATCTTTGCGAAAAGTAAATAAAAATTCTAAATTTAACTAATTTTGGAATTAAGGTTGATTTATTAAAATTTTTCACATTATAAAAACATTGCACTATTATATTTTCAAGTATGTGCAAAGAAAAAACATATAACTTTTGAATAATAAAAATTCAAGGAATTTGAAACTTATTGTTCTGACGTTACGACTATGATATGGTACACTTTGAAAAATAAATGAACAATACAAAATGTATACTGATTATTAGATAGTCATTATATAAAGAAAAAAAAAATTATATGACAAAATCATCGCAGCGCTTCTTTTTTTGCGGCAAAGTTATCAATAACTTCGTTTATATTTATTTTAATGTCTCTATGTATATGCAATAATGCGAGTCCATTCAATCGTTCTGACAGCAAACGTTTTAGAAATTAGTTGAAAAATGCCATTAACACAAAGAGTAAAAACGGTGTTGATATCATACCCATTAAATTGCATTAAGGGTACCTTTATGTATACATAAGCGATTCTGAAGGTGTTTTTTGAAAGAATACTACAAAAAATAGTCGGAGATATTGATATAAAGTTTTTTTATTGTTTTCAACAATTATTAAAGTATATACAAAAAATTTTGTTTTGTTTTTTTGTGACGTCATTGCGTGTAGGTGACGATTTTATGAAGCGATGCGAGAAGAGTAGGACCATTTTGCTAGTAGAATAACATGATCTGTAATCATCTGAAAAAAAAACAATATATAATTATATATAAAGAAAACAAAAAATGAGCCTGAAATAAAGTTACAGCTCGTTATGTACTCAAATTTACAGCCATTTTTTAAGCAATCACCTTTAAAGACGCGTTATTTTCTTACAAATAAAAATTTTTAAAAAAACTCGAAGTCACTATCTCAGTCACTATCTCAGCGTAAGTGTTTACTTTACAAGTATACATATTATGTTTTTTTCATATGATTACAGATCATGTTATTCTTCAAGCAAAATGATCCCACTTTTCTCGTATCGCTTTATAAAAACGCCACGTACACGCAACTGACGCCACAAAAAATAAACAAAATTTTTTTAAAGTACTTTTATAATTGTTGAAATCAATAAAAAAATCTTTATATCAATATCTCTGACCATTTTTTTGTAGTATTCTTTCAAAAAACGCCTTCAGAATTGCTTATGTATACATAAAAGAACCCTTAAGCTGTGGGCACAATTATTTACTTCAAATAAAGTATTATAAAGTAAAGTATTTAAAAGTTCTTTGGGTAATTACCCCCTTTATCCCCCCACTTGTATCCGTGTTTGATAAAATATGCATGTTTTCTTTCACACACATTTCTCGAACCACACATTTTAATTGCAATCATTTGAATTAATAAATGCCTTCATGAATTCTCAGCTCTGCCGCTTGAATGAAGGTTGTACAGAATATATTGCTGATCATTCTTCACCGTTGTCCCCGCTCGGAGGCTTCATCACTTTTTGTGTTCTCTCGTAATGAACATAGTGAGGTCGGGTACAGGGCTGCGACACAGGAAAAAAATTTTCTACCAAAATTCCTAAAAAAATTACCAATATGAAAAAATATTTACCAAATTTTTCTTTTATGTAAAAGTAAATAGCAGATATGTATTTGTTAATTTTTAAAAAAATTAATATTTATTGAACATTTACAGCCTAACCAAAAAACATTTTAATGCCGACTCGAAATTTAATGTACGCTTTTTGACAACAAATTCTATAGAAATAATGTCAGAAAAGCTCGCACTAAATTTAGAGTCGACATTAAAATGTTTTTTGATTAGGATGTTTATTTATAAAAAACGTAAGTAAACGCATACTTACTTACTTACTTAGTTGGCGCTACAACCGTATGTCGGTCTTGGCCTCATCTAAGAATTTGCGCCAGCCATTTCTGTCTTTCGCTTGCTGGCACCAGTTGGAAATTCCAAGCT
Organism: Dichetophora obliterata; assembly: GCA_963920525.1. Taxonomy (NCBI): domain Eukaryota; kingdom Metazoa; phylum Arthropoda; class Insecta; order Diptera; family Sciomyzidae; genus Dichetophora; species Dichetophora obliterata. The sequence goes on from OY986435.1 coordinate 170,080,981, forward strand.
TCGTCAGGTTGTCCTCTACTTGGTCTTTCCAACGAAGATGCGGTCGTCCTCTTCTGCGTTGACCACCGCTGGGTACCGAATCGAATGCTTTCTTCACTGGAGCATCGCCTTTCATGTGCTGAACATGACCAAGCCAGCGAAGCCGCTCGATTTTAATGCGCTTGACTATGTCGATGTCAGCGTACAGCTCATACAGTTCATCATTCCACCGTATTCGGTACTCGCCATTGACGCAGATTGGTCCGTAGATCTTACGAAGAATCTTTCTCTCGAATGCTCTTAAAGTCTTTCCATCTAAACTGCTCAGCGTCCAGGTTTGTGATGCGTAAAGTAGGACGGGCATGATGAGCGATTTATAGAGCGTGATTTTCGTTCGTCGAGAGAGGGCTCTGCTTCTCAATTGCCTACTGAGCCCAAAGTAACACCTGTTGGCAAGAGTTATTCTTCGTTTGATCTCAATGCTGATGTCGTTGGTTGAATTAATGCTGGATCCCAGATAAACGAAGTTATGCACAACCTCGAAGGAGGTATTGTCAACGGTAACGTGGGTTCCAAGACGCTGGGACTGTTTGTTTGTTGACACTAAGTATTTCGTCTTATCTGTATTCACTGACAGACCCATTCGACTTGACTCTCTTTCTAATATGGAAAATGCTGTACTGACTTCGCACGTATTATGGCCAATGATATCTATGTCATCAGCATACGCAAGCAGCATAACACTCTTGTAGAATATTGTGCCACTACGTCTCAGATCAGCAGCTCGGATGATCTTTTCCATCATTAGGTTGAAAAAGTCGCACGATAAGGAATCACCTTGTCTGAAACCTCGTTTGGTAATAAATGGTGGGGAGAGGTCCTTCCCGATTTTAACTGCGCTGCTGGTGTTGCTCAGTGTCATCCTGCAAAGTCGTATTAGTTTTGCAGGAATACCCAATTCAGACATGGTGGAGTACAGGTGCTTCCTTATTGGGCTGTCGAAGGCGACAAAAAGATGGTGGGTGTCGACTTGTTTTTCTTGAGTCTTTCTTGTAGATTGGGCAGAGCACACTGAGATTCCAATCGTTCGGAATGCATTCTTCCGACCATATTCTGCATAGAAGCTCGTGAATGCATTTAAGTAGAGCTTCGCCTCCGTTCTTAAACAGCTCAGCAGGTAAGCCATCAGCTCCCGCGGCTTTGTTATTTTTAAGCCGAGCTATAGCTGTCAGCACTTCATCATAGTCGGGCAGCGGAACCTCGACGCTGTCATCCGAAATTGGGGTTTCCGGAATAGCATCTCTATTGACGGGATTGTTATCAGCGTCACCATTTAGAAGCTTAGAGAAGTGTTCCCTCCATAACGTCAGTGTACTCTGGACATCTGTCACTAGATTCCCGTTTTCATCCTTGCAGGAAGAGGCCCCGGTTTTAAAATCATCGGCAAGGCGTCTTATTTTTTCGAAAAATTTTCGGGCCTCATTCCTGTCACCACACATCTCAATCTTCTCCTGCTCGCGCTTTTCTGCCTCTCTTTTTTTCCGCCTGAAAATATATCTCTCTTCCCTCCTCTTTTCTTTGTATCGCTCCTTAGCAGCGCGCGTTACAACCGACTCCAGGGTGGCTTTGTAGGCGGCGTCTTTCTCTGCAGTGGCGTCGCGACACTCCTGGTCGTACCACTGGTTTCGGCGAGGGCGTTGGTAGCCAATCACCTCTTCAGCAGCCGCACGCATGGAGTTGGAAATGTGTGTCCACTGCGCGCATATATCATCGATTGGAGGAGTGCTTTGAAGCAGGAGTGAGAGTCGAGTGGCGAAAGCATCGGCTGTCTGTTTCGATTGCAGCTTGTCGACGTCTAGCTTTCTCTGTGTAGGGTTGCGTGTATTCTTAGCTGTGCACAGACGTGTACGGATCTTGGCTGCAACAAGATAGTGATCCGAGTCAATGTTTGCACCACGGATCGTGCGTACATCCAATACACTGGAAGAGTGCCTTCCGTCGATCAAACGTGATCAATTTGATTTTTTGTTTTTTGATCAGGGGACATTCAGGTGGCTTTATGAATATTGAGGTGCTTGCATCTAGTGCTACTTACGACCATGTTTCGTGCTGCGGCGAAGTCAATCAGCCTCATTCCGTTATCGTAGGTGTTGTCGTGGAGGCTGAACTTTCCGATTGTTGGACCAAAAATATTTTCCTTGCCCACCTTAGCGTTGAGGTCACCAAGCACGATTTTTATGTCGTGGCGGGGGCAGCGCTCGTAAGCATTTTCAAGGCGCTCGTAGAAAATTTCCTTGATCTCATCGTCCTTGTCTTCTGTCGGAGCGTGCGCACATATTAGGCTTATATTGAAAAATCGAACCTTGATGCGGATTATGGCAAGTCGTTCGTTCACAGGTGTGAATCGCAGGACGTGGGGCCGTAGTCTCTTGCCAACTACAAATCCGCATCCAAACTCGTGCTTCTCCGCATGGCCGCTGTAGTAGATATCACAGGGTGCATGCCGAATGCAACCCTGTCCCTTCCATCGCATTTCTTGGATAGCAGTGATATCAGCTTTGTATCTTTCCAAGACATCAGTCAGTTGGATAGAGGCACCTTCCCAATTAAGGGTTCGGACATTCCAGGTGCATATCCGTAAATCATTATCAGTTTTTCGTTTGCGGAGGTCGTCATCAGATTTGGGGATCAGTTTTCTTCTATTCTTATTAGTTTTCATTGAAATTGGTTTTTATGGGTGGGCTTCAAACCCAACGCACAACCTATTTTAAGCCTAGGGAGGCCCGCCGCTCAGATTAGCCGCCAAACTAACGGTTGTCAGTTTTGACGTTGCCCAGGAAACACCACGTGGAGGTTTGAGTCGACTTGAGGCGATTTCACAAAGATTATGCTGGCCTCGCCAGGTTGAGACAGTCAGACATGTTACATTGTTACATCGCCCCCAGTTCCCCAAGTACAAGTAAACGCATACAATACGTACAAATATTAAAATCATATTTATATAATACAGTCGAACTTCCCTATAATGAATTCGCAAGGGACCAGAAAATTACTTCATTATATAGAAACTTCATTGTACAGAAATTATTATAATACTAATTGAGTTTTGATTACGCTTTTCCATTTTTCTTCCACACAAAACCTTGTTATACATTTCGAAATTTAAGCACATTAGTCGGTACCGTTACTTCTCATCTCCACAAAGATTCGAAGTATGTCAATTGATGAAGAAATTCGTCCCAATGTAGGTAACGTAGCATCTGCCAATATTATTTGGCAATAGGATTATAATATGTACATGGGTAAGCACATAAATTATAAAATAAATACTTGGGATAGCCTAAACTCTGTAGGATACACACCTTAACGGTATAAATTACATACAATTATATTATACTTAAATAACATTAAACAATATTACATTAAAACAAACAACAATAAACACGTATTTAAACAAAGTAATAGGTTACACATCTTTACGGTATGCATAACCTCATTTTATTTTACTGTATAGAAATAACATTATAAGGAAATGGTGTTGCTAACACACACACTGCACATTCTTAAATTGTGCGAGCGAGAAAGAGAGTGTTTTTTGACATTTCTGAGAACCCTGGCATTAGATTGGAGTACTCCTCAGCAAAATAGTTGAAAATAATTTAATTTTAAGCATTTTTCACTGCTTAAGAAGTGACAATATAGAAGAAAAAACCACACAAATAAATGCAACATGAGTTGTGCGATTAAAAATTGTAAAGTTCCCAAAAACTTAAAAACAAATCGCTTTAGTTCCACAGGTAAATATGTCCATACGGTTTGAATTCTTTTCACAAAAGTGCTCTATTCAGTTTCTAACGATATTTTTTTATCTTATTTGTTTTAGAAAAATATATATTTCTAATTAAAACCTGTTTGAAAATGCAAATTAGACCCCGTTGATTTTGCGCCAGTTTGCTCAAACCACATCTGTCAAAACACAAACACTGCTTCAGGGGCGCAGTCATTTTTTACAGTTGAATATATTTTTGGGGCGCTCTTATTTTTAGCAAAGTGAATGAGAGTACTTATTTGTTAAATTTTTCTGATTTCTGTACGACAACTAGGCAGAAACACAAAAAAAAAAAAAATAATAAGGATTTTAAAAAAGTAATATAATTTCATTTGTAATTAAAGTTTAGAATTTATAGGCCTGCAAATTTAGAAAAATTACCTAAAAATCTTGCTGTTTTTCTCGTTTTTCAATAAAACTAAGCTTTATGGGTATTAAAATAAAAATAATGCGCTAATTTATTCAACGAGGTGTCAAACATAAAATTCCATGCATTTTAAGATACAATTTTTTTTTATAATTAGAATTTGTCTGAAAAACTAGTGGTTTACATTTTACGAAAGCAATCCATTAAAAAGAGAATTCTTAAAAAGATAACTACATCCAGAAGTACTGTAGAGAGCGAAGCCTGAGTTGGATTTACTGAGGTTTGGAATCCCTAAGCAGCGGCCGAAGGCCCCCTATTAAAAAGAGACAACTAAATACATTTTAGCGATTTAAGGTAAAAAAATTATTGTATCTTAAATGTATGTATTTTTATGTTTAATATCTTGTAGAATAGATACTTGTATTGTATCTCTTTTGATATCCATAAAATTCAGTTTTGTTGGAAAAATTAAAAAATCAGCTAGATTTGTACTCCTTTTTTTCCAACGTTGGATGCCTATAACTTTTAAGCCAATTGCGAGCGATCTGAAATTTTTTAAATAATTAGAGTTGCTATTCTTGAAATGTTCCTAAAATTTTAATGCAATAAGAACAAACTTTAACAGTTTGGGCCTTCTTTTACGATACAACCGAATACGACCCTTTGTGATTGTTTCTGTATCTGTGTGAACCAACACCAATATAAAAATACCACACTTTTCTGTTATTACACCAATTCCTTATATTTTACTTCTTTTGGAAATTTCACTTACCGAAAAAGCTGTACTGACGATGGACTGACACGCACACATAAGCGAAGTCATCATATCCCTCCAGGAAAAATCGGAAGGCTTCCATTTAAAAGTGATAAAGAAACATTCCCCACCACATCTTTTGGAAGCTTAAGGGTAGTTTTGTATTTATATTGTTTCCAAACCGCTTCTTTAAGAATGCATGTGGAAACTTTTATATATTGTCAAGCAATGACAATAGAAAAGATTTATATCATTGTTTTCTAGCCGCTTATTGTAGAATTCGATAGTCTAGTGATAGCGCGCTTGACTGTCGCTCAGGGGTTCCGGGTTCGAATCCTGGCTGGGCATTTTGATAAAAAGGAAAAGGAATGTTTCCACTTTAATTTTCAAAACAGGGTAGAGGACTGCTTCCAATTCACTTTTTAAGACAGCGGAGAGGAATGTTTCCACATGACTTGTTAACACAGTGGGGAGGAATGTTTCCCTATAATGACATGCTATGTCAAAAAAGCAATGGAGTGTGCAACAAAGGGGAATGCTTCCTACATTTCATGAAATGTTTCCTGGTAACATCCGGGAATGCTCACATTTCCTGGAGGGATCTTCCCAGTAGGCATTGGCAGAGACCTGCCAGAAGCACTCTTTCGAGAAGTTACGTTAGAAGGAAAAGCAATAAAAATATCGACTTCAAATAAAAAACAACTAACAATATCAGATTCGAAGGTCCGACATCTAAGGTTCGAATATCTCAGTCGAAGGTCCGACATCTTGCCCACTCGTCTACCGCGTTCGTTAAGAATTATATGCTTATTTTGCATCAATACAAATGAAAGTAAGCTTTTTGGAGCCCGGGTTCGAGACCCAACTCGGACAAAAACAAAAAATTTTTTTGTTGTTTTTTTTAAATCTAAATTTTTTTACAAACTGTTCTGTGTATTGAAAATTTTTTTTTAATTTTTTTATAAATTTTCTTCATACAAAAACATAAGAAAAGACTTTTAGTTTTTCCATATAAATATTTTCATATAATATAATATAATATGTAATGTGTTTGTTTTCGGGAACCCGGGTTCGAGACCCAACTCAGCCAAAAAAAAAATTTTTTTTGTTTTTTTAAATCTACATTTTTTTACAAACTCTTTTGTGTATTAAAAAATTTTTTTGGAATTTTTTTGTAAATTTTTTCATATAAAATAATATGAAAAGAATAAGGACTTTCAAAAGATAGGCCTTACAGAAGTACTCATTAATGCAGTGATCATGGAAGGTGTATTGACACCAATAAAAGCAGTGCTAGCATGCCTTTTTTTTGCGGAGGACTCGCTAAAATGCCCACTGTGTTATTTCGGGGATGCCTTCATCAATACAATCAAACACAGTTTTTGTACACAAAAGAAAACTGGTTTCACGCAGATTGACCAGTACAGTGTGTTTTTGAATAACGGCCCATTTAAAATGACGCGTGAGATGCGTTGCGTTCAACGCTGCGGAAGCTGCGGAAAAAATCAATTTCCAATGGAGCGTGTGCGTGAACATATGATTGCCGATCTTATGCTTAGCGAAGCATAATTTTAATGTGTAAAAGTTTTACAAGTTTATTCAAAATAAAACACACTGATGCTATGTGCTTTGTCTGACTGCATACTATTGGTCCCGTAAAAGGTTTTGCTGCAGTATGGACAGATAGGGCGAGTTCAAAAAAGCATTTTTACAAAGCATCAGTGTGTTTTATTTTGAATTGGTGCTAAGTTTAAATACAAAAACTGCGCAGCTTTGTTGATGTTCCTAAAAATAGTATAATTGCGCAGTTTTGGCTAATAATCTTCGTACCAATTCAAAATAAAACACACTGATGATTTGTAAAAATACATTTTGGAACTCGCCCAAATAGTAAGGCACTCCGGCATGTCGCTGCAGATATATCGTGAGTGTGGAGCACGTCTTAAATGCCTGTGACCATTTGTACCACCGACTGTTCTAAAATGCAGTTTTGGACTCCTCGCCCATATAGTCAGGCACTCCGCCATGCCGCTGCAGATGTGTCGTGAGTGTAGAGCACGTCTTAAATGCCTGTAATAAATTTTTTAGTTTTTCTCAAATTCTACTAACCTTTTTAAATTTTTCCTTTGTAAAACTGAACAGCTGTTTCGCTGTCAAAGCTTCACGCGCATGAAATATTACATTTTTCGAATATTTTACGCTGCGTGCAAACGCATGCTGTTCATTGGAACCAGTTAGGTATGTGTTCATGTATTGAATATTTGCGTCAATTTACGAAACGCATCTCACGCGTTATTGGAAATGGGCCTTAACTGACTGCTCACGCAGACTGAGCACTACAGTGTATTTTGGGCCATTAAGAGCATTCAAACAATTAAACATATGTTCATGCTCAGTACTAGCATCTATCTCACTCAAAAACATTACATTAATTTCACTGAAATATAAACATGATTATTATATTTTACTGTACTCCTACACTAATTAAGGAACATATGACTATGTTTACGTTTTTCTAAGTACACAAAAAATTTTAACTAGTTTAAAGACTAAGCACTGTTATGTATGGTATAAAAGGTATGGAAGGACAATTTCAAAATAAAATTAATTAATTCTAGAGCTTCCAACTAGCTGCCGCCTTTAATTCACTCAAGTTTCTGAGCTTCCAAAAGCTGCCAAACTTGTTTTATTTAAATAGCATGAATTCACTTTTCAGTGACGGCTTAAAATGAAAGTTAAATATAGAGCCAGTGGCGAATATACGCCGGCAACTTATTAGTCAGGACCTTAAAAATACTAAATAAATAAATCCTTTTTTTAATAAATAATATCACGAATGCTTACATGGCGATTCTGTCATGTCACGAATTATATTATGTGGCGATCCTGTATTACATGGCGTCCCAAAACTTAAATATTATTACAACTCCACACAGTCAACTGCCGACAAAATTGCTAGTGATGACACTTTCTTCTTTTTATTTTTCTGTAGTTATTTTCAACTTTTGGGCATCCCCTAATAATAGGTCTGTTCGCGTAGTCGAATACAAACGAAATATTTCAAAAGTTTTTACCAGAAAGTGCCTGAAAAGCGATCGTTTACTGAGAGAATTGGGTAATAGAGAGAAATCACATTTTCTCTCCGTTCAAGTTTTTTAAAGTTTTTACAAGAAGAATTTCATCTTGTAAAAAGATGAAAACTGTCAAATGGTTGCTGTGTGTGTGTAGCAGCTAAGTTTTTTTTTTGATTTTCTTAGACGTACTTGACATTTTTCATTATTTTACCAGAAAGCGTTCGTTTACTTTTTAAAGTTGAAGTTAATTCTCTCTCAATTTCATTTCTTTTGACGTTTTTTATTTTTTTACTAGAAAAGTGCGCGAACAGACCTAATATTTTATTTTTTCCCTCCACACAGTGATATTAATATGCGTAACAGAAAATAGTTTCAAAAAATGCATGGGGACAAAAACGCATGAGAGTTCAACTTGCAGCTGCAAAATTTGTTCACTGTAGAGAAAGATTAACTGTATGGAAAACTATTATAAGGTGATGTAAATACACTCAAAGTGGAACGAAAAAGCTGCGTTTTTTAAATTAATTCATAGTAGGGAGAATTTTATTGTACAGGAATTCACTACAGGGAAGTTAAACTGTATCAAATATTAATATACGACTTTGCCATTCAAACCGATAAAAAAGTTATTAATGCAATTTTTTTTGAAATAGTTTAAAAATATTTGATTCTTTGTATTAAACATAAATAGGAACTTATTGAATCTTATAAATTATAAAGTTAAAATAAATTAATTAAAATAAAAGTTTAATCTAAAAATCTTTTTTTTTTCAGCAGCACATAATGAGGCTTAATTCTTTGGACAGCATAATGCTTTAATGGTTCTAAAATGCAACTTGTTTCGAAGCTTCGTGTTAATAAATCAAAATTTAGAAAATTTTCCAAATTTTTGCAGCCGAGCTGTGAAGCAGCGACACCAAATTAAAAACAAAATCTGTTAAATCCTCAACCTTTCTCCCATGCGGTTTTTACATTTCAAACTTTATTCAAAAAATCTATTACATCATAATCAATGCAAGCTTCAAGGTTAGAAAGCTTTGGAAACTTCCATTGAGTAATAACAGTTTCAGTATCACCATCTATTAAATAAAAAAATTTGAGATCAATGGTTTCTTATGTCGTCTCTGCAAAAATCTTACAAATGGTATAATTGGTATAATTTAAGATGGGAGAGTTAAATACTTACTAATCAATGAATTCTTCACTTCAAATAGATTGCAAAAGCGGTTATTGAATTGAGAACATGACATCTTTGACAACGTTATCGGAACGTTTTTAGAAATAGACAATGAACTAACAAGTTAAGACAAGTAAGTTGCGTCGCACGTGTAAGTTGCGGTTGAAAACTCATTGCTTCGTAAGTATTAATTTTTCCACTCTCAAATCATACCTGTAATTAGACAGATAATTTCGTTTTCATTAAAAAATAGGTCCAAATTAAAATGAATTTCTCTAATTTTCGCAATAAAAAATAGTATGATTATAGACTTAAAATATTGCTTCAGGTCTTCAAAAAAGGCGCACTTTTCTTGTTCAGGGAAATTTTTCTATCTTCGTCAGTTATTGCAGTATAAGCGATTGAAAAATATCCTTTTTTGCAAACGTAAAGTAAAAAAAAAATTAGCAAATTCCTTGCTTTATATTGAAATTACAAATAAGTTTGAAATATTTTTGACTAATGAACCATAAAAACACTATTATGAAAAAAAAATATTGATTGCAAATATTGAATGGAATCATGAACTTTTTAAAAAAAATTTGCTTGTACAAAAACGATAAAGAATTTACCATTTTGCCAAGTAAAAATTTTCTACCAAAAATGGTAATATTTTACCAAAACGGCAACCCTGGTCGAACGAACACATTCTGGGTGTATTTCTTTATTCATTCTGGATAAAGAATAGAACGAATAGAATAGATTATTGTTTATCCAGAACAGAATGAATAAAGAAACAGTATTGGAAAAGAAAGAACATTTTTTTTTTATTAAAACCAGAAACATATTTTTCGTATCTAATTAAAGACAACAAATACACCAGATAAAATTTTAAAAAATAAAAATGCAACTAAGCAATCTAAAACATTTAAACTAAAAAAATTTCCATTTTCATTTAGCGGCATTTTACTTCAAACAATCGAATATAACCTCACACACAAGGAATATTCTTTTTATTCTACCTTAGCTGATAGTATAAAAAGAACGCGTTTGGAATATTCCGTAAGAATAAATAAATACAAAAAGAATATTCCGGATAATCACAACTGAATAAAGAAACAAAAACAGACATTCCGAACGTCTGGAATGAATAAAGAAATACAGCCTCTGTCGGAAGACGAGGCACAACGACGTACAACATAACCAGGGTTGCCACTTGTAATATAATTTAGTTACCAAAATTTGATCAAAAAGTTACCAACATTAAATAAAAATTAATTAAATAAACAAACATTTTTTTAAAGTAAGAAAATCAATAAAATTATAATTTTTGTTAATAAAAAAATGTATTCAACATTAAAATACTTAAAATTAATAAACAGAAATATTGGTAAAATAAATTTAGTATTATTATTAAGTATTACATTTTTCTTGTTTAAAATTTCTTATTTTTAATAACTAAAAATCACAAAATAAGTAAAATTCATAAACTCATATACTTATAGAAACGAAACGTATATATTTTTTATTTGAATTAGATAAAAACATATATAGAAAAAGTACAACTTTTTTCTTGTTTAAAATTTATTTATTATATTAATATAAAAATCCAAAAATTAGTAGTAAATTCAGGTAAACGTATTTTTTTGTCACAAAACAAAACAAAAAATTGTAAATTAATAGTATACAAATGAGATCCCTACCTTTTTTATTTGAAATAAGTACAGTGACACATATTCGTATAAACGCACTCTTAATTTTAAATTTGCTACCTTCTCTCTCTTTTATTAATGCATTATTCAAAACAAATTCAAACTCATATTGTTCACTAAACTAACGGAAATTTGTACTGAGTGCAAAAAGCTGTTTTAGTTGTTGTTGTTTTATATAAATCAGTTCAGTTTAAATATTTTACTAAAAACAAGTACACATTCCTTTAAACGCACCTGAATAAGGAGGTCGAAAATATATTAGTGGTTTAAAGAAATAAGTATTTGCTTGTATTTAATTAACAATTGGTAAGTTTTGTTTAATTTAAATGTAAAAATATTTTCTTAATGATATTTTTTTAAGATTTTATCAAAATGCCAAAGGGAAAATACCTCAATGACACAGAAAAAGTCCAAATCAACCTGTAACATAAAGAGGGTTATTCAAATCGGGAAATTGGGCGGAGACTAGGAAGATCAGAAGCTGTCGTCCGCTCTTTTTTAAAAAACGGTGTTAATTATGGAGTAAAAAAATCCACGAAAGGCAATCGAAAACTGAGTATTCGCCAAGTTAATCAAATTAGGAAGGAAGTCACCACAAGTTTTTGAACTCAACTCAAATAAAAGAAAAATTAGATCTTCCAGTGACAACGAGGCACATTGCACACATTTTACGTAACTCAGATAACGTGAAATGGAAAAAACCGGTGAGCAAGCCTGTGTTGAAGCCGCATCACAAAAAGGCGTGCTTAGACTTCGCCCAAAAACACATGCAATGGTCAACTGAGTGGGACAATGTTGTGTTTTCCGACGAAAAAAAATTTAACTTAGATGGCCCAGACTCTTACAGCTGTTATTGGCATGATTTGCGAAACAATGACGTACGTATGTCAAAAAGAAACTTTGGTGGTGGCAGCGTTATGGTGTGGGCGGCATTTTCATCTAGAGGCAAAGCAAATATCTGCTTTGTGCCGCCCAAAATGAATTCTAAAAAATACACGGAATTGTTGAATGATGCTCTCATTTCATTTTTGGATGATAAAATGGATGAAGACAGTATTTTTCAACAGGATAATGCTGCCATTCACGTTTCTAAAGAGGCATTAAAGTGGTTTGAAGAGCACAACATCCCACTTATGAAATGGCCTGCATGCAGTCCCGATTTGAATCCGGTGCAGAATCTTTGGGGATGCATATCACGCAAAATCTATGGACAAAAAGCCCAAGGACACCTTTACAAAACCGTGCTAGAGCTCAAGTTGGCCATTAAGGAAGCTTGGTAAGATTTAGATCGTCAGTTGCTGGAAAATTTAGTGAAGTCGATGCTGAATCGTATATTTAAAGTTATAAATAAAAATGGTGGTCCTATTAATTATTGAAAATTAAATAAATACCCATTCCTATTGAAAATTAAGTTGATGCGTTTAAACGAATATGTACTTGTTTTAAGTAAAATATTTAAACTGAAATGATTTATATAAAACAACAACAACGAAAACAGGTTTTTGCACTCAGTACAAATTTCCGTTAGTTTAGTAAACAATATGAGTTGGAATTTGTTTTGGGTAATGCATTAATAAAAGAGAGAGAAGGTAGCAAATTTAAAATTAAGAGTGCGTTTATACGAATATGTGTCACTGTAGGAACTAAAAAAAATATACCGCATTCATTGGCAATGAATATTGATTTTAAGAAAGTAAATGAATTAATACAAATATATGGCATTTAATGCTTTAAAAAGTTATCGGTTTCCTCAAGTTTAAATTTTAATCATTTTTCAATAATTAAAAATTAAAAACTACACAGTTAGTTTGTTTTATATGATATCAGTTCTAACTACGGGCACTGATTTTAAATAAAATTAAACTTTCACCATCACCTCAAGTTAAGGAGTTATGAAAAAATATGATACACAGTTCTTTTTCCAATAACTGCTCCTAAGCGCAAACTCTTGCAAAGTATTTAAAGCTTTTGCTGATATCTTTTTACGTTTTAGAAATACATATTAGGGCTATTCCCGATTACGGGCAAATAGCGTGGCATCGTGGCATTTGCAAAATATGATGGCAAATATTTTCCACACAACAACAAAATGTACAGATTTGCATTTGCCCGACTGTGTCAAATTTGCAACACTAAAATCGCATTGCATACAGTCAAGCATGGGCAAAACTTATTTGCCAATCAATCAGCTGTCACATTTTAACCAAACGCCGCTAATAAAACAAAATTAACAGACTCTGATATGGAACTCACTTTGATAAATAATACACTTTGATAAATAATAATGAAAAACACCACAAATACTGTTCGTGTTGTTTTTTTCTTCCTCCAAAACAGCTGTGAGTTTTGTTTGCAACAGTGTTCTAAAAAGTGTGCTCACAGTTGATGGCAAATATTTGGTAGGGCATACATTTGCAAAGCTATTTGCCCGTAACTGGGAATAGCCCTATTGTGAAAGAAACGAAAATTTTATTAAATTTATTCAAAGCAATTTTAAGGCGCTGAAAAACCCTAATTTTTCAGTAAGTTACTTTAGAAATTTTTCCTATAAATTTTTCATGTAATAAATTTTAGTTATTTCAAAATATATCTGGAATTATCCACAATATCTGCAAAGGTCAAATGAATGCTTAAACTTCAAAGACAAAAGATATTTTTATGATTCTGACATTTCACGGTAGCAAATATGTTTATTATGAAAAAGTTTTAAAATTTATGATTTTCAAGGCCATTATCTTCAAAACAAAAGCTGAAAAAAAATGTTTACAAAAATGTTTAGACCTAATCAGCCGTATTATGAATAACTTTTTAAGTGCAATTGAAAAAGGGAGTTTTCATTGTTAAGATAAACCTCAAGAACATTCACGAAACTTAACAAGAAGAAAAATATTCAGGAAAGAATAACTTAAAAATGTCTAAAATGTCCTAGAGCTTTATTTTAAAAACAAAAACTCCCCGATTCCGAGTGAAAAATTAAGCATGATAGGGCTGAATATTTCCTAATCAAAGCTATCAAATACGATCGAAATTGACTGATGCAGTTTAAAGATATTATTCTGTAAGAACATAACAGGTTTTTACATTTTTGCCTGTAACTCCTAAACTAGAGCTGATGGAGAAAAAAAATCTCAATTTTAAATCTAAAAATCTTCTTCTGGTGACCACACATAATGAGGTTTGTCTCTCATTTCACAGAGTTGCTTTGAAATCATTTTGCTATTTATTGTATTAAAACCCAACTTGTTTTGAAGCTTCGTTTTTAGAAGAGACTTCTTTGTTAACGTTAAATTTCAAAATTGGAATATTTTGACATGATTCGCAATATTTTCAGATGATGCGTTCGGAAAAATTAGAGAAATGTTCAATACAAAACATAAAGTTTATGCTGCACTAAAAATGTTTAATATAATATTAAATTCAAGTTTTTATGTAAATCTTGCAAACTGATTATTTAGCATTTTTTGGAAAAACTAAAGGAAGAAAGTTACCAAAACTATAAAAAAATTACCAAATTACCAAGTCAAAAATTATCTACCAAATTTGGTAATTAATTACCAAACTGGCAACCCTGAATATAACTTCAGTGACTGGACTCATGACAGTGCACGAACTTGAACCCTTTTTTTAGTGGTAGATTGGACTCAAAAAGTGTGGTAGATTGAAATTAAATGGAGCAGATTTGATATTTCCATAAGAACTACATACATATGTATTTTATTAAAATAAATATACATAACACAGCTTACAATAACAAAAATAGTACATACTTACTTACTTACTTAGTTGGCGCTACAACCGTATGACGGTCTTGGCCTCATCTAAGAATTTGCGCCAGCCATTTCTGTCTTTCGCTTGCTGGCGCCAGTTGGAAATTCCAAGCTTCGTCAGGTTGTCCACTACTTGGTCTTTCCAACGAAGATGCGGTCGTCCCCTTCTGCGTTGACCGCCGCTGGGTACCGAATCGAATGTTTTCTTCACTGGAGCATCGTCTTTCATGCGCTGAACATGACCAAGCCAGCGAAGCCGCTCGATTTTAATGCGCTTGACTATGTCGATGTCAGCGTACAGCTCATACAGTTCATCATTCCACCGTATTCGGTACTCGCCATTGACGCAGATTGGTCCGTAGATCTTACGAAGAATCTTTCTCTCGAATGCTCCTAAAGTCTTTTCATCTAAACTGCTCAGCGTCCAGGTTTGTGATGCGTAAAGTAGGACGGGCATGATGAGCAATTATGCCACTACGTCTCAGATCAGCAGCTCGGATGATCTTTTCCATCATTAGGTTGAAAAAGTCGCACGATAAGGAATCACCTTGTCTGAAACCTCGTTTGGTAATAAATGGTGGGGAGAGGTCCTTCCCGATTTTAACTGCGCTGCTGGTGTTGCTCAGTGTCATCCTGCAAAGTCGTATTAGTTTTGCAGGAATACCAAATTCAGACATGGTGGAGTACAGGTGCTTTCTTATTGGGCTGTCGAAGGCGGCTTTGTAGTCGACAAAAAGATGGTGGGTGTCGACTTGTTTTTCTTGAGTCTTCTCCAAGATTTGTCGTAGCGTGAAAATCTGGTTGATGGTGGACTTTCCAGGTCTGAAGCCACACTGATAAGGTCCGATCAGTTCGTTTACAATGGGCTTCAATCTTTCACATAAAACGCTCGACAGGACCTTATATGCGATATTAAGTAGGCTTATCCCACGGTAATTGGAACAGATAGTGGGATCGCCTTTCTTGTGGATTGGGCAGAGCACACTGAGATTCCAATCGTTCGGAATGCATTCTTCCGACCATATTCTGCATAGAAGCTCGTGAATGCATTTAAGTAGAGCTTCGCCTCCGTTCTTAAACAGCTCAGCAGGTAAGCCATCAGCTCCCGCGGCTTTGTTATTTTTAAGCCGAGCTATAGCTGTCAGAACTTCATCATAGTCGGGCAGCGGAACCTCAACGCTGTCATCCGAAATTGGGGTTTCCGGAATATCATCTCTATTGGCGGGATTGTTGTCAGCGTCGCCATTTAGAAGCTTAGAGAAGTGTTCCCTCCATAACGTCAGTGTACTCTGGACATCTGTCACTAGATTCCCGTTTTCATCCTTGCAGGAAGAGGCCCCGGTTTTAAGACCGTCGGCAAGGCGTCTTATTTTTTCGAAAGATGTCACCATACATGATTTTGAGATGTCACCATACATCTCAATCTTCTCCTGCTCGCGCTTTTCTGCCTCTCTTTTTTCCGCCTGAAAATATGTCTCTCTTCTCTCCTCTTTTCTTTGTATCGCTCCTTAGCAGCGCGCGTTACAACCGACTGCAGGGTGGCTTTGTAGGCGGCGTCTTTCTCTGCAGTGGCGTCGCGACACTCCTGGTCGTACCACTGGTTTTGGCCAATCACCTCTTCAGCAGCACGCATGGAGTTGGAAATGTGTGTCCACTGCGCGCATATATCATCGATTGGAGGAGTGCTTTGAAGCAGGAGTGAGAGTCGATTGGCGAAAGCATCGGCTGTCTGTTTCGATTGCAGCTTGTCGACGTCTAGCTTTCTCTGTGTAGGGTTGCGTGTATTCTTAGCTGCGCACAGACGTGTACGGATCTTGGCTGCAACAAGATAGTGATCCGAGTCAATGTTTGCACCACGGATCGTGCGTACATCCAATACACTGGAAGAGTGCCTTCCGCCGATCAAACGTGATCAATTTGATTTTTTGTTTTTTGATCAGGGGACATCCAGGTGGCTTTATGAATATTGAGGTGCTTGAATCTAGTGCTACTTACGACCATGTTTCGTGCTGCGGCGAAGTCAATCAGCCTCATTCCGTTATCGTAGGTGTTGTCGTGGAGGCTGAACTTTCCGACTGTTGGACCAAAAATATTTTCCTTGCCCACCTTAGCGTTGAGGTCACCAAGCACGATTTTTACGTCGTGGCGGGGGCAGCGCTCGTAAGCATTTTCAAGGCGCTCGTAGAAAATTTCCTTGATCTCATCGTCCTTGTCTTCTTTCGGAGCGTGCGCACATATTAGGCTTATATAGAAAAATCGAACCTTGATGCGGATTATGGCAAGTCGTTCGTTCACAGGTGTGAATCGCAGGACGTGGGGCCGTAGTCTCTTGCCAACTACAAATCCGCATCCAAACTCGTGCTTCTCCGCATGGCCGCTGTAGTAGATATCACAGGGTGCATGCCGAATGCAACCCTGTCCCTTCCATCGCTGTTAAACAACTACCTGGAAGCAAACATCTGCATTGAATTCACATAAAAACAACACAAAATATAAAAAAAATACCTGGAAATACATTTTAGCTCTTGTCATAAAGATGAAATTGTGAACATATAAAATCAAAAAAACTTCTATGAAAAAACTACCTGGAAGCAAACATCTGCATTGAGTTGAACGCTCAAAAATGAAATATGCCTGGCCAGAACCATGTGTTTGTCCAAGGGTTAACACCGTTAAGGTAGCGCTTAAGTATCACGCGATCACGTACCGACCGCAGCAGCACAGGCAATGCAGTAAGCTCGGCACACACAACAATTGACGCAGCACACAATATAAAAGCGACACGACGCTCACATCGAGGCATTACACAGCGCGACGGCAACGAGAGCACAGCGGTGAAAGTTATAAAGTGAAAGTAAAAAAAGTGCATAATTCGCACACAACATTTTCAACTGACAATTTCAATATGCAGTGTGAAAATATTGATTTATTTTGCTACGTTTGCGGTCATCAAATCAGAAAAAAGTTCTACAACATTGCAAAAGGAAAAGAATCTTTTAACTAGTCAATTCAAGAAAGCATATAAGTTGTTTTTCGACGAAGTAGAATTGACCGGTGAAAATTACACACCTAATACAGTGTGTCGCCAATGTTATAACAATATCATGGCATGGTTGAGGGGAGGGAAACATAGTATGAAGTATTGTAAGCCGGTAAACTGGATAAATCTCCCAGGTGATCATGATGAAACCAGTTGCTATGCATGCGTAAATTACACATGTGGTCTAGGAACAAAAGTTATAAAGCAACTGTAACAGCCACACTACCAGTGCTTGCACCTGAAAATTTTGTATCACCAAGGCCGCCAACTCCTAAATTACTAAATTACTAAATTACTAAATTACTAAATTACTACATTACTACATTACTAAATTACTAATTACTAAATTACTAAATATCTATGCTACTACTCTTTGTTACAACCCTAACTCTAAATGTCAACCCATACCACCTAAGAGCTAAGATTTATAAAATCAGTTATAGTATAACAATGAAACTTGCAACATGCCTTTTCACTTACGGGAGAAGGCTTTATAGTATCTCAATGTTGAAGTAAAGAAAAAACAAATGAAATTAAAAAAATTTCGGGAAATTTTTCACTTTTGCGGCTACCTAAAGCGCTAGCTAAACTGTGTTAGGAAACATTCCTAGGAAGTTCATATGTTATAGAAAGTTGTTTATTAAGATCATAGGTTCATTTTTGTGGTTGATTATTTCCTTGAATTTTGAACGGTTTGCTACCTATGGACCTGAACAGGGGAAAAAAGGTAAAAAAATTGAATTTTTTAAAGTTTTTTGCGATTTTGACCTTGAAGATGAAGGTTTTTTATTTTGTATGTTCACATTTTTTGGTTTTTATGACAAGAGCTACAACTTTGTCTCAGAGAGTAAATCAAAATTCCGAACGGTTTGCAAGATATGAGTTTGAGAAAATGATCATTTTTTTGCAAAAATGACACCGAGGCCCCACATCTTTGGGGGCCCATAAAAAAAACCTGGAGGACTTTGGACAAAACTGGGAGACAGGGGTCTTTTTTTTTTGTTGGTCTTTTATCACGTAGTGATGTCCGTATATGGTTATTTTGCCATGACTTAAAAAATTACACACTGTGTAATTTTGGCTTAGGTCAAGCAAGAAGCTCTAGATATTACGTGTTCATTGTGCTATATGCGGGGAACATAGCTTCATCAATAACTAGTTCAGTCTTAAGTCGACTTAAGCGATTATTGCTTATCGACACAGATATATGCAACATATGCAATTTATATGCAAATTGTATGCAAGTTGTATGCAAATTGTATGCAGCGTTGCAAGTTCTATGCAACGTATCCAAGCTGTATACAACGTATGCAAGCTATATGCAGCGTATTCAAGATATATACCATATGCAGAATGCATGCAATATGCAGAATATGCAACATATATGCAATTGCATAAAAATCCGCAGTCTAGTCATAACATTTTGTAATACATTTTGTGTTTGTTCGGACTTCATTTACCATACGTTATATCCACCGCAACATCTCTCTAAATTCGTCCTAAAATATTCCTTTTAAGAATAAAATGTAGTGTTTATTTACTCCTCACCACTTTAATATGAGGGGGGTGGAGGGGTTAAAGCTACTCAAGGGTTAAAAAGGGTTAAACTTCTCCAACATCTCCTTTCAGTTCCTCCTCCTATTCATTATATGGGCAAATCTAGGAAATAGTACGATTTCAATTTTGAAAAATGAAAAATTTCAAATTAGTGTCACATGTTTTATTTTAGCGTTAACTAGTTAAAAATACATTCAAAATAAATAATGTGCTCGCGTGCATCATTTTTTTCAAGTGCTGAAAAAGTCATAAGCGAAAAACCCCAGAATTTTTAGAATGTAAAATTTTGTAAAATTCTAAGTCCGAATTTGGGTTCCAAGTTTGTTCAAAACATCTGCTTTTTGGAGGAAATTTAGGCTAAAGATAAGAATTATCTTAATTTGTAATTTTTAAGTTATTTTTACAGACTTTGACCCTGATTTAAGATAAAAAAATATTTTAAGATTTACAATGGTCACTGACAGTGTAATAGAGTACTATGTTTCCATTATTGATTTTAAGTAGTATAGTTAATATTTTATTTATTTTTTTCAAACAAGTTTTATTAATAAAAAAATTAATTTAACAAGAATATAGTGTTTTATTTTTAATTTTTTTAGAAGTAACTGCATTCTTGTCCTCAAAAGAACATTTATTTTGTGACAAAGGAAAGTGACAGCACATATGATGATTATAAGCCGCATTAAAAAGGCAATAAGAACAGCTTAAATGGTTTAAGTACAGCGTCTTGTTGTTATTGTTAGACCACACAATTTGAAAAACCTTTGTTGTATTTGGAACTGCTTTAATTTGTGGTTTGACATTTGAATCCATTCTAGCAATGTCAGTTTCCAATACTAAAAATGCTCTAATCTTCTGTGAGGCTGTTGAGTTTATAATATTGATCATAGATTCAGCATTGGTTACATCTTTACCTTGAGCTACTGCTCTATCGCATAGTCCCTTGACTGTACCTCCAGTTCCATCTGCTGTACTCTTTCCGTGATCTGGTGCAGTAAAATTCCACGTTCCATAATTTAAATTTAATTTTTCACAGTGATGAGTAAATAAATAAAAGTTATTTTTATTTTTATATTGAGTGCACGGTCCGTCGCTTTGGAAGTGTATTGTAGAAATGTTTGGCACAGCATTTGCAATCAATTTTAATATTGGTTCCAAATGTGCCCAAACTGCAGTGCATCATGCCGAAGGCATTCAGAAAGTGTGCAAAAAGAATTGCATACGATTTTTCCGGTCAATTTATCTCTATAGTAAAAAGCACCAGTATGAAGGGATATTTGTATATCACTTTGAATTTCATTATCATATTTACAAATGTAATTTTGAGAAAAGTCTATCACAATGTAGACATCATTTTCTCGTAAGTCTTTTAGAATGTTTGAAGTCGCTTCGAACTGATGCTGCGTCACATAAACATGATATAAATATTTTGGAATCGATTCATTTGTTTCCTTAACTAAATCACTTACTTTGCAAACGACAGTGGCGTAAAAAGCGGGCCCGCAGAGCCCGCGTTGCGGGCGGGCGCAACAAAGTCAGGAGCGCCTTCAAGCACCTTGATGATAAATTAAGTGGAAGTTTCCAAAACATTCAAGAAATACGAAAATATTTAATTTATAAAATATATTTATGCAAGAAGATATTTTAAAAATATTATTTTTGTAATAAATGCATTATTTATTTATTTACTTGATTGATTGCTAAACCTTAACAGGTTTTATAGCAAATTTAAAATTATAAAATAAGATATTTAATACAATTCAAAAATATAAAGTATGATTTTGAATGAAATAATGTATTATTAACAAACTAAAAAGTTTTAGTAAATTGCTTAAAGTATATAATTTTATTAAAGTATAAAAAATAGTAGAAAAAAAGTTAAGTCAAAATCGATAAAATCAGACAGCATAGCAGGGTTGCGTTTTCAAGACAAACAAGGTCAAGTTAGCAACAATTTTTGTATACGGCGGAGTCGTGTGACAAACAAGGTCTCATACCCAATAAAACACCACTCCAATAGGTATATATATAATATATATCGTTCTGTCTCCCTGAAGCCGGAGAAATCCTGGCTTGACAGGATGGTTACTCGACAAACTAGGTCAACTTCACCAAACCAATTTTCATAAAATAAAGAAAACCAGTTGCGAACGCAGGCACCAAGACAAACTAGGTCTTATCGGCCACTCATATTAATATATTACAAATCGATCTAACGTAGTGTTTCAAGAGGTAAAAAGACACCAAGACACCACGGTACCGTCAACAAATGTTGTCACAACCATCTTGAAGATATGAGGCAATTGAAGATCCCAGGTTTAGGTCCATTCAGATTATTTAGATATATTATACACCAAAATTTTCCATTTTACGCTTAGGTCCATTTAGATTGTTATATTAATGTGTTTACAAATCACCAGATGCATCAGATATATGTTTGAAAGAACTTTACATAATCAACGACGGTACTGCAGGTAATCTATAATTTTATGTTTGATTGAGTCCATGGATTCACTTAAGGATATAACATCAGATATAAAATTAAAATCACCGCAAGCGCTTCTAAGAGGTTCATTTTGCAAATAATTAGTTCTATAAAAGTTCATGTGGAGTAACTCAAAAGATCTTCTAGGACGAAGAGGAATATTAAAATATATTTTACTCAATAAATATGGACTGTTTACATAGCCATGTAAAAGTTTTATAATCCAACAAGCATTTATCATAATTCTCCGATTTTTTAAAGACGGAAGATTTAAGAGTTGTAACCGATATTCATAAGGTGGTAAGTGAAAATCAGTATTACAATAAAGATAGCTTAAGCAAAACAAAAGAAATTGTTTCTGCACTGATTCAATGTCGTCTATGTAACAACCGTATCTTGGGCACCAAACAACTGAAGCGTATTCTAAGATAGGCCGCACTAGGGAAGTGAATAAGGTTTTCGTTATGAAAGGATCATTAAACTCTTTTGCCCAACGTTTAATAAATCCTAAAGTACTATTTGCTCTATTTATTATTTTATTTACATGTATATTAAAGCGTAGTTTAGGATCCATTGTAACTCCAAGATCATTGAAGCTATCTAAGGACTCCAATGGATAACCACAAATTTTGAAGGTACATTTAATTGGTAGTTTGCGCGAGAAAGACATATGCTTGCATTTCTTCATGTTGAGGTTCATACGGTTCGTTTTGCACCAGTTATGAAGATGATCTATGTCGGCTTGCAAAAATACAGCGTCATTATCATTTTTAAAAGAAAGGAAGAGTTTGACGTCGTCAGCAAACATTAAGATGCTGGAATGCATTATGACAGATGGCAAATCGTTTATAAAAAGTAGAAACAGAAGAGGCCCAAGATGACTTCCTTGAGGTACTCCTGAAGTAACAGGAAACTCGTGTGATTTCTTGAGCTTAAAAAGAACAGATTGTGTTCTATTGCTTAAGTAAGATTCAATCCACTTTACCAACGGTATAGGAAATCCAACAAGATGTAATTTTAAGATCAGTAGTTTGTGATTTACAACGTCAAAAGCTTTGCTAAAATCCGTGTAAATGACATCAGTCTGCATGCCTTTTCCAAAGTTTTCTATAGTTTTTGATGTAAATTCGAGAAGGTTAGTAACAGTGGATTTTCCAGAGAGGAATCCATGTCGGAAAGGAGACATTAAAGATTTAACGCTATGCGATAGTCGTGATGTAACAATTGCCTCTAAAAGTTTAGGCAAAGCGCTCAATTTTGCGATGCCACGGTAGTTATCAATTAAAGACCTATTTCCGGATTTATGCAGCGGAATGATAAATGAATGCTTCCAGGCTGCAGGAAAATAGCAGGATTTTAATGATGAAGTAAATAGTAAAGAGATTGGAGTTACTAATTCTTCACAGCAGTATTTTAATATACACGAAGGTATGTTATCAGGACCACTTTTATATGATGTTTTAATATTTTTTAAAAATGATAAGACTGTGTTTGTGTCAATTATTGGGAAATATATATCCCCAGATTGAATATTGAAAGGATAACTTAAATAATCATAGGACGATGATGAATAAGTCGACTTGAAAAAGTCAGCAAAAAGATTGCAAATACTATTATCATTATCAGACTCAACCGAATTATACTTCATAAAAGAAGGATAGGAATCAATCTTGCGTTTTGTGTTAACAAAGTTCCAGAAGGATTTAGCATCAGATTTGATGTTTAATTTTACTTTTGTTAAGTAGGTATTATAGGATTGTTTGCATAACTGTTGATAACTGTATTTAATCGAGGTATAGCATCCAAAATCACATATGTTATGTGTTTTTTGATATTTTTTATAGTATTTAGATTTCAAATTCCTCATTTTTCTTAATTCATTTGTATACCATACCGGACCCGATGTCAAGGAGGCTTTCCTTTGCGGAACAGCTTTAAGAAAACAATCATTGAGCGTTCTATTAAACGCATATACCGCATCATCAAGACTCTGAGAAGATAAACTATTTGTATTAATATTTAGAATAGAATTCCAGTTTATATTAGACAAGTTATTCTTCAAAATCACGTAGTTTGTTTTTTTAAAGTTAAACTCAATAGGTGGTTGAGAATCAGAATACTGCGCAGATGGTTTTGGAAAATTTAAAATAATTTCTAATGTTGGATGATGAGAATCTTCGGGTGTAACCAGAGGATCTGATTTAGACACAGAAGCGATATTGCTGTCATCAAAAAACACCAGATCAAGCAAACGATTATTTTTGTTAAAAATGCAGTTAAGTTGGAATAGCCCTTGGATTGAGAGCTCGTTTAAAAAGTAATTATCGGATGAACTTTCAGACGAAGGTAAAAATATTTCAGGAATTTCAGAACAGCAGTTCCAAGAAACGTTTGGCAGGTTAAAATCTCCAGTTATTAAAATATGATCATTTGATTGCAGTTTTGAGCAAACTTTACTAATAGAAGCCAAATGTTTGCTATAAACTTCTAAGGTAGAAAGGGGAGGAATATATGAGCATGTAATAAAAAGGCTCAAGGAACCAAAATTAACATGAACACAACAGAATTCAATGTCCAAGGATTCTGGAATTAATAACTCTTCAGAGAAATATGTCGCTTTGACTGCAATCAACACACCCCCACCTTTAGAGCAAATACCAGGAATGGAGTTTCTATCTTTGCGGTATATGTTAAATTTGTTGCACAGAATTTCAGTATTTAGAGTGTTAGGTTTCAGCCAAGTCTCACTAAAAGCTATTATATTAAAGTGAAGGTTGTGACTCAAAATTAATAAATTATTTAGTTTTGTGTTAATGCCACGAACGTTTTGGTAAAGGATAAGGAACTGAAAGCAACAATCTAGTTTTTTTGATTCTTGTTAAAAACCGAAAAAGTAGCCAAGGAAGTTGTAGGCCGAGGTCTAGAAATAAATTCATGCACCATCGTATTGTCAGGCCAAAACTTTTGATCCAATACCTTGTGAAAAAGATCACCAGGCAAAGATATTTTAAAAGAGGACGTAATTCGCTCGTATGAAAAATTGAATTTGTAAACAGAGATATTTTTATTTACAACATTCAGCTTAGAGTTTATATAGAATAACACGTCTTCACCGGATGTATCAGCTGCAAAACGAGAAACAAATATAGATTTTGCAGGCTCAATAATCACAAGTTCTTTATGAACAGGGGCTTTGATACTGCTGTTCGATACTTGTGTCGGTATCGGTCCTGTAGAAACCGGAGTAATCTGAGCAGGTGCAGGGACCACATTTGAGGAAATACAAGTTTCAGCGTAAGTTTTTTTTGTGGCAGAAACGCGAGGAGAATCAGCATTTTCCTCTATGATTGGTATTGCTTCAACAGAAAGAGAAATCTGATCAGCTGACGCAGCGACCTTAGTTGGTGCGATATTATCAGTCATTTGATCAGTATTGACAGCACCAATTGATTGATCTTCAATCTGTATGTTCACATTAGGGCAAACAGTTAAAGTAGAAGGTAGAACAGTATTATTATTGGGTGACGGCATGGCTATATCAGTAGTTTTAGCTGAACTACGAAGATTTTTGTTTGAACGTTTACGTTTTGGAGAATTGTAAGCTTCCTCCATAATTTTAAACTTTTTAAACAAATCTTCGTATTCACTCAGCCTATCTTGTGCTACCTTTAGATCCTTAGCCACCTTCAAAAAACCTTTCCGAGATTGTCTAATAAGTTTAAAGATCTCAACGTTTGTAAACCTGCAATCTTCACATGACCAACGAAGTCCCTTACTTTCGTTGAGTGCATCGAAGATCCTCGCAGTCAACGCTGCACATTTGATGTGAAAAAATGAATCACACAACCAGCAAGTAACCAGCCGGTCTGATTCACCCTTTACAGCGCAGTTTCGGAAATTGCAGATCATTTTCAGTTTAATAGTAAGTTTTGCAATATAGATGAAAGTAAAAGGAGAAAAATGAACTTAAATGCTTTTAGTGAAAAACAGTTTATTTTGTTTAAAGACACTGTACTGTAGAAACTTTGCAGCCCTGATTTTATAGAACCAACGAATTGAAAAGTTTTATAAGCACTAGAGTTTTTGCAGTAGCGTGAAAACAGCTGTAAAAGTAAATACAATAATTTGCTCTATAGAAACCTGTTTGCGCTAAAAACAAAACAGGAAGAAGGAAAGAAGCAAATTCTAAACAAATATACATATATATATATATATATATATATTTATATTGAAAATTAAATTAAATATCAAGTATTTTAAAAGGATGTAATCCACGTTATCACGCTTCCAGATGTATGAGCACGCCGATCAAAGCTGTTAATTTCTATTTATTTATATTAATTTTGAACGTTTGGTTAAAGATATCTTTAAAAGTAAGAGCTCGCAAAAACACGTCTAAACGGTAAGAAGATAACGAATATAACGTTGAAAATGATAACTTTTGAACAAAAAATAGTCTCTTCTTGTTCTCTTTTTTGCCAAGAGTTCTCTTGTTTTGTCCTACGCTCAGAGGTAGATTTACTACAGTGAGCGCCCTAGGCTTGAAAAATATAACGCCCTTATCGTGTTATTGTACATGTTTATTGTGTCGTATGCGCATAGCAGCCTTCAGATCTTTGCTGGTATCTCGACAATGACTCAATTTTGATATTATTATTTTATTTTAAATACCAAAATATTTTGAAAAGTTGTAATTTAGGTTTCAAAGTAGGGTAAGCAGTAAGTTGTTCAAAGTAGTTGTAAGTTGGGCTTTAAAAACAATTTATAGAAGATACTCTTTGTCACCGCAAGGACGTACGAAAAGTCTCTAAACAAATTTTTCGACTACTTCCGCGGCACAAAATAGAAAACAAATCATAAAAATTCGAAAAAATTTAGAGTTCTCATTTTAATAACTTCAATAAATCATAATAAAATATTTTAAATTTTTTTCCGATTTATTATGATTTCCTTTTTGTATTCAATATGCCAGAAAATGCCACTTTAAGGTTTTTAATTTTGGCACAAAACATTTCAAGATTACGTCATAACTACCCGTGATGTTGTTTTTTTAATATTTGCATTTTTGGAAATATTTTTATTAAAATACTCAGAATCGAAATTTTCTAAACACTTCTAGGAAAAACTTTCATAACGACTAGGTTATTCAACGTAATTGCACCATTTTTCTCTTCAATATTAGCCATAGTTTCACAAAATATTTCCATTGCACTTTATTGAAACACTGTGATATTTAGAGTTAAGCGATTTTTTTAAAGAACAAGAAAAAATTAGATTTTTTTACGTTAAATATATCTTTTTGCAGAACTCTAATTTTCAAATTCATATTGCATGACTAGTAAATGCGATTTTTGTGAAAAAAGAAAACCTATTTCCCATAAAAATCAGATTTTCAACTTTAAAGTCACTTACAGCACGTTTAAATATCAACATTTTTATCTGAAAATTTCACATTTTACCTCAGTAAAGGAATGAAACCCCGATCTGCAAAAAAAATATTGACGCCCCAAAAAATGTTCCGAACTAGGCTGCAGTCTACTCAGCCTAATGATAAAATCACCCCTGCCTATGCTTCTGGTTACCTTAGTTATAAGACAGTTTTACTCAAAATGTAAAAAGCAGGGCGTTTTTAGACATCTGCGGGCGGGCGCAGAAAATATAGTTACGCCACTGGCGATCTTTTCTTTAGACGTTATTTTAACTTTGCACGTTAGACCCTTTGCTCCTAATCTACTATTGTTATTTGTTTGCCATTTAAAGTACCAAGTGAAATCATCATTTTCATATTCATATTCATTGGGTTTTTATTTTATAAGTACAATAAGAACTATGTTCTTTTACAGTACAAAGTCTAAAAACAAGATACTTTTTGAATTTAGTGAAATAACAAATAGTTTAAATTAAATTAAAAAATTATATTGGAAAAAATTAGCAAACAATTAAAAAACAATTAAATCAATTTATAATTATTTGTTTAAGTTAAGCGAGAAAGAAAAAGAAACGAAAAATAGAAAATAAGGTAAAGATAAGAAAACTGAGTAAAAGAGTAAAAGAACTGTTTACCTAGTAAATGTACAGTGAAGAATAATATTCCAAAATGGCATGTTTGAAATTTGCTATTCTGACTATAGATTTTATACAATTCGGTAATGCGTTCCATAATCTGATGGCGTTTATAAAAAATAATCTTGTAGAATTCAAAAAATTAAAGCATGGAATGACAAGCATTTGGTTTCTTAACGATTGACAAAATTGTAATTTTTCAAATAAATAGCTAGGCGTTATGATTTGAATTAGTTTGTGCAAAAAGATGCAATTCCTGGCATTTAAGTAACTTATAATGTCACAACCTAGTATCAAATTTTTAAATTGAGCTTAGTGTTCATGAGTACGCACTCCATATACATAACGCGTAGCATGATTATACGCAACTTGTAATTTATGTTGTGATTATGAATCTAATTTACTGTAGACAAGTTCACCGTATGTGATCACTGGAAGTATTAGTTGAACAACAAGCTTGCGTCTTGTATCAACTGGTGTATAATCAGCTGACAATCTAAGGTTCCGCAGGATGAAATATATTTTACGGACAACATCGTTAATGTGATCTGTGCACGTGAGAGAACAATTGATTTTAAAGCCAAGACTTCGAACACAACTGACTAGTTTAAGGTTCTTGTCACCAATTGAAAGATCAGGAATATCCCCGTGATGAATTTTTTCTTTGGATATGGGCAACACATGTGGTTTTAGTGCATTTAACTGAAGATAATTTTGTTAAGCCCACTGGTAAATACTGTTCAGATCTTCATTTAGTTTATATACCAAATCTTCCATAAGGTTTGTTTTACCAGATAGGTATAGCTGAATGTCATCAGCATAAGCATGTAATGACGCGTATGTGCAGGTATTGAAAATGTCATTGATAAACAATGAAAATAGAAGTGGACCAAGAACGGATCCCTGGGGCACACCACTGCAAACTAATTTCTGCTGCGAAAATCTACTACTAACTTTTACTCTTTGTACCCTACCTGTTAAGTAGCTATTCAATAGTTTTACAGCATTCTCACTAAATCTATAAAAGTATTTTAGCTTGTGACAAAGAAGTTCATGATTAACGGTGTCGAATGCTTTAGAGAAATCAAGCTGACAAAGAAGAGTTACTTTACCATCATCATAAAAGGACCTAATGTCATCCAAGACTTTGAGGGTAGCCGTCGAGCAGCTGTGACCTGCCCGAAACCCAGATTGTAGAGGAGATAAAAGATTATTTAGTGCTAAAAATGACGACATTTGGTCAGCCATAATAGCTTCACAAACCTTCGATAGGGACGACAGGATACTAATAGGTCTAAAATCACTTGGTTCAGAAGCTGTAGTCTTTTTTGCCACAGGTGTTATTAAAGCAGAACTAGGAAAGGAAGATGTAGTAAAGCAATAATTTATTAAGTGGGTAAGAGGGCTCAAAACATGAGCTAAAATAATTTTAATAAATTTTATATTAATACCATCTTCACCAACGGCATTCGATTTCACTTTCATTACAGACTTTCCTACATCATTTTCCGTAACCGTGGAAAACTGAAAGCATTGTTGGGTAGGAGACTCAGGAGATTCGAGAGATATATTTTGCAGAGAGTTGGTGTTGAGGAGAAAAAAATCATTAAGAATGTCTGGATCAATAGGGCAGTCAGAGGTTTGCCTATTACCAATGCTTAGCTTTTTAAGGTTACTCCACAGAACCTTAGGAGGAAGAGATGCTTTAAGTTTGGCACTACAATAATTTATTTTCGACTGCCTGATAATCGACACTGAGGCATTTCTGGCACACCTATAGTCTTCCCATTTCTCAACTGAAGGGTTTCTTTTCCATACACTTCGCAACTTGTTTCGCTTTTTTATAGCATGCTGGACGTTACTTGTAAACCAAGGGTAGGAAGCATTTTTAATAGTGACAGTTTTTAACGATACATGTTTAGCAAAAATATCATTAATTTCATTAGTAAATGCACACAGCTTATCTTCTACGGACAGACAGAACCAAACCTCGTTCCACGGAACTAAAAGTACATCACGATACAAAGACGGATAATCAATTGACTTAAAATCATAGTAGGAGAACGTGTTTGACACTAGAGAACGCGACAAATTTATATTAATTGTACAGAAAATAAGGTCATGATCAGATATGAAATAAATTTGGTCGAACAATAAGACAGATGAGAGATCTGACACAATAAAATAATCAAGAAGACTAGGACTATCATTAGACGAATAACGTGTGGGCATAGTATCATTAACAACTGACAGACCAAGGGACGAGAGATTGTCAAACATTAAACTACTGGAATTATCATTACATAAGAGATTAACATTAAAGTCACCACACATAACAAAATAATTAAAATCAATGGATATTTCAGATATTCCAGAAAAATATGCTTCCAAACTATTACTCTTACGAGGATTATACACACAAGAAATGAAGACTTTTATATTACTATCACATACACATATATTCAAATATTCAATACAACTGTTAATAGACTTATTAATTAGTTTAGGATTTAAAGAACTTCGGCAGTAAATCGCAACACCACCGCCTTTTTTATTGGGTCTATCGTTTCTAAAAAGAGTGAAATTTTTCATACTGTAAACCGAATCCATCACATCAGTGCAAAGCCAGGTTTCAGAGATACATACGACATCAACAGAGGAGCCCTCAAAAACATATTTCATGTAATCTAGCTTTACAGAATTTAAACTTCTCGCATTGAAGTGCACAACTTTCAGACCATTGTACCTTTTACACAATACTTCAACAAGTACTTTATTATCAACGCCACCACGATAATAATTATTGTCACCCATAACAAAAAATATAAGAAATACAAACACCAAACATACCAAACACATCTATGAAATTCTTAATCACAACACAGTTATCAAATAAAGAGCTCACTTCAATGAAGTTTAAAATTAAACGATAGAATGAAGACCGGATTAAAAAGAAAGAATAGAATGTAGACAGTGAAAATAAATGGTATAAGAGATGAGAAGTTAAGATTATTAATATTTTGTAGTAAATAATAGATTGATTTGAGAAAGTTAAGAAAATAAAGAAAATTAAATGTGACGAAAGTTGGCAACTCTTAAGAGTCACGAAAGCTCTCAGCATCTCCATCCTCCAGTTCACTTGACACAATGTTATTGAGTTCATTTATATCTGAGACTACAATACTCGCATCATGCTCATACCTCTATATACGTATATGGCCTCTCTTCACATAAACAGAATACAGCCTTCTGTTGCTTTCATTTAAAAAACAGCTGCCCGTTGACTCATGCCCGACTTCACTCAAACATAGATTCCTGTGATTATTTCTTCGGAAAACAGCAGCAGCTCGAAGTACCGTATCTCTCTCATAGGGACTGCAAAACTTCATAATAATGGGAGAGACTGATGAATCACTATTGAGTCTTTTTCCTTTGACCCGAAAAATGCTCTTAAGTGTTGCTGGCCTGCAGCCGATGGTGAAGCACAGTTTATTAAAAATAACTGTCAAGTTCTCCTCGTGACTCTCTGGAACTCCAAGAAGCACAGCGTCAGAAGCATGGCAGAATTAGAGAAGGTATATGCATTTCAGACTGCGCTCTCTTTCTCATAGCCAGAATTGTCAAACTCAAGCATTTTGGTATTTTTGCCTATTTTCGCTTTCCTATCGCATTCTCATCGTTTTCAGATTTTGTATGAGCTGTCAACTTCGTTTTGACAGTTGCGGCAGTCTCCCTCTCCAAAATGCATATACCTTCTCTAATTCTGCCATGGTCAGAAGCCACTTCCCGTCGCTCTAATGCACCGATGCTTGTTTGCATCGCTCACTATCTCTTTGAGTTCATTTACTTCAGATGATTCGAACTCATTTTCGATTCTCTCAACACGTTGAATAACACGAGCAATGGCAGCATTAACTTTCCCGATCTTCGTTACCCAGTTTTTCTCAATCTCATCTATCGTTCTGTTAAATTCTTCTCTTAATTTCTTAATCTCATTATTGAAATTATTAATGAGCAGCTCGCTTTGTTTACCCAGGCGATCATCAAGATCATTAAGAGTGAGGGTAGAACAATTAGTGTTGGTGGGTGCCGGAGAAATGTTGCTTGTTGGAGTCTGGAGTAGGTTCTTTGAGTGCAATGCCTTAGCTCTGGTAGTCATTGTTATTAATTTATTTTATTTATTTTTTACTTTTTAATATAATGTTGCGGGGAGTTTCAAGTTTATACTTTTTTGAAGCACGTTTAAATATTTTTGTCACCGCCCTTGTGTATTTAAAAAAGCAGAAAAAACTATTAAAATTTTAAATTTTGCTTGAATAGCCACGAGACATGTCCGCACTCTTTAGAGTATAATGTTAAGATTTTCGTCACTTTTTATATCTTTATACTTACACGTATGACACGTTTGAGTGGCACATTAGCGGTTTAAAGAAATATTGGGTCAAATATATCTTAAATGGTAGCTATTACCATGACAATTATTATGTGAAACTGCTAAATGGATCAGTAAAATATTGAATTATCTACAACAGTTTTTTCTCCAAAATTCGCTGAAAGGCAAATTTAAAATGGAAGGCACACCCGCAGTTTTGATAATTATGCCATCCAATATACCTTAAATTATCCGTATGATCAATGCAATTATTATGTGAAAGTTCTAACTAATTCGAGTGACGTTTTTAGCTATACGGTACTTTTTACTTAACAGAACGCTAAAAATTAATTTTTTAATTTATTGGCACATCAGTTTAGCAGTTTAGCAGTTTAAAGAATTAAAGGTTGAAATTTGGCTTATATCATAGAGTTTATAGGCAGTATTGTTTTGTGAAAGTGCTAAAACGATAGAATTATCCCTTTTGGTTCTATTGCAAGTTAAGCTTGAAAAACCTATGAAAATCAACAAAATTTAACCTAAAATGGCTCTCGACACCAAAATAATAATTCTATCTATTAAGCACTTACACACAATATTAGTAGTTCTCATATTTACCGATCACAGAAGGTTGTCACTATTTATTTCTTAAACTGCGGATGTGCTCTTCAAAAAATATGAAATTTCATGACCTGATGATGTTTGTACTGTCATAATTTCTTTGTTGCTGAAGGTATATTAAATTGTTTGGTCGCCTTTTGTTAGCATGTTTGTCGTTTATAATCCAATATAAAAAATTTGCAATTACGTTGAGGCTGAAAGCTCAAAAACGAAAATCCTCTTAATTTTTGTTTTATGCAAAAACAGAGTGACAGATTTTGAAGAGCTACCATTTATTCCTCACTGATTGCACATGCTTTTTTCAACATATAAAAGATTTTACAACATCATTACAATCATCCACAAAAGGATTAGAACGATTTCTTTTTATGCTGAAAAAGTTATAGCCAAAAGAGTTGAACAACTTTCGAAAGTTACAAGCAAAATTAGGGTAAATTAGGGCAAATTAGGGTAGACCTTAGCTCAGTGGACCACATTAACAGCATAATTATAAAACTTTAGGATGTTGGCGAGGTTAAACTCGTCGTTTAGAAAATTATGACACTTTCAGAAATATTATATATTGCTCTTAAAGTGGATAAAAGCCTGAGTGACATGGAATCGTACTATACCGTAGATTTGCCCATATGTTAACACAGTAGTGATAATAAGCATCTTTCCAACTTCTATGTATAAAATATGTCAGTATGTAAGTTCCTTTAATTTTTTTATTTCTTCTTTCTTTTTCTTTTTGACGTTTTCTTTAATTCATATCATTCAGGTTGGCGGACTACGCCTACTTCGTTTTGAATATCTTCGGACACAAAAACAAGGAAGGGGAGAGGAGAAAAACAACTGCTTGAATAAGTAAATTGCCTTGCTTGGCCCATAAACAAATAAATTGTTAATGAAATACTTATTAAAAATCTTTAATACATTTTTAAACAAAGAAATTTTTACTGTTAAATTAAAATTTTTTATTTATTCAAACGTATGTAAATACTTTTGTTTCAATGTTAAATTTACGTAAAATTAAAGAAATTCCAGATTTATAGACCAAAATCTTGTGTTTTTGTGATTTTAAAGTTGAGCTTTTTTTTTGAGTGTGGTGTTTTTTGCCCTTTTAATAGGCAAAAATTCTTTCATAGATTGTTCAGACATACATATATAGTGTTATTAATTTCCATTTGTTACAAAAGAGCCGTTATTGTGAAGAGAATTCTATGTTTTGTGATAAAAAACTACCGTATGTCTCGACTAGAGACGTAAAGAACCTACATGTCAAGTTTGAGGAAAATCCATCCAGGAGTTTTCAAGTGATGCGCGTAGAGACAGACAGACATTTTTGGAATCCTTTGAAATGTTCAGCGAAATAAGAACTTCGAAAAAATATTCAATTAGAGGCAAATCACCACTTGCTGCTCCCTCTCAAGCAGTCATTTGATCTTCTACTACTTCTGTGCATAAGCAAGCATTTTATGGTTGGACGTTCATATAAAAAACAAATGATTTTACATAAAATTAAAATCACTCATACGCCACGAACTAAAAGATATGCTTTGTCAAAACAACGCGTCACAAACGTGTGGAACAACAACTTCAAGTGAACCCATAAATTCAATTATGGCGATTCACACTGAAAATGAAACGGAAACGGATATGACACGTTTATGGCGAAAATTTGCGCAAAGTATCAAAACAAAACAAAAAATGATTCGAAGCATGTGTGTGTGTGTGTGTGTGTGTTGGTGTGTACAAACTGTTATCAACACTTGTGCGAAATGATAAAAACAGAGAGCGCAAAGAAAACAATTATTTTCACTATATAGCATAGCGTTGGCAAAAGCGACACGCTAAAAAACATTCTCACACACACAAACATGCTCAGCAAATAGGCGCCAGCGCAACGTGGTATCGATTTGAAAAATTCGCTCAGCAGTTTAACGCAACTCAAACGCCCGACATAGCTCTCAGCAAAAGCTCTGCTTAGCTGTAGAAAATATCTGAAGCACTGAGGAAAACTTGGGCAAAACTTGTCTGCCTCAGAATTGTATTCGCTATAAACGAGAAAGGTTCGCGTGTGCTGCGGTCGAGAGTTGAATTATTTATAATATATATATATACACACACAAAGTGAAGTGAAAAATTTAGTGCAAAACTAGTTGGGAAAATTTAGGAAAAATCACAAAAAATTACTAGAACTAACAAAAAATATTGAATGCAAAGTAAAATTTTGCTTCGAAATTGTGCTGCGTCGCTCGAAAAAACGCAACTGCAACGGTAATAAAAGAAAAGAAAAAATTTATAAATGATGAAGAAAAAACGCTAGCTATGAAAATTGGAAAATTTTTCGGTACCTATTGAAGTCAGTGTAAATTGTGCACTTTTTCCTTATTTTTTTTTCTTTTGAGGAAAAACTCAAATTTTTGTCGGCTGTAATGGTTTAATAAGCAATAAAATAAATTTTCATGAAATATGCACAAGAAAATCAAACAAAATGGATGGAGAAAAAAAAATACGTCCAGAAAAGTTCATTACCTTAATAAAAATAATATATAAAAGTGGTGAAAAAAGAAAACTTAACTGATTATTTCATGCACAAACCGAGTTAATTGTTAATTAATAGTCGAGAAAGGAAAAAAAAAAGGATAATTTGCTTGTATAGATATTGTGCAGGGATAACATAGGACGAGCTAGTTGTGTAAAGCAAGTAGAACAACGACGACTTCGACAACGACAACGACAGCGACTACGACGACGACTATGACGAGCACGATGGAGATACATTTGTTGTAGCTGCTGTTGTTGTCGTTGTTGTTGTTATCGCGTTTTATTGCTAGTGTAGTGGTTCTGCTTTTGCACGTGAGTGTGCCTGTATGTGTTGTGATTATATATATATATATATATAGATATGCACACATACACACACACACACAAACATAGTTGCTGCTGCTGTTGCTGTTAATATATTTATTTATATACAATGTAGATACAGAAGAATATTTGTGAATGCAAAGGAAAAACGTACAAAAAGCAGCATTTTTATTTTGTTGCGCCGTCACTGGTCGCTTGCGACACACACACACACCACTGCTTCGTCAGCACACAGCTTGACTGAACTTAACTGAACTGAACCGTACCGAAATGTACAGAGGTGAAGTGCAAAGCATGATGTCCACCATTTGTTGGCATTGCTTAATATAGGCTCGCTCTTAGCGTGCTCTGTGTGTATGTGTGTGAGTGTTTATAAGTGTCGGTATTTGTACGAGTATAGATGGAACTTGGAGGAAAACTTGGTCATGTGCAGTTGTGTGTGTTTGTATGTGTGTTTGTGTCCATGTATCGAGCAAAACTAGGGCACTGTGTTTCCGCTCGCTCAACGCCATGGCTAGCTGGTTGCTTCATATCTCTTTAATTCTTTCTTCGTATCTTCGTTTCTACGTACCTACTTTGTGTTCTTTCATCGTCGTCATTGTTGGTTGTCTCATCATTATGTTTCGTTGAAATCCTAGTTAAAGTGCTGGTAAAGCTAGTAACGAGGAGTGCTAAAGGAAATTCCGCAGCTAAACATTCGTGTTTCGAAACATTATTATTGTGACTTCAATTAAAAAAAAAACAGTACGTGACATTATGCTGAAGTCCTTTAAAAAAGTGTATTTCTTTTTAGTTAAAAATAATGATACAGCACTGTCAGCTTTACGGGCTTTAAACTTAAATGTGTTTGTGTGTGTCTTTGTTTGTTTGTCATCGAAACGTATACCTCAAACATGCTGGAATGATTGCCACTGCACGAGTTGGTTGCACCGAAGTTTCACAATTTTGATAGATTAAAAGATAAAGCAATGGACGAATTAAATTTTGTACTGAATCACAAAACTTGTCCGATTCGTGCAATCTGCTAAAAATATAAAAGAGGCTGTTGAAAAGCTCAGAAATGTGTGCGTTTCACTATTTTCTGTGTAAAATTTTTGATGAGTATATATCGGTCATTACATGTCAAATCGGACGCTTTTGTCCAAAAACTAATTTTGACGATTCCGATTTTTTTTCAAATTTTTCACGTCGATAGGACTTTAAAAAAGAAAAATATTTGCATATTTTCTTTTGTAATTTTCCATTTTTTTTTACAAAAATTGTCATTCGGACATGTACAAAAACAATTATATCTTCTAAACCGTTTGTTTTTTGCTCTCCTGAAAAGTTACAGAAATACATATAACTGTTTTTGTTGGCGCAGCGAAGATATGTACCTAGCTTAGCAAAAAATACCAAAAATTCCTTTTTTTTTTAAAAATTAAAGTATTTTGTACTTAAAAATTGTGTAGTCAGTTTTTGAAAATTTCGTTAAAAATAGTAAATATTTATTCTCCAATATCAAATTTTGAGAATGCATTAAGACTGAATGCCTCAATACGATAATATTAAATTGAATCCATTTCTCAGGATGAGATTTCAGTGTCAATTTCTCAGTTTTTCTTTCTTTCATACTTCATCGTTGCTGTTCTTTTTTGGTTACTTTAGTTTTTATGATTATGTTATTTCGGTTTTTATTGTATCGAAAGCTTAAAACACATTTGGTTGAGAAAGTTTGGTTTTTTAAATTGAAACGAAATTTTTGTTTTGTGATAATTCCGGTTTTCAACAAAATAAAATTTGTTTTGATATTTTTTATCGTTTTTAGAAAAACGAAATAATTCTAAAAATTTCTTTTTCATGCTCAAAAAAAAAAAAAAATTGTTGATTTCGTCCGTGCATGTCTGGTTTATTTTAGGTTTCGTTGATCGTTATGTAAGAAAATAGTGCGGTCGAGGGACCCCAGTTCGCATCGTAAGCTTTTTCTTCAAGTCTGAATGTAATTCGAAATAGAATATGTATATTTTTATTTTATTTTATTATCTCTATTTTATATCATTTTTGCAATGCAATCAAATCAAAAAGTTTAATGTAAAATTTCAGAAATAAAATATTTATTTGTTGAAAATTAAGATGTAAAATTATTATGGGAGATGAAAATAGGCAGTTACCGTTGCCACTGATGTTTGTTTCATGACTTTTTGAAATTATTATATAAGATTCGAAATCAGCGACTAGCGCGATCTACAAAGAGTATAAAACAAAGACATATCCATAGTGTCCAAAAATTTTATAAATTTTAACATAAGGTTTGGAATCAGCGACTCCTTAATGCTGCAAGCACATACACAAAGAGTATAAAACAAAATAACACATTTGCAGGGTCCATCCTTAAACATTTGGAATTTAATAAAATAAAATTAAAACTCCGCCTAGCTTGCATATAAAGTGACGTCATCATAGAAGCAAAACCTTCATAAATTTGACAAAAACTAATGTTTTACCATGATATGCTCTAATACATATGATGTGATATTCAAAACGTATTCTGAATAAAATAAATAAAATAAAATAAAATAAATAAATTACGGTACTTTAACTTCGGCCAATTCGAAGATATCCTTACTATTATACTTATTCCTACACACTGTTACAATACTATAACAATATAGTATTTCCCTATAAAAAACGAACTTGTTTGTCAAAATCCATTTACAAGCATGTAGTTGATAAACTACTTTGAATTATATTAAGACGGTACCTACTTTGATTTTTTTGTTGATTTGGTCAAAAATTTGAATAATTTGTCAAATAATAATTTCGTCAAAACACATTTTTTTATTTATTTATTCAAACTCGATTTAGGCAGCATTCTAGTGCAGAAAATGTGTACGATAGTTTGTATATTGAAGAATATCTCTTTAAAAGGATTTTTCGAAATAAAAATTATATTATAAGTTGTAGCCATATTCATGTCGCCAGCCTGCCTGAAATTTAACTGCCTGAAATTTAACTTAAAAGCTTAAATGCATTTTTCTTGAAAATACTTTTTCCAACACAGTTGACATGATAACTCAAGTTTTAATGAACCGATTAACTTTAAATTTGGTGTGTGCCTATTTTTTACAATGCATAACTTTAAAAAAATAGCTAAAAGGGTTTCATATGACTAAAAGGGTTGAAATCGTGTTAGCACGGAGGCACCATTTTTTTAGCACCCCCACTCCACCAGCCTGAAATTTTTCAATTTTATTTTTTTTTTAATTTTTTTATATTATGTACACTGTCTGAGTTTTTTGAGGTCATCGTTTTAGGACTTCGGTTTGATAATCTCTTGTGAAAGAACTTTCCAAAACTAAAAATTCTGCATCTTTAATATTGCGTATTTACGTTCAAATAAGAGATTAACGATGCCATCCATTTTTTGGCTCAAAGTGCACCGTTTCGATATTTTGACATGGCTGTTTCGCGGTTAACCGTTGGTAATATTGTTTTGGTGTCTTAAGCAAAGTTGAAGATATTGAATTTGAAAAAAATAATGCAAAATAAACTTACCCGAAAAAACACCATATTGTGATTCGAAATCGTAAAACTGCAATTTTTTACCATTTTAACGTGGCGTATGAGTAACATTTATTCCAAATTCATTTTGAATACTTTCGCATGGAGCTTTTATTGAAATCTATGAAAAATGTTAACTTTATTGCCAAGTCATCACGCTGCAAATAGATTGAATTATAATAAAGTAAACTATTTCAACTGGGTCATCACTTGAAAAACACTAAACATCACTCTAAAAACACTGGACCCAAAGATAGTCAAACTTTATGTATTGCATGTGATTTTGAGCGTCTGACAGGCTTGAGTGACTTTCGTGACTGATAAATTTTTTACGTTGAATAACGATGACCTCAAAAAAGTTTCACAGTAATGTTGCTCATACGCCACGTTTAAATGGTAAAAAGTACATTTTTACGATTTTGAAGCACAATATGTAGTTTTTTCTGGTAACTTTGTTTTGCATTTTTTTCTCTAACTAAATACCCACTTTGAGCCAAAAAATGAACGACATCGTAAATTTCTTATTTGCAAGTAAGTAGGAAAAAATATGGATAGCAAACATATTAATTGGTTCTTTTTATCGACCGTCAAAAAAGGATTCTGTCTTAAGAAATGTTTGTATTTCATATATCAAAAACACACTTAAGAACTCATGCATTTAATTTAAAATCTTTAATAAAAAATCAATTAAAATCGGAAAACCATTTAAAATTGATTTAAGAAAGTTTAAAATAAAACTTTATTTGCTCAAATCAAGCCTTAAAAACTAAAATTAAGAAAATATTTTTTTAATAAGCATTTACTTCTAAAATTGAATAAAATAAATGATTGGTTGAAACAAGACTATATAATTTAGTTCTGGAATGTGGAAAAAGGCTTGAATCAAGGAAATATTTTCTTTATTTAAGCAAACGCAGAGTTGGTTATAAAAATTGTTCTTGAATTAAGCTATATTTTGCTTGGTTTAAGAACAATCGAATTGATTTAAAACTATACAAGTACGCAAGATTTAAATCTTTAATCTTTCAACCTTAAGCTTTAACCCTTTATAGGGAAAGTGGTTATTTTTCAAAAAGTATCATTTATATTGATAAAGATAGTTATTTTAATATGAAAAACCAAAATGAAAACATATTTGTTTAATTTATTCGGATTTTATTTAAAAAAAACGAGTTATACAACAAAATTTCTGAACACGATTTGAACTTAAAATTAGCAGATTTTTCATAAATTGTAAACATTTATAGCTAATTCAATAGATTTTCTATTTTTAGAAGACTTTACTCTGTATTGATTTTATCACAATTTTACATATTTTGTATTGTTTCTTTTTAATTTTCTGTTTTTTTGCGCATCATTTTTTGATAATATTTACTTTCATATCATATTTATTTTGATTTATTTACGAATAGGAACTTTATATGATAAGTAAAAAACTCCAGTCACTGTGACTGTTATGCAAAAAACATTTATTTGGTGTAAATGGACCATGAAGTGTTTAGCTAAGAACTTATTGGGTTTGTTACAGTTTCTTACACGGCCATGCAAAGGGTTAAAATTATGAGTGATAACAATTATTTTACCACTTCTCATCTGAAGATATGTTCATTTTGCGCATTATAATAATTAAAAGATGAAACTTAAAATAATATTTTTAGTCCTCAAACAATATCAAATTGAATTTGATAGCAATTTTAATTACTTTTCAATATAAAGAAATAAGAAAATTTTTCGTTTTAAAAAATTTAATTTTGTGCTTGTACACATTTTTAATGTTTTAATTTATTACAAAAGATAGAAAGTCATTTCAAATAAGATATTTTTAATATTATTTTATTAAATTAGTTCAATAAATAATTAAATAAAATATTACAAGTTTCTGTTAAGTTAAAAACACAATTTGGCTAACACCTAACTTTCTAATTTTCAGTCAATAAAAAAATTTGGTAAGAAAATCAAGGCATATTAGTATTGAGAAAATTGTTTATTTGGATGAAGCAAATTCTTCTCAATACTAGAAAAACAAATTTCACGAATTGAGCAAATTATTCTCGTTTTTAGCAAATTGTTTGGTTGAATAAAATTAAGTTTCTAATATCACACAAAAAATTCTGGAATTAAGAAAATTGTTTACTTGAATCAAGCAAATTGTTCTCAACACAAAGAAAAGTAATTCATCAAATCTAGCGAATTATTTTAGTTTTCAATCAATTGTTCTCCTGAATCAAGCGAATTGTTCTAAATTCAAGGAAAATAATTTCTGAAATCATGAAAGTTTTTGTAGATTTTAGAAAATTGTTTATTTGAATAAAGCACATTTTTCTCACTTCAAGCAATTATCCGACTTGAACCTAGAACAAAGATTTTGATTATTGTTTCTTGAATTAAATATTCTTAATATCTTAATATTATGTTTTTTAAATATGCTCATTTCTAGAGCAAAATAATGCAAGCATATTCAAGCAAATAATGTTTGAATAGAGAAATTTACGCTTGAGAGCAAACTAAAAGAGTATATGCTTGATTTACTTTAAATGTGTGTGTTAGCGTTTTAGTAGTTAAAATAGTTAAGAAATAGCATTCCGTTAAATTTTTACGATTATCTGTGAGTTTCCTTTTTGAGACTGCAAAATTAGCTAGGTTTTAATTTATTTATTGTAAACCAACTATCAACTAGTTTAAATTTTACTAACTTTTAAGTAGTTGGAAAGATATGCAGATGAAGGCCAATTCACTTATTTAGTGGACATCGCCATACAAAATATTTGAGCTCGTTCCATGGAAAAACGGTCAGAATTTCCAGCAGTTGTGGTTGACAAAAAACTACTTTTAAAATTCCTTTTAAATTAGTTGATTTTTCTAAGGGGTTACTATTTTAATACACATACATATCTAAAATCGCATTGCTGAGGTAATAAATCCAAGAAAAAATTTCAAGTTGAACGAAAACGTTATCAACTAATTTTTTTGCATTCAAAACTTTATTCACTCCCATAGCTTTAAATAAAAAAAAAACACAAAAACTCAAACTGTTAAAGAAACCAAGCAAATAAGGGTGTATAAGAAGTCTGCAATGAGCTCATCTCAGTCATATTGGCTAAGAATCATGAAATTTCTACAAATGGAATCTAATTTTAAAAAATTGCAATTTAATTTTAGCTGATTTATGTTTGTGTACTTTTTTAATGTCCCAACAGCACAGCATCTTCAATTGGCTAGCGGCCAAATCCATAAATTGTCGACCCAGTTGGAGTTCGCAGAGCGAAACTGTTTTTTTATAAGCGGTCGAATTGATGTTTGCAAAACACACACAAATTGGCGTAATGAACACAGTTTATGAATTTTTTCCAGTGTAAATAATTACTTTATTTGCTTTATAACTCGTTGATGTTTATGCAGAGTTTGTTGTATTGAAAATGCTTCCTGATTTTTAAAATTGATTTTATTAAATTTAAGCAGTGGAAAAAAATTACATGTGTATTGTTGTTTTTAAACACAGTCTCACACTGGGGCCGCCCATATAAGCGGGTGCTCAAAATTCTGAAAGTATTTTCTTTCCATCAAACTCGTTTGGTTCACACTTTCGCAAAATATTTGTGACGACCTAGCCCATTGATGACCATGTTTCAACCCATTGGTGACCACATTTTTTGTTATAAAGTCTTACGCAAAACCTTTTTGATTACATTATCATTATTAAAAAAGATTAAACTCATTCATTACCTTGATTTAACCTATAAGTGACCATGATTTAACACATTAGAAACCAATTTTTTAATAATAACTTACTCCAATCGAGTTTGATTATAACTGGATTTTATTCTTATATTTACTAGTTGATATACCCGGTGTTACTCGGGGGAAAAACGTAAAATTTTAATGTTTAGGTTTTATTCGTTCAGAATATAACGATTTTTAGCCAGAAAAAAAGAAGCTTTTGACGTAAAGCGTATGGAAATATGCAAAATGGTTTTTTGTCATTCTAAGGAAACGGCGTTATTAGAAAAAGACGTTGTACTAAAAATTTGTGCAATCTTGAAGATATGTGAATTTTTTGGTGTCAAAATTACAGAGTTTTTAAGAATTAATTAAACGAAGCTTTTCGATTAAAAAAGTATGTTAGTTGGAAATCCAACAAATAATAAAATCATTA
Source organism: Dichetophora obliterata (assembly GCA_963920525.1). NCBI lineage: Eukaryota > Metazoa > Arthropoda > Insecta > Diptera > Sciomyzidae > Dichetophora > Dichetophora obliterata. The sequence goes on from OY986435.1 coordinate 170,124,303, forward strand.
AAATGGGTCCAGCCGTTCTTGAGTTATAAATGGTGTAACAAACTCGACTTTGTTTTATATATATATAGATATGCCTATGAAAAACACGATTGTTTTGTGTCAAAGAAAAATATGGTACACCACTGTCATTGTCATTTCACTGTTGTCATTTAATTTTATAGCAAATTCTATTAGGAAATTATTTTAGTACATTTCAACTTGAATGAATGTACTTTCGATAGCTCAGTCCGCTCAACTATCAGTTTTGAAGCCATAATGTAGTGGGATCGATTCCCACAATGAGCGGAAGAAATGATTTTTTTTTTATTTTTAATTTTTTTTTTATTATAGGGAAAATGCAACAAAACCAACTTTACCAAAAAGTAATGAAGATAAAAATCTCTTTCAATTGCAAAAATCACGGTGTTAAAATTAAAAATGAAGAAATTTTTATTCGTTTATAAGATTTGAGTTTGATTATTAAATACCAGAAAAAAGTTAGTTTTTGCAGTAAAGTATATTGAATTGAATTTAGCTTGTGTGGGCGAAGCCACGCCAAGTTTCCAATGCACGTGCCAGTTTTCCAGTAGAAATGCCTGACCAATAAGTAACTCCATACTGAAATTCATTGTTATTTGATATTTATTTCCACATCTTTTCGATATCAAAAATTTGGCTTGTATGGGCGGAGCCACACCCCCCTAGTAGAAGGATATCACCCAATAGTAATTCCATACTGAATTTCGTTGTTAAACGACATTTAGTTCCAAAGCTATCTGATATCAAAAATTTAAAAAGTATGAGCGGAGCCACATCCCTTTTTCTAAAGCCCATCCCAGTTTTCCAGTAGAAGGATATCACCAAGTGGCAACTGCATACTGAATTTCATTATTATACGGCATTTAGTTTTAGTTCCAAGGCTATTTGATATCATAAATTTGAATTATATGGGCGGTGCCACACCCCTTTGGCCTATACTTGCTCAATTTTGCCAGTCGAAAGACACGACTAAATAGTACGTTCTAACCGAGTTTCATAGTGTGACTATAGCTTGAAAGTTATACTAAAAATTTGGGCTGCTGAAAAAATGCCACGCCCTACGTCTAACGCCCATAAAATTTTACCAGTATAACGGCAAGTAAAAATTAAGGTCGAATACCGAATTTCGTTGCTGTGCGACCTTTAATTCCAAAGCTATTCGATATAGAAGATTTGATTTGTATGGGAGGTGACACGCCCCCTGAATTTTTCCAATATTTTAATAGTTATTATGCTATTCGGGATGAACACAAATCCAACAAATAAAAGATCATTAAAATCGGTCCAGCCGTTCTTGAGTTATAAATGGTGTAACAAACCCGACTTTGTTTTATGTATATAGATTTTAATGGATTTCACTCAAAACTTTTTGTTTTAGCAGTCGATATTAATTGATTTAAATATTATGATTAGATTTATTTATGAAAAAATTACTGTATAGTGTGTATAAGAAAGAGTGTGTGTATTACAGTACAAAATTTATATAAAAAACTAGCTCCGTCTGAAATATAGCACTATTTGCATATGTCCACTATATGAAAAGTAGGAGTGGCAAATTTTACATAACCAACCACGATTCAGTTAAAATAACTATTCATTTGGCAAATTCTTTGTCTTAATAGGTTCAGTGGTTCTCTTGTGATTGCGGAACATCCGTGCGTGTCACAAATGCTTTCATATAATAGTACAAATAGACGCGTCCAAAAATGTGCTGAAAGTTGCAAATATTTTTAATGCTATGACCTTTATATGAATAACAAACACTCTTAACACTGATTGTAAGATCATTGCAACAAATGATATGGAATTGCACACTTGATGTTTTCAGAAAAATAAGACCCTACGCATTGGGTTCTTCCAATTCAGACAAAAATTAATCGTTTTTAACATTCCAGCATTCTCTCTTTCAGAGAAACAGTTTTCGGTAATTTGTCGATACCTACGCTATTTTTGCTGATTTTTCTCGCATAGTGATGTATTGAAATTATTTTTGAACAGCACCTCATGAAATAGCATCTATGATTTTGTGAAATAGCATGAAATAGCATCTCACTAAAAAAAGCGATTGTTGGTTGCTTACCCATTTAGGTATCCCCTGCGAATTGGGCGTAGCTATAGTGAGGCCATGCCCATATTTTGTAAAGTTGTCGACAGTAAAAATATGAACTTGATAACGAAATTTTAGTCTTATACGATCAAAACCGTCTGATATATTGACTTTTGATTGATTTTTGGGTGGTAAAAGAAGGCGTGGCAACATTTATATATATCGTGACTGCCACTTGAACTCATAGCATCTACACAAAGCTTCATTATGAAAAAATGTACAACAAAAAAATTATAAAGATTTCAGAAAGTTGGGCGTAGTTATAGTGCGACCACGCCCATTTTAAATGCAGTTGTCTACAGTAAGCATACAAACTGAGCCACAACATTTAAGTCTTATACCCCCTGAAACAAATGTTTGTATGGGGAACTTTGTTTGTATGGGGAACACCCCAGGGCGGTTCCAGGGGGTGTGCCACTAGCATGGGAGGATCGGCCCTCCAAAGTTAGAAGGGGTCGGTCATACATTTGGACTCGATTGGGGCACTCTAAATGGGTCAAAGAGGGATTTTACAAAATTTGACCCTACGGAAAAGTTGGGGCATTAGAATTCGTTTTAGAGGCATAGTTCCTCGGGCAAAGTTTCTTATTTTGATCCCTAGAATACGATTTTCACTGAGCAATGGGTGATTTTTAAATCGACCCGCCCTAATGTATAAAGAGACCACCACTTTGCCTCATAGCACATATACACCAAGTTTAGTTTTAGAACCATGCACAACTCAGGAATCATAATGATTTATGAAAAGTGGGCGTAGCTATAATTCGAAAACGCCCATTTTTGGTTCAGTTGCCGATAGTAACCATACAAAGTAAATTATAAAATTGTAGTCCATTAAAACCAAATTCCTCTGAAATACAGCGTTTTTATTGATTTGTGGGCGGTAATTGGGGGTGTGTCAACTTTTGTTTATTTTACTATTTGACATTTTTACCCTGATAACGGATGTTTTGAACTTGGTTGCCTTAAGTGTTGCTGTTACTGAGCTCTAAAGAGACACCGCACGAATGATTTTGTGTGTATAGAAGGGCGGTAAAAGTAGGCGTGGCAACATTTGTGTGTGAAGTAACCACCACTTTGTGTCATAGCACATATACACAGAATTTCATTATAAAAACATGCACAACTCAGGAATCATAACGATTTCTGAAAAGTGGGCGTATATATATTTCGACCACGCCCATTTTTGGTTCAGTTGCCGAGAGTAACAATACGAGCTAAATTACAAAATTTTTGTACAAAACAACCTAAGTCCTCTGAAATATAGCGTTTTTATTGATTTGTGGGCGGCAATAGGGGGTGTGTCAATTTTTTTGTATTATTCGAGATATTAGCCCTGACAACAACTGTAAATTTGATGCTCTTAGGTGTTACCGTTCCAAAGATTTTAACGGATAGATAGACGGTATGAACAAATAGATTTTTAACCATAACTTTTGGCTGAAAACAGATATTGGGGTAATTTTTTCACAAAAAATATTTTTGAGACTTAACTTTTGTGTAAAAAATATTAAACAACATTTTGGAAAAAAATAAATTTCGCCAAAGGGTACCCTTGTTGTTTCGATGACAAAAACAGTTGAATTACTTTTGTGCAAAACTGGAAGAATTTTTGCAAATGAATGCTATGTTATATGAAAATTAGTCAAAAACGCAATTTTAGTTTAATTTAATTTTACAAGAAAAACAACTTTTGAGTAACTTTTTGAGTAAAAAGTCAATATTTTGCACTAAATTAACTTTTTTTGTGAAGTGCTTTTATAGAACTTTTGAACAAAAAATATTTTAATGAAATATTGTCAGCCTTTGTAGTCTAGTGGAGAGCACGCTAGACTATCAACCCAGAGGTCCCTGGCTCGAATCCGTGTTCGGGCATGGTTCTTTTCACTTTCTTAGTTCTTTCCTACATTTAAGAATTCTGGAAAACTAAAAACCCACAACTAAATTGTGGAAAATGTGGAATTAAATGGCAGAAACAACTAAGGGATGGAGACGCTCCAATGTCAAAACCTTGTTTGCTCTTTGATCTTTTTTTTTTTAAAAAAAAAAAAATTATTAACAGCGGAGATATTTGCACCGAAAGCAAAAAATTTGATTTTCATGTCATTTTTTCCTCATACTTCAGTAACAATGTTTTATGAAAATTCGTTGTACTAAAAATTTTTACATTTTGAAGATATGTTAATGTTTTTGGTGGTAAAATAATAGAAATTTTTTAAAATTAAATAAACAAAAAGTTCCGTTTCAAAAAAGTATTACAATAAAAAATTTACCGTCAGTTGAAAAAGAGTGGAGAGGCGTGGCAAAACTAAGTATGTTTAAACTTAATGTAGGATGCTCTCAGTATGTATACTAAATTTGAGTGAAATCCGTCTAGCCATTAAGATTTGTATAAATGCTAAAATAAAAATGACATTTATTACTGTAGATACACGGTTAAAAATCTTGGACTAAATTTTAAAATTTTGTGTATTACATTTAGGACAACACCAACAAAATATTACTTCTAAATCCAAGGAAAAGTTTAAAATTTTGTTATCCAAAAAAGATTAGTTTTTAATCCGCAAAAATTTTAAAAAAGCAATATAAATATTGACTGTAAATAAAAAAATACTCTGACCATTTCATGATTTGAACACGCGTCCTCTGATGTGCTGGTTCAACACCTTATCCACTCGTTCAACTCATTTGTCAACAACATTTCACTTATTTTGCATCATTACGAATGCAAGTAAGCTTTCGTGAACGTGAATTCAAGACCCAGCTATATTAGTAGTTAAAAAATAGTCTAAAACTTAAAATATTTTTAGATTTAAATAAATTAAACTAAAGTTTTGATTTAAAAAATAGCACTTTTTGGATTCGAAATTCCTTTAATACAAAGTTTGGATTAAATATTAGTCCAAACTTTTTAAGCGTGAAGTCAATGTTATGAAAAAAATATACTTTCAGCCATAACATTTGATTGGAAGGAGATATTGGCGTAATTTTTTCACATAAACTATTTTTGAGACTTGACTTTTTTGTAAAAAATATACAATACAAACAAAATTTTGGAAAAAATAAATTTCGCAAAAAAAAAATCAAATGGTGTACCCTTGTTGTTTTGATGACAAAAACAGTAAAACAATTTTTGCGCACAACTGGAAGATTTTTTGCTAATGAATGCTGTAGTTTACGAAAGGCAGTCAAACAAGTAATTTTAACTTTTTTTTACTTTTACAACAAAAAACTTTTGAGTCATTTTTCAGTCAAATTTAAATATTTTGAACCTTTTTTGAAAAAAATAGAAAAAGTATATTCACATACTGATTCAGGTAAAACTATTTTTTAAAGTGCTTTTGTAGAACTTTCGAACAAACAAAATTTTAATCAGAAATATTTGCAAACAGCGGAGATATTTGCATCGAAAGTCAAAACTGTGATATTCATGTCGTTTTTTTTTTTGTAAGTAACCATGACTTATGCAAAATTCGTTGTACTAAAAATTTCTATAATTTTCAAGATATGTAAATCTTTTGGGTGTCAAAATAATAGAATTTTGTTTAAATGAAATTAATAAATTTTTTTATAGCAAAACGAATTTAAATAAAAATTTACGTTGGTTAAAAAAGGGCGGAAGGAGTGTGGTCAAAAAAAGTTTTTAAAAATCTAGTCGAGGATGCATACAATATGTGTACCAAGTTTGAACAAACTCCGTCAAGCCGTTTAGATTTGTGTTAAGGTAATATTTGTACTACAGTGCCCTCTGGTGTTAAGGATAGAACAAAACATATAGCACTAAAACATTTATCGTATCTGATAACCTCTAAATACAAATTTTAATTGCAATCATATGAGCGGTTTAGGAGTTTTTGATGTTTTGTAAAAGATTTATACACCATTTTTATTGATTTTTGGGCGGTAAAAGGGGTGTGGCATATTGATTTCTTCTTAAACATCTCGTACTTGAAACGAATCGACTGCCAAATTTAAAATGAATTTAGTTTATACTTGGAACATTTTGCTTCTCTCCACGCTTTCCCCGATGAAAAAGGGGCGTAAAAATAGTGCTACCACACCCATTTTTATTACAGCTGCCGAGAGTAACCATATGAACTAAACTACCAAATTTTGGTCTTATACGACCCAAACCGTCTGAAAGGAAGCTTTTTATTGATTTGTGGGCGGTAAAACGGGGTGTGGCAAATGTTTTCATTGCGAAACTAACTTGTACTCGACGGCCAAAATTTCAGCTTGATTTCGTGTATACCTTGCTTCCCTCCATTTTTATTACAGTTGCCGAAAGTAACCATACAAAGAAAATAACCAAGTTTTAGCCTTACACGACCGAAACTGTCTGAAACATAGCAACTGTCTGAAATGGGCTTGGCAAATCTAGCAAAGCCTATCCCAGTTAAGTTGAAATAAAAAATCATTTGGACCTATATAGTCAAAATTGGTTCAGTGGTTCAAGCGTGATATTTGAACATCCGTTTTGTGTCACAAAGGCTTTTATATACCAACAGAAAAACCGCATGGTATAAATAAATATGAACAAACTTGATTCCTGAAATAGTTGAATTTAATATGAAACACTTTATTTTAACGCAAAACACATTTAAATAAACATGAATATGAATTCATTTAAAATTAAAGGACAAGACATTTTATTATTAGTACATAAAATTAAATTTAAAGTGGAATAGTTAAAAACAATGTGAAAAAAGAAATTTTAACTTTATATAATAATTAAATTAAATAGTTTAAGACTTCATATCAAATATTTGTACACTTGGATTTAAGTCTAAAAATCATTTCAATCAACTTATTTCATTGTTACGTAAAAATCAAAGTGGATACACTTTAGAATAAATAGTTCACACTTTGAAGCTAAATCATAAGCAAAAATAGTTAAATCAAAGTGTTATTATTAAGATTTACAACGTTTTTCTCTGGATGTATAAATTTATTCTGTTGCTTCTAAATGGTAATTAATGGTTTGTGATAAAAAAAATATCAGATATTTGCTATTTTAGACGTGAAAAATTGCATTTATTAAAAGGTAATCTATTGTGGATCTCTCTTTATACAAAAAAAAAATTAGTTTAAAAAACCCGACTACTAAAAAGTACGCTCTAAAAAGTATGAAAAATCAAAGATTAGAAGAAAATATTTTCATCTGAAATTGTTATGTTTGTACAATTCAATGTTTTTTGTCTTTTAAATAAAAAGCTTACACATAATATATTTTATTGTATATAATACTACTTCATAGTGATATTCAGAAGATATCCGTGGTCGTATGCCACCTATCCTAACAAAACAATACATTGTAACAGTAGAAAGCGACCATAAGCTTTAGGGCAAATCTAGAGAGCGACATATGACCATATATGTGTATGAGGTGGCATACGATTACGCCCAGTAGTTCCAGTCTTGAAGAAATCTCAAATGAATCATGAACGATTTTTCTTGATCCTTGACGAAACATGCTGATTTGGCCATACATTTCATTGACGAAAATTTCATATAAATGTTCCAAATTCGTGCAAGACGCAATGCAGAAACGTCGGGACTTATCATGCACGAACTCAATATCGAAATATTCAGGGGGTTTCGTTAACGAAAAGTAGACAGCAATATAAAGAAAATTCGTCAAAGAATTAAAATCGAAACGTGTAATAAAATTCGTGAAGGAATCTTATACCGAAACGTTGAAGAAGTGAAAACGCTGTATTGTTGTAGCTTAGCCTCTGAACGATTCAGCGAATTACAGCAATCATGAATATCTTCAAGTTGTTCTAATAGAGTGCTGCTTTGCATTATATTTTGTTTGAATTTTTTAAGTCCAGCAGCTCATGTAGAAACTTCCTTCAAGAAATCATCACGGAAAGTTCGTCAATGATGCCGCGAACTACTGGACGGATATCTTCTTAATATCACTATGAATTAGTATTATATACAATAAAACATATTTTGTGTACGTTGTCTATTTAATAGACAAAAAACATTGAATAGCTTTTACATAAAAATTTAAGATGAGAATATTTTCTTGTTTCATACTTTTAAGAGCGTACTTTGTAGTAGTTGGGTTTAGTGTTTTGAACTAATTTTTTATTGTAATTATTTTGGGGATATAATTTTTACATAATCGAAAGTAATAACTACTAATAAATTGTTTGATGATTAAATTGTAAATAAATATGTTCACAAAAATTGCCCTTTTAGTTCATGGCTTAATGACCTGTTCAATTCAACAATTTAATGAATTCAATTTAATTTAATTGAATTAAATTGAACAGTCAATTTAATGTAACGTCACATAGCCTATAACCAGTGGAAGTAGTTGAGAAAATAGGGGTTTAGTTGACTTGTTGTCTTCTAGAGGGCACAATACTTAATTTTTGTTACGGACCATAACCTATCACCAGCGGACGATCAAAACCCTTCCAACGATACCACATTTGTCAAATTGTGATAAGTAGTTAAGAAGTTAGCGGCTTATATGACTTTCAGTCCTCTAGAGAGCGCTATATTCAATTTTTGTGACGTCACAGAACCTATCACCAGCGGACGATCAAAACGCTTCCAACGATAACTTGGGGGGTTTAGTTAACTTTTTTCCTCTAGAGGGCGCCATATTCCACTTAATGTGACGTCACATAACTTTTCTTAATCGAAGGATCAAAACGCTTCTAACGATACCTAATTTGCTTATGTCACTAAAAAATTTTTTTTCCCAAGAGCTTATGTCCTCTAGAGGGCACTATATTAAATTAAATGTGACGTCACATAGCCTTTAACCAGAAGATTATTAAAACGCTTCCAACGATAAATCATTTGTCAAACTATGATAAGTAGCTTAGAAGTGAGAAGTGGTAAAAACTAGCATATCCTGAGTTTTTATCTAACACTTTGTTTCATCTTTCTACATACCCTTTCGTCTGTTTCACCACGCACAGAGCTTTTTTTTCATCGAAGTCTACAAAAAAGCTACTCCTTTTTCTAGAGGTAATGTTTTTGATTGAAGGGACTCTATAGTTAAAGAAATACCGGACGTCCCAGTAATACGGACATCTCTACACTTCGGACATTTTTGATATTTTACTTCCATAGTTCGGACTTAAAACAAAATCGAGCATGTTTGGCTTACACATTGACTGTCGCTATGTAAATCAAGTTAACGTTGTCGTTTCAAATGTATTTCGTTAAGTTAACGGGGATTTTTGTGAGAACAAGGCTTATTTGCTTCCATATTGTCATTTAGTTCACTAAGTTTACGCCGTGAATATTTGCCTAAAAGTTGATAATAGTAGGGGTGTTCACTTCATTTTTGAAATTTCAGAAATTGGAAATTTCCGACGAGTTGAAGTGAGCGACCGTTTTTAATGTTTCGTTTTTTTCACATGCATCTGTCAAGCTAAAAATCATTATTGCTTCATTTCGTTGGTGAGTTTGTAACCAAAACAAATAATTATGTTAAAAAAATTGTGCTTTCTGCTTTTTAATAGAAAAATAATGCCAAAAAAAAAACGTCGTAAAACATTCAAAAAGTAGTAGATCGGCTTTAATAGAATTAATGGTAATTTTTTTCTTGCTCACATACATTGCATCAGCTTTTAGGAGGATTTGACAGAATACTCTTCTTTTTATCGAAATTATTATATTTACAACGACTCACACTCATTAAACAGATTTTCTTATGGTTACTGAACATATCTATTCTTCGCAAATTTCCGATGATTATTTTTCATCAAATCAAAAGGTAATTAAATTTAAGCAAACTTCAGAAAACCAGAACAACAACAGTTGCACTGAAGTTTTCGTAAATTTCAGCATTTCAGAAATTTCAGCAGTGAAGTGAATACCCTTATTTTAAATACTTAAATTCAAGAAGTTTTAGTAGATTCATAGAATTCCAGCGACAACATGGCAACATAAAAAGATAAATCTTTCAGACGTGTAAAATTTTAAATTTTTTTGAAACTGTGAAAATCAATAAGATGTTCAGCTGAAAAATTCAAACTATCAAAATCTACAATTTTTGATACAAAGAAAAATAAAGACAAATTACAAAAATATGTGTGACAAACATTCCAATTATCGGGCAAAATAAAATTTAAGCAAAAAAAAGGCAAAATGATTGAACCAAGTTTTTTTCCAGGGAATAAAAAATATCAGGCGAGCATCCGCAATTATGTTAATGTATTTTTGTGAAACAATGTTAAGTTATTGTTATTCATGTTATTAAATGCATTTTCTTTACAAAGATTTCTAAGACAAAGCGTTTGAATTAATACGGCTAAACTATGCATTCAAATATGCTCAAATTTGTTTAACAAATTCTTAGGCTTTCTGTATTCCGGACACATCGAGTAATACGGATGTACTACTATATAAGTCCGGATTAGCGAGACTGCACTGTAGGTTTAAAAATTTGCATTTTTACATTTTTTGGTACGAAAAAATATGAAAAAAATTCTTTAAAAATTAAACTAAAATCACATAAAAAACCGAAAAATACTCCAAAACTAAAAAATCCAATAATGACAAAAAAATAACTTAAAAATCGCCAAAAAAACGACAAAAATGCCTTAAATCAAGTAAAAATGACCTGAAAACTAATACCGATAAAAGCCATGAACAATGATGAAAAAATTTCCTAAAAACTTTTCATATTTGGAATTTAGGAAACATAATTGGATGTTATAAATAAGCAAAGGAAATGTCTTAGAAGCAGCAGAAATAAGACATATCATCGAAATCCTAGTCCTGGTCATTATATTTTACTCCATATTTAATGCATCTCTTAGCCGATTTCCAAAGTTTATAACTTGTTGAAAAGAAAATTAAATTGGCATTAAGTTTTTGTAAAACATTTTGCATAAAGTCACAATTAAGAAAGTTATGAGCAACTAAATTTTTAAATTTTTTAATTAAACTTTGATAATAAATGTCTCGAATATTAAATAAATTTGGTGATCATTATTTGTATGATGCACTTTTTTTATGTAATACTTCAGTACTCAATGCAAACTCGACTACTTTTTCATTTTAACTTAGGGGGCATTACGTAAGGTGATTTTGGCGAGTTTTTGACGAGATATCGTGAGATTTGGCTCAATCCCCTTCCCCCTCCTCTTATCTCACGTGAGATTGTTCAAAATGCGTGTTTTAGAGTCAATATGTTAATCTATGCTGCATTGTATTAATGTATGTTAATCTATTCTTCCGGTGGTAAAATAATTGTTACTATGCTACTTTGTGGTGCTCGCATAACTGCGATAAATGTTATTGTGTAAAATTTAGTCATATTTTAGTATTGAAACACGTTTTACTCAATTTCACCCAGTTATCTCATAATTTTACATTGTTTCCTGTGGTTAAAAAACTACCTAATCATTCATCACTGATTCATCTCACAGTATTGGGTCTGAAAATTAAACTCAGATTGCTTGTGCTCATTGATATTGTTATAATTATATATTTTTTATGTCGATTTCTGTACAATAGCTTTCTACAAGATTTTTGTCTCTTCTACTTCATCTGTCTATTTTTTCACTTGCCTTAAACCTTCTCTCCTGTTCTTTATCTTTATGTTTGGCTCTAGTCATTCGTTTAATGGTGATAATGATAACAAAAAAAATATGATTCAGATTTTGTGTGGGCAGCACAGGGGCCTTAATGTAGTGCATTTCAATGCACGAAGCTTAAATATGGCAAAACTTGACTACATAAGATATATCTTTGAAGGCGCATCGGTAGACATAGTATGCATTTCTGAAACGTGGCTATGTGATGACATAAATCAAGCAATCTGTGATATAAAAATTTTAAGCTGTTTCGAAATGATCGAATTGATTTGACAAAAAGGGTGGAGGAGTTGCGGTTTACTGTAAAAATAATTTAAAATCTGGATTTGTAAATAAGTCGACTGGTACAGGTATTGAGTTCTTAAATATCTGTATATCTGATCAAAATGCTAAAATGCTTCTGTAATGTGTCTATAACCCAAATAAATGTCACCCTGTTTTCTGTATTGTCCAACTGTTTTCTAGATTATGATTTAATGTTATTGTGTGAAGACTTCAATATCATTATTATCTCGAACGACCTTCCACAACATACGTTATACGACAAAATATCTTCGTTAGGACTATAAATAGTGAATGAAAGTCTACCCACCCGATTTGCTGACAATACTAACCCAAGTCTTTTGGACTACTTTATTGTTTCTGACTGTTGTGCTGTGTTGTTATTCGACAAATTGTACTTCATTTCTGATCACGACTAAATTTTTTGTTCGTTGAATGTCAACTTTTCTTGTAATATTATGTCTAATACAATCTCATATCGTGATTTTAAATCTATCGACTACACGTCTCTGTTAAATGCTATATCAATCACCCCCTTTCATCATAATTGCTGGCTTCATCTCAATATAAATGATAAACTTAGTTCACATATGGATCCAATAAAACATTTATTTGATAAACATGTCCCCCTACGTTTGATAAATATCAAGAATACATCTTGTCCTTGGTTTTCCCAAAATGTTTTAAATGTCATAAATAAAGGAACAAGCTTCAAACAATATGGAGAAAAAATCCCACCTCATCCAACTGGAATATCTATAGAACTGCTAGAAATAAGTCCGTTCTTCTTACTAGATAAGACAAATCATGGTTTTACTCAGCAAAACTAAAACTATCGCTCCCAACCAAAAAACTATGGGAACACATTAAAAAACTTGGAGTATGCAATAAAAATACCACTGAATACAATATAAATCCTGAAACTCTCAATAATTTTTTTGTTGGAGCTGTTGATATAGTATAGTATATGAGAGAATAGTACTCTCAAGTAGTACTATACTCCCCTATTGCAATATGACCACGCAACAATCTTTTAAGTTCACACCAGTAAATGAATTTGTTGTTTGAAAATGTGTAACTCAAGTTAAGTCAAATGCTACATGTGAGGTTGGTGTTCCCATCAAGTTCATAAAACTCATATTCCCTCATATAATTAGCTCTCTTACACATATAATTGATTAATGTTTTATGTCGTCATCATATCCAAACTTGTGGAAAATTGCAATTGTTCTAAAATAAGCATTTTACCCGCCACTGTCAAAAGTTGTGAAAAGCTCATGGCTCAGCAAATCAATAAACACATACTTGAAAAATAAAATGTTATCCCCTTTGCAATCTGGTTTTCGAGCTGGGCATAGGTGTTCTTCTGCAGTTGTAAAATTTCTTGATGATATACGACCAGAACATGACGCCGGGTCTATGACTTTGCTCTGCCTTCTTGACTTCTCTAAGGCCTTTGATAAAGTTAATCATCAATACTTGTGCCATAAGCTTAAGACTTTGTTTGGGGTTTGTGATAGTGCCGTTAATCTGATGTCTAATTATTTGCTAAATAGGACTAAAAAAAGTCAATGTTGGCCAATTGTCTTCTTAGTATAAACTAGTCTTAAGTGGTGTTTCACAAGGATCCATGCTAGGTCCTCTTTTGTTTTCACTGTTTATAAATGATATTTTCTGTGTGTGTAAACATGCATCTTTTCATGTTCATGCAGATGATATACAGCTGTATTTGTCACGTCAAACTTCGCTTCTTGAAGATCTTTGCTGTAGATTGAATGAAAATCTTAGCAGTATTAATAATTGGGCCAGTAGCAACTAAATGCATTAAAGGCGTATGTTCTTCCTATTTGTAAGAATACAAACTGCTTAAATGATGTCCCGGATTTGTTTATTATACGCTTACTGTTGTGTCAAAAAATGAAAATCACGGTTTCCATATTAATTCGTCTCTATCATGTAACAGAAACAGAGAGATCATGTAAACAGTGTAGTCAAAAAAGTTCATTATGTCCTTCGTAATTTGAGAATGTCAGCTTGTGTAACTCTTGTTGATATAAAACGAAAGTTGGTGATCCAACTAATCTTACCAGTTATAATGTATGCTGAAAGAGTATACAGTAAACTCGACTCATCCTCCCAAATAAGACTTCAAATTGCTTTTAATTATGTCACACGCTATGCATACGGCTTGCGAAAATTTGACCATTTATCTAGTTACAGAAATGCAATACTCGGATGTGATTTAACTGCAAACTTGAATGCAAGAAACTGTATATATTTGTATAAACTTATTCACGAAAAAACCTTTATTCAAAACTTCAGTTCTGTCTGTCTAGAAGAAGTCATATTTTGATTGTACCTAGACATAACTCGCTGAACTCATCTCATTTGTTTTCCGTTAACGCCATTAGACTCAAAGGATAAGAGAAATTACTAGGAGAGAAATTTTTGGGCAATCTGTTTTAACTTTTTTTCTACTCAAACAACTTGATTTTTTAATTTCTTTTCTCTTCTCAGCTCCCTATTATATCTTATAAATCTATAATTTTTTGTATTTTAGATTTTTCCATTTACTACTCAATCACCACTGTAATTAATAGAAAACTTTTTACTCTTTTTAATAAATTTTTCTCCTACATTTTAAGTTATTTTTACCTCAAATTCATTAAATTAAACAAAATTAAATTCAATCCAAATACTCTTAATTAAGCAAAGTTTTTATTTAAAATATTATTTTTTACTATAAGAGAACATAGTTCTGAGTGTACTAATGAAAAGCTTTAATAATAATAAATAAATAAAATAATCTTTGCTAGAATCCTCCCTCTCCCCCAAGAGAGAGTGAGTGAGATTCGGCTTAACCCCCAGCCCCCCTAAATGCCTCACGTAATTAATGAACGGCCCCTTACCACACATAAAGCAGTAGGCTTTAGTTTAGCTTAGAAAACGGCTTTTGTATCATTGGTTTGAAGGTCATGTAGTCGCTTTTTAAAGATGCTTTTAGAGTTTAGAGCTTTTAGACTTTAGAGATCGGTTAAGAGATAAGTAAAATATAGAGTAAGACGTTATGACACATATTTTCAAGTTTACACTTTCTTGCTCCAAAGAGGGGGAGGGGTGATCCTCATCCATACATTTTTATACATGCTTAATAAAGGAGAATCACCACCCGAGGGAATTAATGCTACATCTGGGGTACCTTGTATATCATTTATGTAGCTTTAAATATAAAAATACAGGTATCCCTATTTCTTTGCTCATCACTGTATTCTGTCAAATATAAGGTTTGTTCCTGTACTCGATTCAAGCAACTTAAAGTTGCTTGAAAGCGTTTGTTTACACATTTTTCAAGCTCGAGAGAGAAGAATAACAAGCTAAATTAGGGCTGCCATAAGTCTACAGCATTTGACCGGGACAACTTTGCACATTTTTTTATATTCCACAGAAACACAAATACGCAATTTTAATATTATAAATTGCCGTTTAGTAAAAAAATAAAATAACTCACACACGCAAAAAACAATATCTGTAAAGTTTTATATAAATTTCGTACAAAATGTACTGATTTTTCCTGTAATTGTGCTACAGGAGAGCCAAAACTGAATATTTTCCTAATAAAAGTACCACGTAATTTTACCGTTTGCGCAAATGAGTACAATATTAGTATTATATATATATATATAAAATATATAGTAACAAAATTAATATTAAAACACCGTTTTCTTTTGTTGTTTTTATTTATTTTCTTTGTTTGCAAAAATTATTTAATTCCTTGAAACTTTAGTTGACTTTACGTGCCATACTTGACGAACTTGACGTGAAAATAAAATGAAGGCAAGCTGAACGCTCAAGAACAGGGTAGCCATTGCAGGTTGCAGCAGCTGTCATTTCAAAGTACTGTGTGGCTCAAGCAAAAATAAAAGGAAATAATGTACTTTTTACTGTGTACACAAAAAGTTTTTAAGTTCTCGTACAGGAACTCTTGCTTTCACATTTTGATTAGTGGTGCATATGGAATATTTTACTATTTTCCACTGCAAAGTAAAATACTTACAACGTTATTTTGCAGTGTTATTTCATTAAAATGACTAAAGTACTGTGTTCATGTGTAGTTTTTCTTGTTAATAAAGTAATATATACGGACCATTTTTTTCCGTACAGGTACACATTAAAAAAAAGAGACATAAATTCAGTCAATGAGGTAAAAAAAAATATTGTTTGAACTTATTCAAAATATAGGTTTGGCCCTATCATATTTTGCAGACTTTTTTGATTCATCAAGAACATGCTTTTGCGTTTAAATATTTTTATAAAATTCTGTGCACGTCATAGAATAATTAAAAATGCATTGCATAATGCTTTCCAAGGTGGTTGTGTTGGGATAGTTTCTTTTCTTACTAAATTGCGAGAAGACCAGTGAAAATACTCGCTCTGTTTCCCTTGTGCCCTGGAATAGCGAATAAAAATTGTACTATTTTTAACAAGTTTATTTTTGCTCTTGGAATTCAGAATTTTGTAAAAAAAAATAGTTCCATTTTCATTTATTTGCACGCATTTGCAAAAAATTTGTTCAGTTTTTACTGATACACTTTTGATTTTTTCTTCAATACTTTTTACCGGGACATTTCTTACTGTGCACCGGGAAACAGGGACACCGATCTCAAAACCAGGACGTATGGCAGCCCTAAGCTAAATGTCATTCTCTATTCTATTACAATTACCCGAAACTAGCTTAAACTTTATTTGAAAAATTTCTTCGAGCACGAATCTTCTCTTCCAATTGCTTCAATTTATTGTCAATCAGCTGTCAATAGCAACAGTTCTGCTCGAATCTTGCTTTAAGTGGTTTCCGCACTTTTTTGCATATTCTCACATTTTGAAAGATAACTGAGTTACTCTCACAGATTGAACTTTACTCGAACTTTACTTGAAGTTAGTGCGGAAACAGACCTATTAAGGGGCTTCTGACACAATACAACGATTGTATCAATATCGGCTGCCAATTTACGGTTGTGTGCGATTATTGTATTGTGTGGATGCAAGTATGCGACGAGTGATACTGCCAACTGCTGTACAACAAGCGATTGCACAGCCATTGTATCGTGTAGAAGCCCCTTAAGATGTTGCAAACACAAAACATCCTTTTCTACCAAAAAGTAGCTTCAGTAGCATCAAAAGTTCTCTGCAATGAATTTGCCCCTATTTATTCTCTTCAATGAATCGGAATGGCCTATTTTTTCTCTTTACAATTCGCTCTTGTTTTTTTTTGTCGGATGCAATTTGAATATTTGTGCTATTTCTCAAGTAAAGTCATCTTTTGCAAATGCTTTTTAATTGCGCGATCTCGATTCATACCAAGCATGAACATTCGTATACATGAACATTCTATTGAAATTAAATTAAAATTATAGGTTATTTTAAAATCTTTAATCGGAAATGGTGCAATTTTGATTATAAAAAAATTATTTTTCGACACTTTTAGTTTTTTACTTCGGACTCAAAGTTTTATTTTTTACTTCGAATCCTACTTCGGGAGCTTCAACACCGAAACTCCTTTTTTAGCTGAAGGCCTGCTCAAATGAAAAATTTTAAAACCGCTACACGTCTGTAATTATTTTAGTTGTTGGATTGCGTAATTGGTCTTTTTAGGCTATCTAGCCTTATCTACTTGTTTCAATTTAGAAAATGAAAAATTTCCTTCCTTATTGCTTTTCTTTGCTTTTTTTATGTTAAAATTTTTTGTATGTCTTCTGGTTGTTAGAAGAAGACATATAACAGGTTGTTAAATAAGTTTCTAAAATAAAAATAAGAAACATTATTTTATGGCTTGAAATTTTTTTCATTATGCAGTATATTCTCCCAGAAGCTTAAAACACTTGTTCCAACGGTTCTCTAATTTATGGATACAATCGCTGTAGTGGCCTTTCGGAAGATCTCCAAAATACCCTTCTGTCGCTGCTACCATCTCTTTGTTTGATGAAAATCGTGCTCCACGCAAGAATTTTTTGAAATATGAGAACAACTAGATGTCAGAGGGAGCTAGATCTGGCAAATAGGGTGGATGTTGCAAAAATTCGTACCTTAATTCACTGATCTAAGCGATGGTTTCTTGACTTTTGTGAGCAGGAGCGTGTAAACCAGGTCTTTTTTCACGAATCTTTGCGTCGAGCTGATCCACTTTTTCCAGTTTGGAGATAGTCCACAAACAAAATTGCTTTTGCATCCCTGATTCAAACTCATGTCATAACCTTCTTTGCAGATTTTTGAACACGAACTTGCTAAGGGGCCGAAGTACCAGGTTCACACCACCCTTTAGCTTCTTGTTTGATTCAGGATCAGTGCAGTAGACCCAAGACTCATCCATAGTCTTTTTTAAAATGCTCCAAATGTTGCTGAGAAAGTTGCATTCGAATGTGTTTTTGTTCCGTATTTTCCGAAACTCTGTTTGCATGGCAGCCATTGTGCAAACACTTTTTGAAACCCAAAACTGCACATAAAATGTGGCTCACAGTGCATATTGTGATGTCTTCGGCTTCTACTTGATCTCTCTCAGTCAATCGACAATCTTCCAAAACCATATCCACTATTTTCGCTATGATTTGTGGTGTTGATGCACTTTTTGGACGTCCTTGACGTGGATCGTCTTCAAGACTTGCACGACCACGTTTACACTCAGTAAACCTGTTGGTCACTGTTTCAAGTGAAGGTGTAAAGTCCTTATACACATCAAATAATTGTTCATTAATTTCTTTTGGTTGTACACCTTTTTAGAAAAAACGATATTTGATTTTTTCCATATTAAAAAACACTGTTACTGAGTTGCCAGATCTACATGACACTTTACCCGTGCTCATAAGAAAGCAGAACAATTTTTAAAAAAATAAAATGGCGGACATACTACTGCCATATATGTGTGAATCTAGAAACGCATTAAACAGCCTTTAGATTATGGCTTACCATCAAGAATCATTCTATAACTATATGAACTTTACTTTACTTCTCAGAAATTGTTAAAGTGACTATTTTGTAGTATGGTTCAGAAAAGTTATATTTTCTAAATGGGTAACCAGGTTTACCTGAAGTGACAGCAGTCAAATGTGTACTCGATAAAGATTTGTGCTTAAAACAATCGGGTTGGTAGATTATAAGGTCTGAGAGAGGTTAGGAAATTCCACCACTTGAGATGAGACTTAAAGAGAGGTTAGTAAGTACTTCTCAGAAATTGTTAAACTTTAGAGTCAATGCAGGAATCTTATCGACAAAACACTATAAAAGCATGGTCTACACAGCACCAAAAAATTATTGTGCCTACCGTCATGTATTCCAATTTAAAAACAACTCATTTAAACTACCTTTGTATCCACTTTTATCGATGTGTGTGTAAAATAAAAGCTTTTGAGTGTTCGACAATTTACAAGAGCTCAACTTGAATCAACTTGGAGAGGCAGGATACAGCGCTTATGAGAGATATAGAGAGAAATATGAAAAAGAGTACACATTGTAGGCAATGCACGCATTTAGGTGTTTACAAGCAAAAGCAGAGAGCACTTCTCATCCAAAGACCAAGCATGTGTGAAATGTGTGTAACAAAACGTGTTTCATCATCATATTTTTATTTACATTACAACAGAAACGGAATGAACTGAAAAATGAAATTGTTTTGAAGCAAAGCGGATAACAAAATAAGCAAAAGAAAACAAGAAAACCCAGTTAAAGTTTTAATATGTATAAGAGTTAAAATTCTAATAAAAGCAGTTTTTTCCTTTAGTGTTTAGCTTACATTTTTGCAAAAACCAAAAAAAAAAAAAATTAGCGAAAAGAGAAATAAGTTTGATGACGAAAAACAAGCCAACAACAAATAAATACTTAAGCGTACAAGAAAATGTTTAAATGCCATAAAGACTTGCATTAAAGTGCAATCAAGTGGCAAGCTTAATAAAAGTAGCACAAAAATTTGTTCAAATTTCAACATTTTGTTTAAACTCGTCATAAATTAAAAAGTGTTCAATAAAATAAATTTAATTATAGCAATAAAGTGACAACAAACAAAACAAAACAATAGCAACAAGAACAACAACTATTTAATTACTATATATACACATACCAATATATAGCAACAGCTACAACAACAAAAACAACGCGTCATTATTGCAGTACAACAACAAATCATATAAAGTGGATCCTACACAACGATAGCGTTCACTAATGTTTTATTTGACAGTGTGAATGTTGGCAACCCTGGAGTGCCTCGGTGGTTTAGCGTGTACTAGGTAAGTAGCGATTGATTTTGTCTATATACCCTACCCTATGTACCCTTCACGAAAAGATTTCGCGATGTGTTAATCTGAAAGCTTGCTGAAATTTTTTTAAAAAAAGCCTGTTTTGGGCAAAAAAAAAAACACTATTTGTATGGCCAAGTTGTTTGTTTTTAAGATTTGTTTTTACAAATAAATTTGTTTTTTAAAAAAATTAATAAAAAAGCTCCAAAACTGATTGTCATCAATCAGTATAGTATATAACATTTTGAGAAATCCGCTTGTTCGGAATTTTTTTCCCAAAAAGTCATTTTAAAAAAAAAAATTCCAGCAAGCCCACGGCCGTAACCAGGGGGGTGCTGGGGGCAGCTGAACACCCCAAAAGTTTTTCGGGCTCCCTCAAAAACTATGCTACTTTTCAAAATTTTAACAGAAAAGTTTTCAGTATTCAATTTATCAAAAAAAGCTCTCAACAGAAAAGATTGAAGTACTTTGTGAGAAGCAATTTGTGTTGTTTACACTAAGGGTTAACGCAGTATACATCTTTCTGCTATGGTTGCGTGGAAAGAACATTCTTAAATTATTGAAGAGAAACTAGAAATTTCGAGCCTTCTTAATAACACTGTCCTTGAAAAGCGACAATATTATGTCAAAGGGATTATTTCTACATTTTGTTTCTGGCTGCCTTTTCGAGGAAATGGGTTTTTTGACGAAGAAAATAAGAGTGAAGACTGTTTCATAATATGTTTAAAGTTTGAAGACATAATCGAAAAGCACAAAAACTTAAAGATATGTCAAGATGGTATGCCTACTAATGCTGTCTATACATCGTTGCAAATGCAAAATAAAATCATAAATATTATTTGCAAATTGTCTCTGAGAAATAAGTGCTAATGAGCTAAATCATATTTAGCATTTATTGCAGATACAACAGATAGGAGTGAGAACGAAAATTTCGAAATATTTAATAATACTTTGCTTCAAAAAAGCTGATGAAGTAACAGCTAAGGCATTCTTTAAACTTTTCATCGATCGACTGACAGAATTTGGAATTGAGCTCGAAAATATTTTGGGCCAGGGTTATAAAGGTGCTGCTGTAATGAGTGGTCGATTAGGTGGACTGCAGAATTTGATACAGGACTTTTTCACTCGAACAATTCCAGAGGTTCATTCCACCGCTTCAAATCACCACCGTCTTCATCTTGTCGTTGTCGAAATCGTGAAGAAAAATTATGACTCCCGACTTTTCTTTGACCAAATAAGAAAAATAGACAATTTTTACAGTCGCTTCAAAGTTAAAAAAATGTACGAACAGACCACAGAATCGAGCAACGTTGTCGGTACATTACAAAGCAATTGTTGTAATTTAAAATGACTTCGATCAAATTCTCAACTCACTGATAAGAATTAAGGAAGATACCGGACACTTCATCTGTTCCAAGACACCTGAATTTCATATTGGTGCAGATGAAATGCTTTTAGCTGTTAGACTGCTGGATTTTCTTGCAAAATATTGCTAATAATAGAAACAGCAAACCAAATTTTGCTAACATGAAAGTGATCTTTGCAATGTGTCTGCATTAATACATTCTTAAAAGTGCACACACACATATTTTACTGAAAAGTGACAGCTCATCTCATGAAATATATCTCAAGAAATATTTCAAGAGATAAATTTCATTATATGAGCAATTTCATGAGCAGTACTACACTTGCGATATTGCTCATTAAATTCAATTTGACAGTTCGCATGCAATAAAATAATGCAAGTGTAGACACTGTGTAAGGCGCATTTATTATGAAATAATTGACTCAAGTATTTCAGAAATTGATCAACGTTTTGAGAAAAATAATAACGACTTAAAAGCTGTTAACGACTTTTAAGCATAAATGTTAAATTCGATGCATTGCAACCATTAAATAAAAATAAATTGTCGTTCCGAGAAGAATTTTCCTTTGTCAAAACTTTATCGCATGTCAAAATGATATGATTCGATACGACGATCCTCAATGAACGATTAACGCTTGCGTGGTTTTATATTCCTTGGTTTCAACAGAAAAGATTGGGTTCATTGCATTGCAAATAGATGTAATGTATGAATAAATAGCTATTTATTTTCTTGAAAAGTCAGCTCCCCAAAAACTTGCTCAGCGCCCCCCAGTAATCGTTTCTGGCTACGGCCGTGAGCAAGCCTAATTATTAACACATCGCGAAATCCTTTCGTGGAGGGTAATACAATGAGCAAAGCAATATTATACTATTACTTATATACCGACCTGGCTTAATATACATTAAGGCTCCTCAAACTCCAAAGAAAAAAAAAATAATTGTTCGGGTTGGTTCCTCAAAATAATTCCTGGTTTATGTTATAATGATTCTCCAAATATTTAGACTCTAGCGATAGACATCCGTGAGCAGGAATGCTTTGAAATAACCTCTAAAAATCGAGTTTTTTGTAAAAATATTGGCTGGTGTAATAGTTCTGAAAAAACAGACTCAGAAATAATAGACCGGAAAAACCCTTCCAATCTGCATCAAAATGTTGTAAATGTTTGCAATATGATTTAAGATAATGCTGTTTGCATGCATATTTTTAATACTTTTTTATTTCATTTGTATACAAAAACTTTGCAATTCTAATAGCTTTGTAATTTTTATTTATTTATATATTAAAATTTTTACAATAGTTTTGAAGTAAGTGTTTATTTTATAATTAATATTTTTGTTTAAGCATATAGGCATTTCCGCCAAAAGGTCTGCTGCGACTGAAAAATTGAGTGTTACAAAAAATTCTTTTAAACCTTCACAATAGACAAAAAATGTTTAAATTTATATTGTGAGAGTAATGAGAGCTGATCTCAATTTCAATTTTATGTTCGAAAATAGCAGCAAACCTGATGAATTGCAATAAAAGTTAAAAAATTGTGGCCAAAGTTTAATTCAATGTAGAAAACAAAGTTTAATTCAATTAATTTCAGTTTTCGATTGTAACGGTCCTGAACTACACTTTATATGTTTTTCTAGTTCAAATAAATAAATAAAACTATAAAATAGTCATACTTCTTTGAAGGGACAAAGCTGTCACGTAAAGTATATCATGTTACGTATCATATTATGGGTTGTATAAAAATAATTAAAAAATCAACGAAACAATTATGAATATGTGGCAACATTATTCCAGATTTTATTAAAAAAACATTCATAAAAAAACTCGTGCATACTTTGCAGGTTTTTGGTTTATATTGATGCAGACCACTTCTGTTTTTTGTCACGTAACGTATTATTTTTGGTGGCTTCTAACGAAGAGCCAAATTTTTGACAACCATAAACTTTTACACCTTGCATAGTACGCTTAGTAAGCTATTGAAAAATCAAAATAAGAATACTGTAAAATTTAATATTTCTTTGTTTTTCTACTCATTAGAGTCGTACTACTGTCACGTGCGTAGCCACAGAAATGCCCGTATATAAATTTTAGCAATTCTGACCAGGAATCAATGCAAGCACTAAAAAGCTTTTCAACTATATTTTGAATGTGAGGATTGCATTAGAAATAATTAAGTTTTTTGAGTTTTAGTAAAAATAACTTAACAAAAATTAAAAAAAATGCACGAATAACAGCGTTATCTTAAGAGCCCATTAAAATTTTTCGGCGATCAAAAATTAATTTTTTCTTACATTATCGGAATGTATAACTTTGCTAAAATATTCTCGGAAAATTTTAAGTCAATTAAATACAAATTACTGTAGTTATAAGCAGGGTTCGCATTTGATCATTCATTTCATTTGTTCCTTTCTGCTTCTATTCATTCATTTAAGAATATGAAGAAAGATCAAAGTGAGCAGCTCATTTTCGTGAAGAGCTGATCAAATTTTTTTCTGTTCATGAACTGGTGAAGAGGAAACCAGTTTATAAACAAGAATATTTTTTACACTTGCGAAGAAACTGTTGCTATTCATCTCTTCTTCAATTCTTCACTTGTTGTTCGTTGGCTCTTCATTTATTCTTGAATTGTTCATGAAGTGCTGAAGGCAACGGATGATACTCACTTGTCCACTGGCAATAGATAATTTGTATCAGAGAAGGAATTCAGTGCTGGAGCGAACACTAGGTAAAAACGGGTAACTAAATCCGCATCCGTTGTCAAAATTATGTAATTTTTTATAACAGGGTTGCTTCCGAATAATATTTATTTTTAATAGTTTTAAACATAATTAACCATTGTTAGGGGGTCGCTGATTTTGAATGTGCCGTCAGAATTTTAAAATTCCATATGGTTAATAAGGTTGCCACCTAAGTTTTTTTATTTTAACGGATTCGATGCTGGCACGAACAAAAGGTAAAAATGGATCGCTGAATCCGAGTCCGTTGTCAGAATTTCAAAATTATGAAATTTTTGTAATAGGGCTGCCACCTCATAAAATGTATTTTTAATAGTTTTAAATATTAATTAACAGTGTTAGGGGGTTGCTGATTTCGAAATTTAAAAATCAAGACAGTGTATAGGGTTGCCACCTTAATTTTTTTATGTTTACGAATTCGGGGCTGGCGCGAACTAAAATTACAAAATTTTGAAATAATAGTGCTGCCACCTAATAATATGTATTTTTAAGAATTTAAAACATCATTTAACAGTGTTAGGGAGTCGCTGATTTCGAAACTGAAGTCAGAATTTTAAAATTCAAGATGGTAGATAGGGTTGCCACCTTAATTTTTTTATTTTTACGAATTCGGGGCTGGCGCGAACTAAAGGGTAAAAATGGGTAAAAATTTTGAAATAATAGGGTTGCCACCTAATGCGGCCCATACACACTGCAACCAAAACATTATTGGAACTGCAACCAGATTACGTATTTTTTAGTACATATGACACACACGCTGCGATGGTTACAGCAATCCATTTTGCCATACACGCTGCAACGCAGCAACTGCGACCAAAATATTAAAAGATTTTAATTTTGCTGCAACCTGAGTTGCAACCGTCAATGAGTTGCGTAACTTCGACACACACGTTGGGACTTCATCGTGATAACTGTCAAAAACTTCCAAGTTACAATTCCAGCTTTGCTTTGGTTGCAGCGTGTATGGGGCCCATAATAATTTGTATTTTTAAGAATTTTAAACAACATTTAACAGTGTTAGGGAATCGCCTATTTCAAATCTGAAGTCAGAATTTTAAAATTTAAGATGGTGGATAGGGTTGCGAAATTAATTTTTTTTTATTTTTACTAATTCGGGGCTGGCGCAAACTGAAGGGTAAAAATGGGTCGATGAATCCAAATCCATTGTCAGAATTTAAAATTGATAAAATTTTATAATAATAGGGCTACCACCTAATAATATGTATTCTTAAGTGTATTAAACATAATTTATCAGTGTTAGGGCTTAATAATGTTATAAACGTTTAAAAATACATATACTGTTATTTTATGTTTAAAAGTATTAAAAATACATTTTATGAGGTGGCTACTCTATTACAAAAAAAATTACATAATTTTGAAATTCTGACAACGGATGTGGATTTAGCGACTTACCTAGTGTTCGCGCCAGCACCGAATTCCTTCTCTGATACAAATTATCTATTGCCAGTGGACAAGTGAGTATCATCCTTTGCCTTCACCACTTCATTAACAATTCATGAATAAATGAAGACCCAACCAACGAGAAGTGAAGAATTGAAGAAGAGATGAATAGCAACAGTTTCTTTGCAAGAGTAAAAAATATTCTTGTTCACAAACTGGTTACCTCTTCTTCACTTCATGAATAAAAAAAATTTGCTCAGCTGGTCATGAAAATGAATATGAAGACTTTTGTTTTAACAAAAATTCCCTCATATTCATGAAGCTTCATGAGTGAGCAAATACGAACCCTGGTTATAAGCACAAACGTCTGAAGAAATGTATGCATACCTTACTACTTCTAAAACCTTTTACTCGAAAACTGTGCCAAGGATAGCTTCCAAATTATGTGCACTTGTTAAGCAAATACAAGTGGTACTTTTAATTGTTCGATTTGTATTTTAGAGAAACGCTTATAACCTACAACAAAGCACTTTCTTGGTCAAAAATCTGTTTTTCAAGTACAATTTTAATAAAAATCAAAGTTTTTCAAAAATCTTCGATTAAAGCTTAGTATACTGTAGGAAATTTTTAGGCATTTAATTCTACTCCCGAAATTTTAGTGGAGACTCAACACAAATACATACTTACCAATACGTGTTTATTGAATGTGTTAGTTGAACATTATTGTTGAGTATCAAATTTCTACGCCAATTAAATGTACGGACATATAAAAAACAGCGAAATTTTGACATTTTAACTATCCAATCATGGTTGTGAACTTGGCTGCATTGAACAAATGTTTCGGTTCAACAGCGTACTAACCAACGAAAAAAAATTTCGCTACCTTTTTGTTGTCAAAAACGCAAAGCATTTCTTACGGAAGATTTATTTTCGTTTCTACAGCATACTAAGCTTAAAAGCTCAAAAAGCTTCAGCAGAATCGAAATAATTCCTTTTTATCTTTTTAGATGAACAAGCTCCGAAAAACCTTGTTTCACTAAACTACTCATTCCTGCTATAATAATTTATATTTGTTAACCAAAAACTCAAAATTTTTTTTTGCAAAAGTTATATAATGACAATGATGCAAAAGAAACAAAATTAACTAAAATAAACAGTCACTTAAAAAAAAAATTTAATACAGGCTTTTTTCGCTTAAAATTTTTTTGCAAAAATTAAAATGTTTTTGATGCAGATTGGAAGAACTTTTTATAACTATTATTTCCTATATTAAAAAAAAACAATTTTTAAAAGGTTATTTTAAACAATTTCAGCTCACGAATGGCTACGAGTATCGCTTGAGTTGAAATATTTGAAGAATCATCATCAAGCGCGTCGGAAGCGGATTTCATCTGGGGGGGCAGTACAAATGGTGGTGCAAAAAAAGTTCACCAAAATTTCTTCACATGAAACATGAAGAAGAGAGAAAGAAGAGGAAAATATATAATACAAAAATATTATCGTTTTAAAAAAACTGATATTTTGAATAACTTTTCCTTTTAAATTGTTTATCTAGCTAAAAAAGTGCGGGGGCAACTGCCCCCCTTGCCCCCCCGCTTCCGACGCCAATGATCATCATAACATAAGCCAAATATTGCTTTAAGCAACCGATCTGAACAACCTTTTTTCGTGAGGCGCCTTAATATACCTACACATGTTTTATTAAACCTTTACATTTAAAATTTTTTTCGATTTTATAAAAAGTTATTTGTAGCATATTCTATAATTTTGACAATATTTTTTAATTTTTATTTTTAACAAAACAGTAAAGTTAACAAATGCATTTTTTAAAAATGTGACAAAACAAAAATAAAAACTGCATCCGAACCGTTTGATTGCTAATTGCTTTGATAACTGAACATGGTATATTGGTGTCCGAATTGTCATGATGTTTCGGTATTGCCGCCATCGGAAACGAAGGTAAAAACATGATATTCTCAATACTCATCAAGTTGCATCACATCATGTTCCTATGCAATGAGAGATCATTTTTTGAGAGTTCATTTTTTAATTAAAATTTCTGTAGAGTTTCGTAATCTTGAAGAGAAGGGCTTAAAACAGTGCTAGATTTTGCTTTAAACATAGTTTGTATAAAAACAATGTTATACTCGCATCATAAAATTTCATTTAGGCTCAATGCTTTTGTATTCATCTACATAATAGGGTAGTTCACGATCTTGTTGCATCGTTGCAAATGCAAAATAAACAGCTTTTACAAAAACAAAAAGCATATATTGCGAAAACTTTTCAATGCTTTTTGTTTTTATAAAAGCTGTTTATTTTGCATTTGCAACGATGCAACAAGATCGTGAACCGCCCTAACATTGGGAAAATATTCCCTTTAAGTCTTTCATTAGGCAATGCCATGTGGTTCATGGGTGTTTGCAGGATTTGTTATAGGGGGAAGGCGGGGCATAAAGGAGTCTAGAATACGCATAAAGAAAATGTAATCTATTGTGACGTGGTTTTCCAATGCAAATCTAAAGTTTTATGGACAGTGCTTGGTTTCTTAAAAATAAAATAAACTGGCCATTTCAGCCCTTGGAAAGACTTTGACCTAGCTTCTATTGATAAATTGTGTTGTGCGTGTTATTAAATGTTTGATCACAAATGCTCGAGAACTGGACCTACGTGTTTTATGCCGACTCCGAACGGCTTATGTTATCAAGAAGCTTCACATGGCAATTTTTACTCTCTGAGGTTTGCCATCGTCTGCAGAGTGGTGATGACCGAACAGAAAAATTAATTCAGTTGGAAAAATTTTCTGTCTGAGCTGGAATTGAACCCCGGCTACCGCGGTTCTTTAGCTTAGGGGCCACGCACTCTACCCACTAGGCTACGGCCGCCACATAGTTTCTTAGTACAATATATAATGATACTACTAAAGCGCAAAGTCGTAAGGCAGTCCTAAACAGTTTCGGTGGGTGTACGTGGGGCAAAGTGAGTGCCAGTTGATTACGGTCTGAAATTAAATGTGTTTATGGGTGGCGGAGTCTCGTAGCGACGGTGATTATCGGACGGTAGTCGGTATCGGTAAACGGTAATCAATAAACGGTTCCTCACTAGAGGTGATGCCAGGTCTCAGACACTAAATAAACTCTGAAAGGAATGCTCTGCAATATTTATAGTAAGTAGATGGCAACAACTATGTCAGTTACGGTTTGTAAATTTTAAACTAGGTGTGCCATCTTCCCTATATAGCAATCGCGTCGGAAGCGAATTTCATCTGGGGGGGGCAGTAAAAATGGGGGGGGGGCAGTACAAATGGGGGGGGGGCAGTACAAATGGTGGTGCAAAAAAAGTTCACCAAAATTTCTTCACATGAAACATGAAGAAGAGAGAAAGAAAATATTATTTTATTAATACAAAAATATTATCGTTGTAAAAAAACTGATATTTTGAATAACTTTTCCTTTTAAATTGTTTATCTAGCTAAAAAAGTGGGGGGGCAACTGCCCACCTTGCCCCCCGCTTCCGACGCCAATGCTATACAGCAAAGCTTTTGATTCGAAAATTTGGCCTCTTTCTGTCAAACTAAGTCCGTTTATCTCATATGATAAGCCAAAAAACTACAACGAAATTGCCTCTCTTCCACAACATGCGGGGGAGACGTCACTTCTTTCCCCCTAACTGGGCTTGATCTTCCTCAAACATAACTTCAACCAGTATCAACAAAACGTATTCTTCGTTCAAAAAACAAATAATCAACTCTTGTGTTGAGTCTCTTTATCGTTCAGGCTTGCCCTCTCCGTCGCTCACGGCACCATCACTTACTTCTGATATGAGGGGGTTTCGGACTATCCTACATGTAGGATGGACGTGCAGGACGGCAGAATATCGGTACAATATGTTCGAGCTGTCGGACTATCCTACATGTCGGATGGACATAATTATTTTTCAGCGTTCAAGAAGACAGCATCGTGCAATGGCAAAACAATTTCTTGCTGTTTTGTAATTTATGAAGTTTACTTCTCTAAAGCTTAATAAACTCCTTCCAAAAAACAGTATACGAACCACATGCCATTTGTATACATTCAACTTTGCACTATGTTTACGTTTTTTTATATGTTCACTCCACGACGTTTTTTTTAGAAAGAGAAAATGTATGAAGTCGGACAAGCGTGCGTTCGCACATCCTACATGTAGGATGGGCCAGCACAAAAAATCGAAACGTTTTGATTTTCATCCAACATGTATCGCTTTAACGGAGACTTGGTTACATCAGAGCATCTATACATCTGAATTCTTTGATGAAACGTTCGAGGTTTTTCGCCGTGATCGGTCATTGACATCAACTGGCTTAACAAGAGGTGGTGGTGTCTTAATTGCTATCCGTGAAGTTTATCGTTGTCAGCAGATATCATTGCTAAACACATCCGATCTCTTGGAACAAATATGCGTTCGTGTAGATTGCCCTTGGGATGGTGATGGTTCTAACTATATTAAAAGTATATATATATTTGCATCTTATATTTCACCTTGCTCTTCAAGTGAAGTTTATTCTATGCACTTTATTAATATGTTGAACGTAATTGATAGGCTCAAAGATAATGAATACCCGATTGTATTGGGTGATTTTAACTTAAGTAGTGTAAATTGGACTTATTCTAAGGATCTTTTAAGTATGATTCCGAACTCGATGTGCAACAATTTGGAAATCGATTTTTTAGACTCTATATATTCCTTGGGTCTGATTCAAATAAACTCTGTCACAAATAGCTTGAACAAAGTCTTAGATCTTATTTTTATTGATAATGAGCTAAATGCCAATTGTGTTGAATCGGATTTACTTCTTTCAAATAATAGTTTTCATCATAAAGCACTTTTAATACAATTAGAAATTCTTATTAATGATACATCTGCCATAGAAGAAGATACTTTTGTTTTTGCATTTAAAAAAGCTGATTACACAGCGATATCTACATTTTTATCGAGTGTGGATTGGCGTCTGGGTTTTGGTGATATCTTGTCAGATAATTATGACTTTTTTATCGAAATTATAAATCAAGGACTTACTCGCTTTGTTCCTATTAAAAAGATAAGGAAAAGTTCTAAGCCGGAGTGGTTCAATAAAAGTCTTTCAAAATTAAAAAACCGTATTAACAAATTGTTCAAAAAAAGTAAAATAAATATATCTTTTCGTCAAAGCTATTTACAGGCGCGTAGTGAATACGCATCTCTTAAAGAATCGCTCTACAAATCTCACCTTAATAAGCTGGAGTCTGATATTAGAGAAAATCCGAAGAACTTTTGGAATTTCTTAAATAAAAAAAGGAATACGAAGGGTTTCCCTAAAAATATGTTTTTTTAACGAAAAAACTGCAAGTAGCACTTCAGACGTCACAAATCTTTTTGCTGATTATTTTCAATCGAATTTTTTATTAGACGACGGAGATGACGTGAACTGCCCTTTTTATTATAATGACAACCCTATTATTGATATGGGCTCATTAGTTCTTTCTGATGATGATGTCTTACAAGATTTGCTCAATCTAGACATTAATAAAGGAACTGGTCCTGATAATATTCCCCCAATATTTCTAAAAAACTGCGCAGCTGTGCTAGCCCAGCCATTAGCGCTTTTATTTAATTTATCTTTAAAGACAGGGCAGCTTTTGAATATTTGGAAAGAATCCATTATAGTCCCTATCCATAAGTCTGGCTCTAGGCAAAATATAGCAAACTATCGACCGATATCAAAATTGCCCTTGATCCCTAAATTATTTGAGTCAATCACATTTATGCTAGAATTAAAAACTCTATCTCTGAATTCCAACACGGTTTTGTTAGTGGTAAATATACTTCTACAAACCTAACACTGTTCTCTCACTACATTAAAACTGAAATGGAAAAAGGCAATCAAATTGACGTAATTTTTACTGATTTCGCCAAAGCCTTTGATAGAGTTCAGCACTCCATTATGGTTAAAAAACTTTCCCTAATGGGGTTTCATTCCTCTTTGTTATCCTGGCTGAGGAATTACCTTTCTGATAGGTATCAAGTTGTTCGTATTGGTAACTGCTACTCAAAATCTATTACTAACCATTCTGGTGTGTTCATCAACGATCTCCCAAACTTTTTACAGCATACTAACTGTTTGATGTATGCTGATGATGTTAAACTGTTTAATTCAGTTTCTTCAACTTCCGACCATCGACTTCTTCAAATTGATTTAAACAATATGATGAAATGGTGTTCAGTTAATAGACTTTATTTAAATGTTGCCAAATGCAACATTATGTCTTTTTATATGAAAAAAGAACCAAATTTTTTTAATTACTCAATCGCAAATAGTAGTCTTTCACGTGTCGAGTCTACATCTGATCTGGGAATTCCATTTGATAGAAAAATTTCTTTTTCCAGCCATTACGATTGCATAATTACTAGGGCTAATGCAATGATGGGTTTTTTGAGGCGTAATTCGAAGGAATTTAAGGATCCATATACCCTTAGAACGTTATTTTTATCTTTAGTAAGGTCTATCTTGGAATATGGATGTGTGATCTGGGATCCATATTACGAGGTAGATTCTTTGCGATTGGAAAAAATACAAAAACGTTTCACTCGTTACATAATGTTTAAATTAAATTGGAATTTTATGCCAACGTACGTATCTAGGTGTGCTCTTCTGGGTCTTAATACCTTAGCCTCCAGACGTAAATTTTTTCTTGTTATTTTTGTTCGCGATGTAATTATGTCACATATAGACTGCGCGCCATTCCTCGCTCTTTTAAGAATATATGCGCCTGAGAGATATTTTAGGCAAAGAGATTTTTTTTACATTCCGTATCATACAATAGGACAAACTATGGCCGTAATGATCCTATTAATAATATGTGCTTAGCGTTCAATTCCATAAGTGCTCAAATAGATCTCACTCTGAATAGAAAAACTTTTAAACAAAATTTATTAAGAATTGTTTAAAATGAATTTATAAAAGTGTAATATTCTTTAATATAATTATGTTTACATTTTATTAGTTTTATATCATATTTTTTTTATAATTTATATGTTATTTCTCAAACTGTTGAACGATTGTTGATAGTTAAAATAGAAATAAATAAATAAATAAATAAATAAATAAAATTTTAAATAAAAAACTGGACCTAAAGAACAAACTTAATAACATATACATTTCAGACGATGAGAGACTAATATCATTCGACGTAGTATCACTTTTCCCTAGTATCCCAGTTGACTTCGCTATAAAAACAATAGAAAGAAAATGGACAATAATAGAAAAATACACAAATATGACCAAAAAACAATTTTCTGACATTTTATTACTTTGTATAAAAGACGCTAGATATTTAAAATATGACAACAAAATTTATTTACAACTACGAGGCACGGCCATGGGATCACCTGCATCACCAATAGTAGCGGACGTAGTAATGGAAGACCTTTTAGATAAATGTTTAGACGATCTCCCAGTGAAACCAAAATTAGTTACCAAATATGTAGACGACCTTTTTGCGATAGTTAGATATTACCAAATCCAAAACACTTTAAACGCACTAAATTCATACCATAGGAGAATAAAGTTCACTTTAGAAAATGAAACTGACAATAAACTACCTTATCTTGACACATTACTTATGAGAAAAAACAATAAAATAGAAATAAATTGGTATCAAAAACCAACGGCAACAGGACGAATAATTAATTTTCACTCAAAACATCCAAAAAATATAATAATTAATACAGCTAAAAATTTTACAAACCGGGTTTTCGAAATAAGTGACAAAAAATTCCATAAGGACAATGCGATTAAAATTAAAGATATTTTAAAGAAAAACTGCTTTCCGGAATATTTAATTAAAAAAATTGTTAAACATAAAGAAAGAACAGTAAACGAAAAAGTGACGACAAACGACCCCCCTAAAACTTATAAAAGCATGACATATATTCCCGGTTTTTCAGAGAAGTTTAAAAAGTCCAACATTTTTAATAAGGACCAGTTTAGAATAGCTTTTAAAACATCAAACACTTTACACGAACACTAAATGTAAACTTGACAAGCAGGACAAATCGAATTTGATATATCAAATTCCGTGCAAAGGTGACGGATCCAATTTATGCGAAAAGGTATATGTTGGAACAACAAAAACTAAATTACGGACGAGAATAGCAGGACATAAGTCAGACTTTAAAGCACTGGACAAACCTTTAGAACAAAAAACAGCATTAGCAGCCCATTGTACGAAGTCTGGACACGCTCCTGATTTTGACAAAACAAAAGTTCTGCAGCAAGAGAAAAATTATAGGAGACGATACATGCTTGAAATGCTACACATTATTAACGTCCCTAAACAATTGAGATTGAATTTTAAGACTGACACGGACAATTGCGCTCACATCTACAGACACCTAATAAATAAAGAGCAAACAAATAAACAAAACATTATAAGACAAAACTAACAATAATTAGTCATCAAAGTCCGTCGTCAAGTGTTGTTTACTTATGCTAGATGTTCTTATGTTTTTTGTCATATCGTTTCTCAAATGTTTTTTTTAAAAAATCAATGTAAATTCAGTATATTTATTTAATTTTTGTAAGTTCATGTATTTTAAATATTATGTTATGTGATTATATTGTAATTTGTAATTATTGTATATATTTTAGTGTTTTCCCTGATGATGTTTTTCAACGAAAAACGAAATATTGGAATTTAAATTTATATTAAATAAATTAAGAAAAAAATCTGACCTATAGCTCGTTTAACTACCAATAATAAATAAAATTTTAAAAGTTATTAAAACATATGTAACTTCACACAAAATTCTCTATGAAAACCACAAATACACGCTTATAAAACCAAGAATAAATTTGAAGTGGAATGCTCAAGCTGAATTATAACACAAAAAAATATTTCGCAAAATAAATCCGCTTCAAGCTTGCCTAAAACAAACTTAAAAAACCTGTACTTCCCCGTTTTGAAGTATTGCTAGTATAGAATTTCATCAGAAACGCCAAGACAAAGTATGGATTCATTGGATTTTAATTTGTGATATGGCAGCACTATATTTTATAATTTTGACATTAACGATAGGTCTTGTCAAAGCTACTTACCCTACCTCATTATACTGCCATGGTTTCTGCTGCAACAAAAATAGCGACATCAGCTGCAAACAAAAAGGTCTTCGCTGCTACATCTTCTCAGAGTACCTTAGAGCATGGCAAAATCAGACAAGGTAGTGTTAGGGCGGAAGCCCTTGACCGAGACTGTCAAAACAAAGTTGACATTTCATAAAAAATCTGCAACCAATGGGAATGCAATATGAAAGCCAAAATTGACAAAAATACCAAAATGGCTGAGTTTGACAGTTATGGTGACTAAGAAAGAGAACACATACATCCCTAAGGCTGAGGCCAAATTATGCGGTTTTGGCGCGGCACCGCACTCACGCTCTTTTTTTTCAAAATGCGGCTGAAAAATACTGAATTTTGCACGTATTTAAATTATTAAATATATTAAATAAATAAATGTATTAAAATACATACAAAATTCAGTATTTTTCCGCCGCATTTGCGGAAAAAGTTCGTGAGAGCGGTGCCGCGATCGCAGCAAAACCACGATAATTGGTCCCAGCCTTAAGCGCTGAATAGACGGAACGAAACGTAGTTAAGTGTCATCGTTGTGGGACGAAACGTTTTCAAACAGAATGGCTATTATAATAGTATCGGAAGAGGAGTTAATTTTTTTTTTAAATATATTTTATTACAAAACAAATTCCATCAATTCTTCTTTTCTGATTATTTTTAAACATGAATTCAATTAAAATTTATCAAAAATACAGAAAACAAAACAAATGCAGAATAAAATTAACAGCAGCATCTGTCAACATAAATTGTTTACTCAAAACGTTACGGAACGCAGCGGAGAAATAAAAAATCAATAGATCTCAACGGAGAAATCAAAAATCAGTAGATCTTAATGTCGCGTGCCACTACGTTCCGTCTTATTATAATTTAACTCATAAGAAACTCATGTAATAGATTGTAAAGTAACATTTCTCAACACTCTATAACGTTCTGTTCCGTCTATTATAGTTAATCAGCGCTCTAGTGATGCTGGCGTTGAGCAACTTTGCGTTCATTTAAATTTTTCAAAACTTCATTCTGCATTTAATTACAATTACAATTTAATTGTATTAAATCAGGGGTGCGCACAGATAAACATACTAGGGCTTCCAATCCCGGGATTCCGAACCATTTTATAGTCCCGGAACCCTGGGATTCCAAGTCCTAAATCCCGGGATTTTATTTACAAGAAAATATAAAAACTTTGAGAAACTATAAATACAACTGCAATGTAAACGATGGTTATTTTTATAATCGAAATAATTATGTTCTTTTTTTATCTCTCTCTATGCACTTTGAAGAACTATTTTTTTTAGTTTGTTTTGGTTGTGACTCTTAAATGACTCCTTACAAGGCCATTTAACTTTCATAGAATTTTAAAAGTAGCAATAGTTTTATTACTATACCATCGTTTTTTACTATAAAAAGAATATTTTATTCACTTCATAATTTTTACTCCTGCTAACTAATTTATTTGAATAAGAAGTTTGGTTTTCTTTTTAAAAATTTTAAAAAGATAAACTTATGTTGCTTTTTTTGCTTGACATATTTACGTTTATTATTTTATGTTTACAATAAAGTGAAATATAAGATTTTTCTAAATATTTTTGTTTTCATTCTGAAATAAATGTTAAACTTTTTTGAAATATTAAAAATCGTAATGTTTTTGTTAGCTTATTATATAGTTTATATATTTAAAAATTTAACAAACATCTTTAATTAAGGCCCGCAAAGTTTATGATTTTTCTCTCTAATTTAATTTTTTCGGCCTGCTTTAATCAAGTCATGTTAGTTTTTAATAATAACATTAACAAGTTTCTCCCCTAAAATACATAATGGGAATTCAGAATTCGACTGTACATTCCAATTATTGTTGCATTTTCTTTCTTATATTCTTATTTATACATTACCACAACCCTTGTCTGCATTAGTAATAATGAATTCGTCTTGGTGCTGCCTTATAAACTTTTGAGTGTTTTTGAATTTTTAATTATGAGTAACGATTACGCTTGGATTTCTATTTTAAAAATAAAAAAAGTAACAAATTTTATGCATTTCTTTTTGCCAAAACACAGAAATGAAAAGAAAGAGTTATTAATGGTCTCTGCCTTTAATATAGCTAAGTGCTATTATTCACATACAAACACTGTCTAATTCACGTAAATACGCTTATTAATATATTACGATCGCTATTGCTCTCTAAGATAGATTATGGCCTTCCTATCTACGGGCGGTGCGCTCTCAGCAACATTAAGCAGATTTATGCTCCCTGCATAGCACAACATCTTAACAGAAGTGGGTCTTCCATCCATATCCGAGCGAGTTACATCCACAACATAAAATCTAACTACTAAATTTTTCACTTCCAATAATGCCATAATACACAAATCTGTCTATAATTCAATCAAACTTAAACGGGATTACAGAATTAAGTCAACAATATTACGCTGCATCGAACTTTCCAAATCTCTAGAAATAGACATTAAGCCTCAACTAACTCAGCAGTGCTCCGAACCTCCTTGGTGTCTTAAGAACCCATCCCTCTTATCGGACTTACAAGCCTTTCCTAGAGAATGTACTAGTTCTGAAAAATACCGGCAAATTTTTTCCGAACTAGCTGATTTCTACACAAATCAAAACTGGTCATTTCTATTTACTGGATCGAAAATAGAGAACAGCTCATCTTTTTCGGTTGTTTCCAACAACGGTATCATAATAAAAACTGGACGTCTTGCACCGCATTGCTTTGATTTTACAGCCGAAGCTCTGGCTCTTATACTTGCCACAGACTTTGCTGGTTCTACCTACTAAAGGTAAATACATTCTCTGTACTGATAGCAAATCTGCTTTTGCAGTTCGGAACCTAGTTTTAAGTTTGAACGCGTTTGTTTTTCCCCAATGTTTTTTAAGCTATGTGCTGACGTTAAAGTAAAGCCTATTACTTTTTTATTCGACCTCTGCCTTAAATTCGATTCTTGGAAAACTTTCTCTGTTTTTCCTTTTTTTAAATCCGGTGATCGATGCAACATAATTAACTATAGAGCAGCGCTGGGCGCCCCATAGCTCACTGAGCGCTCTCTGAGCGTAACTTTTCACATGTACACAGCATGATACAAAGAACAACAGATAAAGTATTGCACATGTCCGCCATTTTTGTTGTGACGTAGTTCGAGCTTGTCAAAGTGGCTAAATAAAAACGTAGTCACAATATATTTAAAGGGGATAATTTATTTATAGCGATGAAGAAATATCGACATTTTCTTATTGAAACTTGGTTTATTGAAATGAAATAAATTACATTATAAATATATTTATAAATAAAGTTAAGCAAATTTATTTTTCAGTACTATTATTGAAAAGAAATTCATATATAATAGAGGTGTTTTCTCCCATTTGTTCTCCTACACAAAAAAAAAAAATAGCTACGTTACTTGATGTGTTTGACAGCACTTTGATTGCTTCTTTGTTTTTATTTGCTTCTTGTTCTCGTTTGTTGAAAAAATTGTAAATTCATTTTATGGCCCGAATTAAAATCGTTGTTATTTTCATCAAAAGCATCTAAAACTTTAGTACTAATTTTAATTACATAAAATATAATTGAAAATTATAATTTACTTATTCTATAAGTGCACAATATTAGAAATTGAATTTAATGAATACCATAGGGCAGTTCACGATCTTATTTGCACCAGATTGCAAAATTATGCAATTGCAAACATTTGCAATCAACTGTGAACAGCTCTTTTTGGATTACTCTGCAACACTTCTGGCAAAATTAATACACAGCTGATTTATAAAAGAAAATAAAAAAAAAAATATTTTGTGAAGTAATAATTTCTTATATTTTGTTTAAATCTGCAATATTATGCCGAGAAAAAGTGAAAAAGAAGCAATAATAACCTATTTTGCGCTCTCACACAAAATTAATTTGTCTACACTTTCCGGCCATCAGCTGATTGTTCGATTGAGCTTGCAATCCAGTGTTGCACATGCGTAGCATTTGTAAGCTACAGGTTTTTAGTGTTGCATTGCTGCAAGAATGTAGCAAGTCCAAATCTGTGTATTTTGTTAGTGTAGTGCAAATATATGCAATAATATTTTGCAAATGCACTCATGCAAGACCATTTGCACTAGATCGTGAACTCCACTCATATTTCTTAAACGCTTGCAATTGTGCTGCTATCTGCTTGTGTTTACTCTTTGCTTTTTCACATTTTCTTTTGTAAGTATGCACCACGTGTTACAGCTGACAAGCTCGAGTGACGTAGTGCGCAGAAGATTTCATTTTTTGCGCACGGAGTAAGCTATCTGTATATCTTTGTTTCATATGTACACAGGGTTGCCAGTTTGGTAATTAATTACCAAATTTGATAGAAAATTTTTGACTTGGTAATTGGTAATTTTTTTATAGTTTTGGTAACTTTTTTCCTTTAGTTTTTCCAAAAAATTCAAAATAATCAGTTTGCTTGCTAGATTTATATTTATTATTACATTAAACATTTTTTAGTTTAGCATAACCTTTATGTTTTGTATAGAACATTTTTTAAAGTTTTCCAAACGCATCATCTGAAAATATTGCGAATCATGTCAAAATATTCCAATTTTGAAATTTAACGTTAACAAAGAAGTCTCTTCTAAAAACGAAGCTTCAAAACAAGTTGGGTTTTAATACAATAAATAGCAAAATGATTTCAAAGGAACTCTGTGAAAAGAGAGACAAACCTCATTATGTGTGGTCACCAGAACAGGATTTTTGGATTTGAAATTGAGATTTTTTTCGCCATCAGCTCTAGTTTAGGAGTTATAGACAAAAATGTAAAAACTTTATGTTCAAACAGACTAATATCTTTAAATTGCATCCG
Organism: Dichetophora obliterata; assembly: GCA_963920525.1. Taxonomy (NCBI): domain Eukaryota; kingdom Metazoa; phylum Arthropoda; class Insecta; order Diptera; family Sciomyzidae; genus Dichetophora; species Dichetophora obliterata. The sequence goes on from OY986435.1 coordinate 170,164,050, forward strand.
TCGATTTCGATCGTATTTGACAGCTTTGATTAGGAAATATTTAGCCATATCATGCTTAAATTTTCACGCGGAATCGGAAAAAGGAGTTTTAGTTTTTAAGATAAAGCTTTAGAACATTTTGAACATTTTTAAGTTATTTTTTCCTGAATGTTTTTTTCCTTGTCAAGTTTCCTGAATGTTCTTGAGGTTTATCTTAAAAATTAAAATTATCTTTTTCGATTCCACTTGAAAAGTTATTCATAATAGGGCTGATTAGGGCTAACCATTTTTGTAAACAAATTCTTTTTCATTTTTTGTTTTGAAGATAATATCCTTGAAAATCATAAATTTTAAAACTTTTTCATAATAAACATATTTGCTACCGTGAATTGTCTGAATCATTGTCTTTGAAGTTTAAGGATTCATTTGAGCTTTGCAAATATTGTGGATAATTCCAGATATATTTTTAAATAACGAAAATTGATTACATGAAAAATTTATAGGAAAAATTTCTAAAGTAATAATATTGTAAAATTAGGGTTTTCCAGCCGCTTAAAATTGCTTTGAATAAATTTAATAAAATTTTCGTTTCTTTCACAATATGTTTTTCTAAAACGTAAAAAGATATCAGCAAAATACTTTGCAATAGTTTGCGCTTAGGAACAGTTATTGGAAAAAGAACTATATATATCATATTTTTTCAAAACTCCTTAACTTGAGATGATGGTGAAAAATTTCCTTATAATTAAAATCAGTGCCCGTAGTTAGAATTGATATCCTATAAAACAAACGAACTGTGTAGTTTCTGATTTTTAGTTATTAAAAAATGATTAAAATTTGAACTTGAGGAAACCGATAATTTTTTAAATCATTAAATGCCATATCCTTGTATTTATTCATTTACTTTCTTAAAATCAATATTCGTTGCCAATGAACGCGGTATGTTTTTTTAGTTCCTACTTATTTCAAATAAAAAAAGATAAGGATCTCATTTTTATACCATTAATTTATAATTTTTTGTTTTGTTTTGTGACAAAAAAAATACGTTTACCTGAATTTACTACTTATTTGTAATTTTTATATTAATATAATAAATAAATTTTAAACAAGAAAAAAGTTGTACTTTTTCTATATATGTTTTTATTTTTTGTATTTAATTTAAATAAAAAAGATATACGTCTCATTTTTATAAGTATATGAGTTTATGCATTTTACTTATTTTTTGATTTTTAGAAAAATGTAATACTTAATAATATTAACTAAATTTATTTTACCACTATTTCTGTTTAATAATTTTAACTATTTTAATGTTGAATAAATATTTTTTTATTTACAAAAATTATAATTTTATTGATTTTCTTACTTTAAAAAAATGTTTGTTTATTTAATTAATTTTTATTTAATTTTGGTAACTTTTTGATAAAACTGTGGTAACTAAATTTTTTTACAAGTGGCAACCCTGCATGCACACAAAACTCACAAAGAAGAGAATATACTTCAGTCGTTCGCTGACGGTGATGCTGTTTAGGCTTATGTCGGAAATTTTTTGTACACTCTTAAAAAACCAACTTTTTAGTTTGTAGATTCATAATTCTTATGCATATATTTTTTATTTTATTAAGGTTCAATATAATTCATACATATTGCCTATTAAGATTTTCTGCATTATTTTTTTCATATTATTTGTATTTGTTAATTTTTTATATTTTAAATTTTAATGATTCGTATATATTACGATTTAATAATATTAAAATAAAACAAAACACTAAAAAAACAATGTTTGACTCTGAATCGCAATGCGATTTCTGTTCTGCAGAGAACCTTTCTTGCGAAACAGAATGTTTAGTTTGCCACTGCAAGTAAACTAATATAATTTATTTAATTAGAAGAAAATGCTGGAGCAATAATGACATAGAGGAAATAGTGAACAATACCAATAACTAAAAGTACAAAATCAACACATATTACAGTATGTGTGGAGGTATTAACATACAAATTTGTAAATCTAGATAATTGTGACCACTATTTCGCTCAGTGTGCACTATTCGAGAGTGCACCAATACTAACAAGACGAAATAAAATGTGACTGTGTTAGATTGCCCAGCCCTGCTATAGAGCAGTGTCGGGCAGCTTTACACCTATACTTTCTCATCTTGAGTATGTATTAATGAGCGATATAAAGCTCACACTGAAAACAAAGTAGTGCTAAAGAGCTTTTTGCAGAAATCTTACTAGGCATTATGGAATATTTTTTGCTCGGATTTGTATTGCGAAATTAAATAAATAAGTAGTGGACGGAATGTCAAAAGGAAACAGACCGACAGACGGATAATGTGAAATAAAGATAAGCAGACGGAAATGTAAAAAGGCAGGCTAATAGTAAAAACAAATATGTTTTTTTATTGTGCTTATGTTGCTTATTGTGTTTTTCCCAAGGCCAAACTGTTCACTATATGATATGATAAAAGGATATGCCGCTTGTAAATAATTAATTAGTTTCTCCATCACATGCCCTACAAGTACCTTATATTGGCCATACAAATTATCGTAATGCCTTGTAATGCATATTTTTTTTAATTTCACCTCTTTGATGCCGCGCCATGTCGTTAGTTTCTAAAAATAAAAATTTGTTCATATATAATTCCAAAAAATTTGCATATATAACATTTCATACAGTGTAATCTTACGTTATATCTGTGTCGATGAGCAATAACAGCTTAAGTCTTATTTCAAAGTTTCCAGAAATCTTGCTTCAAAGTTTTCAATTGCCATATGAAAGAGTCTTTTGTTTTTGCGTCATATCTTTGGCTAAGGCCATGCTAGAAGTTCTGCATTTTGTGTGTTCATAATGATATATACGTGGAACACAACTATATCAATAACTCAGTTCTGTCTTAAATCGACTTAAGCTATTATTGCTTATCGACACAGACATAATATAATATATTCAAGGAACACGCAAGCACAGATCTTATCTGCTTGACATTTGCTTGAACACTGAAGCTTTGATCGTTCTGTAGGTGAGATGAATACATATTTTACTGCACAAATACAATCTCAAGTGTGCAAAGCTGCCCGACACTGCTTTAGAATGTTACAAGCAATTAGACATTATCTATATGGATTTCTCGAAAGCTTTCGATAAAGTTGATCTAAACATTTTACTATTAAAATTGAGTAAAATTGGTCTGTCTTATGTTTTGCTGATGTTTTTCTGATGTTCTTATCGATGCCACATCTGGTATCCCTCAAGGCACCCACTGTGGGCCATTACTTGTTCTGATTTTCATAAATGCCAAAGTGTTTTAAATTCTCTAAACTTTTAATGTTCGCTGATGATATTAAACTTTGTCCTTAAATTTTCACAATCTTCTGATTGCCTCAAACTTCAGAGTGACCTTACGTGCTTTCATGATTATTGTACCTTAAATAACCTTAGCTTTAATTTAAATTAGTGCTCTGTTGTGACATTTTTAAAAAGCATAAATGCCATTTATTATAATTACACACTTAGTGGACACCAATTAACACTCAAGCAAGAAATGAAAGACTTAGGTGTAATCGATATCAGCCATATCGATTACATTGTTTCGAAATTTTTTGCTATGGTCGGGTTTATAAGCAGAAACACGCAAAAATTTAGAGACCCGATGACAGTTAAATCACTTTATATAGAATTGGTTCGTAGTATAATTGAATATTGCTCTTTCATTTAGAATCCTTATTATGTTGAACATTCAAATCGAATTGAAAGAATTCAACGGAGTTTAACCAGATATGCGCTCAAAAAGATGTATTAGTCAAATGGTCTCTCTTTGCAATCTTTACATAATAGAATAACCTCTTAATCTATATTATTTGTGTACCACATTCTTTCTGGCAAAATAAATTGTGTCGATTTACGAGCCCGTTTCGTTTTGTATGAGCCTCCAAGATCGCTGAGGGTACATAGACTATTTGAAGCTAAAACTCATAGGACAAATTACGCAGCAAATGAACCTATAAAAAGATGCATTTTTCTTTGTAATAGTTTTGCAAATGACCTTGATTTCAATTTAAATGATTATCTCTTTAAATTAAAACTTTTTGCTTTATTTAACTAATTATGTATAGTTATGTTAGGGATATTTCTGTATAGTCTGTAAGATATAATTATTCGTAGACTGAGTTAAAAAATAAAAAAAAACCAAGAACAGAGTAAGAAAATAGATAATCGTAGAAGGATGGGCAAAGATCTTGATGAGTCTAAATGAGGATTCTCAAGATCTGGCCCATTAATATTGTCAAAGCCAAAACCAAAGAGAGTAACTAAAAATGTACTGACTCTGGTGGATGCGAACCAAAATTGATTCGTCCTAGAGTAAAGCCCGCAAGAATAAAAATGTGCCGACTCTGGTGGATGCTAACCAGAAGCGATTCGCCCCAGAGTAAAGCACCCAAAAAATAACCCCAGGTGCTGTCTCTGGTGGAAACCGAACTCACTACCAGAGTCAAGCACACAGGAACAGGACTACCAGAGGACTACCAGAGTCAAATACTGTGAGCTTACCTAAAAGGAATACTGACTGGTGTGGTTTGACGGCGCCTTTATATATGCTACAGTGTGAAAACTGTCTTCGAATTATATGAATTGTAGGCTTTCTTGACATAGGCTAATTTGAAATAGTACATTAGTTGGTTGCTTTCATATGGTCGTGCGTACGTATGCATAGATTAGTTGCCTAGCAGTCTCAGGCATCATCGAAGAATTGTTCTTTGGTGATTTCTTAAAGAAACTTGCTGCATAAGCCAAACTTGCAGAAAATTTTTAAACGTGTCTATCTTGTATTCGTCAATAACATACTTGAAGAATATTCTTTAACTCATCTGCATTTCTTTCGTCAACAATAAAGAAACAAAAAGAACAAAGCAACAAAGGAAACTGAGAGCTCGCGATAATTCTTCTCTCTTGTGTTACTTGTCGAAAATTCTTTAACGCGTCTGTCTTGTGTTCGTAAAAAAAACCAAAGTGTTCTCGTATGCGGTTGAACAATACCAAAATGCAACAAAACTTCTTTGTCGGTCTTTGTGGTGTAGTGAAGAGTGCGCTGGACTCTGGGGTCCCCGGTTCGAGTCCGGTTTCGTGCAAGGCTTTCTTTGTTCTTTACTACATTTGAGAATTATTGAAACAAAAAATTCACAACTGAATTAAGGAAAAAAAAAGCAATCGGTTATAAGCAATTTAATTTTTATTTTTTAAATACTTTCGGTTTTCATTTCATAAACGAAATTTCATCAACTTTCCCAATATTTTCATGAATGAAATTTCCTACACATTTCGGTCTTCACTTCATTAACGAAATTTCATTAACTTTCTCTCTCTTTTCGTTTACGAAACTTATACAACGTTCTGCATTGCGTTCTTGCACGAATTTGGAACATTTATATGAGATTTTCGTCAATGAAATGTATGGCCGATTCAGCGTGTTTCGTCCATGAATCGGAAAAATCACGCATGATTCTTTTACGATTTCCTTAAGAACGAAACTACTGGATGGTTGACATTTTTTTGTTGAGCTGTGCGTTCTTGTTGTCGCTATTCTTTTGTCTGGCTGTGCGTATAGTTGGTATGCACATATATTAGTTGGTTGATATTCTTCACAGTCCTACCAAAATTGGTGCGCCTTGCGTTGCGTTTAACAACGCCACGCAAATGTTGGAGAAAACTTTTGCTAAATTTGTATTGTGGTTAAACAAAAACCGCACTTGATTCTCAGCCACTTTAAAACTATGCTAGATTCAGCAAAAAATAATCTTGCTATTCCAGTTCATAATAACTAAGCAAATTTTTGATTAAATTCAAGCAAAATTTTGCTAAGTTTTCATACACTGCAAAAGCAAATTTCTACTTAATTCAAACAAATATTTGCTAAGTTATTATAAATTGGAATAGCAAATTTTGATTAGTTTTTGCTGAAATCTAGCTTATTTTTGAAGTAAAATAATTATTAACATTAAATTAAATTGAAAAATTACAACCATCTGGAGATTTAAACCTCTGCCGCGTGAGTGTAAGTGCATGGGCTTATCCATTCGACCAGCGCAGTTGTTAACCAATCGTCGCCTAATTTTCTTCATTGAGAATAAACGTGTGCTCATGTGCTTAGAAGAAATTTGCTTGAATTTAGTAAAAATTTGCTATTTCAGCTTATAATAACTTAGCAAATATTTGCTTGAATTAAGTAAAAATTTGCTTTTGCTGTTTATAATAATATAGAGGAGTGATTTCAATTTAGCACTCTTTTTCTTAAATCACTCCATGATTGGGCAAAGTTTTGCTGATATGCTTTTAAGCAAAACATTTGCTTGATTCAAGCAAAATAATTATCTCCGTGTAGAACAAGAAAAGCACAGTGACAGTTTAAGCCAAGGCGGAAAAAAGTGCGTTTCTCTCAAGTGGCACAACTTTATAACTGAACCTTGGCCTGCCCTCTGTCGACGCACAGTGTGTCTTTTTCAATTTTAGCATGCCAAAACTCATGTCTCAAAAAGTACCATAGCTGGAGACATAAAATTTTGCAAGTACGTTTTTGATATCAAAATAATAATTGTTTATATACAAAAGCGATTATCTATATATACAATATAAAATGGAATGTGTGTTTGTTTATTTGTTTGTTTGTACCTTATAGGAGACCAAACCTCCGGACCGATCTTCCTGAAATTTTCACAGCATTTAACTGGGACTCTGGCATGATTAATAGGGTACTTTTTTCGACCACGCCCACTTTTACGCCCACTTTTAAAAATTATATAATTGCTCCCATATAGTTTTTAACAGATTTACTTCAAATTGTATACACATTATACTCCAGTCGAGGTAGAAATAAACATTTCTTACGCAACGCCCCCTTTCACGCCCCATTTTCACGCCAAATTTAAGTTTTAAACTTTTTGTTCTCTGTACAAATTTGTTCCTTCCAACGGATTATTTTTTATTTGGTAGTATATTGCTTTTAATACTGTTAACGTTGCCATATTACTATGAACCACGCCCACTTCACCGCCCCCTTTTTTAATTCAGATACTTACTTATACCACTAACAATGTTTTTGTAATATGTATTTACCTAAAGTTTTACATACTTTTTATCTACAGGTAAGGTAGCCATAGATTTTTTTATTACAAAATCCCCCTTTTTCGCCCCATTTTACTTAAATTATAATTAATCTGCTTTCAGTCTACATATATAAAAATGAGTGTCTGTCTGTCTGTTTGTTTGTTTGTACTTTATAGGATGCCTTTGGACCAATCTTTCTGAAACTTTCACAGCATGTTACTATGACTCTGGAAGGCATAATAGGCTATATGAAGTTTTATTGGACAAAGGGGCGTGGCACCACGCATATAACCCAAAAATTTAAATCGCCATATTTTCGCCTATTTGGTACATATGGCATTGGCATAATTAGGAATGCGTACCAGGAGAAAAGTGGGTGGGACCACGCCCCTTTTTAGGAAAATTGAAAATCGCAATATAGTCTTAACTACTGGACCGACCGTCATTAAATTTTCACAATAGGATATTCTTACGAAATAATAAATTCTTGACTATATGAAGTTGTGAGTGGAAGAAGGGGCGTGGCCTCGCCCATATAACCCAAAATTTAAAATCGTCATATCTTGGGCATTTTTTGACCGACGGCGGCAGTATTTGCTATATATGGTATTGGCATGAATAGAAATACGTACCAAAAGAAAAGTGGGCGGAGCACGCCCCTTTGTTTGCGATATATTGGAGGCTGGACCTGATAACCGATCTTAAATTTTCACAGCGTTTAGCTTTGACTCAGGAATACTTATTACATGATAATATTTTTCGACCATGCACACTTCTGCACCTACTTTTTTACTACGTTTATTAACGGCTTTACCACAAATTTAAAATACATATTAATTAAAATAGTGGGCTAGCCCCATTCTCTTTCTTCCACCACTGTCTTGAAAACAGCTGATTTTATAATACGTGTTAATTAAAATAGAGAGTGGGGTAACCCCATTCTCATTCTCCCACAACTGACTGCGAAACAGCTGATTGTGTAATTGCTGCTTTTTGATTGGTCTAAAAATAAAAAGGGGGAGCATGAAGCAAATTACATGCGATTCAGTGCTGAATTCTAATTGGTTTACAACAAAAAAAAAAGAGGCGAGGCATTGCAATAATTAAATTAAATAAATAAATTTTTGTAAATATATAAATACTTTTAATTTTATTTTATACGAGGGGGTAGCGAAGCACACCGGGTTCAGCTAGTTTTATACAAAAACTTACAAATGATGTATATTTACTTATTTTAGTTGTAGTTATAATTGATCCAAATTTTACTGAATTTTACTGAACTAATCTGTAACTTTAATTTTAATTTAATTCACTTAGTCACAGTTTCAACTAAAGACGCATTTCCCAAACTTTTCGATATCCTATATTTACTATTTAACTTACACATATCCGAGCTTATTGGCATATATTAAAACGAGCATTTTTAATTCAATAACGCCAGATTAACAAATATTTCTTAAATAAATTATTACATCACATTTTTGTTTATAACAAAGATATAAAGATAAAAAGTAATAAAAAAAAAATGCTGCAACACATTGGGAAATCCTACTGAACAACTGTTTGCCCCTACAACATAATTATAAGAACTTAATTGCTGACATTAGACGCAAAACCTAAAAAAATTATTTTTAAGATATTCATGCAGTATTGTGTTTACCATTAATACCTTTCAGAAAAAAAAAATGTTAAGAATTATCTTCTTTATTTTGGCATGTGCATTACAGAAAGGGATTCACTTAAAACTTATTCCTACAACTTTATAAGTAGTTTTAATATGTATTTAATTTTGTTAAACTTTGGCATTTCAATGTTTAATAGAGACAACAGTATGTATTTGTGCTAGCTTGTTTGTTTACTATGAATTTTTTTAAAAGTGTGTATGCTTTGTTGTTGCCCACAATTTTTTAAGCAAGCAAATTAGTTAGACATAAGATAAGTTGAAACCCTTCGATTGATAGTCCAATGCACTTCCAAATGATCCAATATTATTTAGCGCGTAGCTGCTGCTGCTCCGTACACAGTATTTATCAAATTGTAATTATTTTTTGACAGTAAAGTAATTTTACAAGACACAATGTTCTGAAAAATGTTCAGCCTGAAAGTATGAACATAAATATATTTAATACTTATCAGTGACAATATTGGTTTTTTACAATAATACGTTTTTGATCTAAATACCTCTTTTTTTCATCCTTTTATAAAAAAGTTATGACGAATTTAATGAAATTCTTTTGAGTCAATTGCAGCAAAAAATATAATTGTATCAGCCGCTAAACGACACCTGATTTGCTACGTATTGATGGTTGCAAGGCCAGGTTGTAAAGTTGTGTATGAATATGATTGTTACCAATTTCGACTTTTTGCACTTTTACACTTGAACTGATTTCTGCTTCAATACGTAAAGTGTTATTAAAAGTGGTACATTTTATTTTGCAAAAATCAAGTGTATAAAAAAATCAAGCTTTAAAAAGAGAAAAAAAAAAATGCTCTCGGCAAAAGGCTGCAAAAGGGAAGTGTGCGAAGGACCTGTCGTGGTTTTTTTTTTCTTATTTCTTTATGCACTTTATAATTGCTGTAAAATCAGTAAATAAATTATTGTCAGTGCATTTTGCAAAAAGCGAAGCTTTTTATGCTTCGTTTTGTGATTGTCGTGAGTGAAAGCTCAAAGACGACACTTTTTTCCATACACCCTTCTTAGAATTGTTGTTGCTTTTTGCTTGCGTCTGCTACACCAAGAGAATATAAAATTAAAATATTTCTTTGTATGCCATGAGAGTCGAATTCGTAACCCCTCGATTGATAGCTTTATACACTACCAACTGATCGAATATTCTTTGTTGCGTTGGTTGGTTTATTCAATATTAAGTATTAACTGAAGATGTGTTGCACCAGATAACAATCGTAATACATAAAAGACAAGCATACTGCTCTGCACCTATATCGCTCAAACTGTCCTGAAAAATGTTCAGCCTGAAAATATGCACATCTTAATACATAAAAGTCATAAAAGTCGTAAAAGTGATAAAAGTCATAAAAGTCATAAAAGTGCTTTTACAACATGTCTTCCAAAATGTTCACCCTGAAGTTACACATATACTTACAGATTATTTTATGCTATTAACAGTGTTGCCAGTATATTTATATATAATTTCCCACAAACACATGAAAAAATTCCCTCTTTTTCCTTTTTTTTTCCTTTTACAATTTTTTCAAATCTATAAAATATGTTTCAAATATAACTTTATTTAGGTATAAAATTTTATGCACAAAAGTTTATTGAAGTATTAAATAACATGGCACGTGCTCGTAAATATAATCATACAAAAAATTTTTTAACTGAAAGAATTACAGTAAGGGTTCTCATCTAAGTATGTAAACATGTAAACATGTATAGCATTTAAACTTTTGATGAGCGATAAAGTGTAAATAGCGTAAATGTCGACAAAATGGCGGCTGCGACAACATTACGACTTTTTTAAGTTTTAAACCTTTTAAAAACCTTCATCAAGAAAGAAAATTAAATAAAACGTGTTCATATTTACTTCAAATACTTTAAATATGTAATGATTAGCGCCAAACGCAACCCTCACTCATACACGTAGATTTACATGCTAGTTTACACTACAAAATAGGCTCGGAAATGATGTAAACTCACGCCCACACAAATTTTGACAGATAGTTTACGCGCATGTAAGTTCACAAGGATTACAATGTTTACAGGTCAGTTACTTGGTTAGATGAGAACCGTTAGTATAGAATCTGTTTTAAAAACTATTTGCTCTGATTAATACATAATAATTTGTTTTAAAAAATCCATACAAACACCGTGGAGGAAACTCCGTATTGAAGACAACGGTGTAGCAATACGGGTTTTTTGCTGACCTGTATTCATTACTTCAGAGCAAAATAAATCGTATGAAATGTTCTTCAAAAATATGTATCTTTATTTTTAAAATATATATTAAAAAGCAGAAAATCTGGCTTCAAAGACGGATCGATCCATGAAGGGAATGAGGGAGAGTGGAAAGCATAAAGCAAGAGAGCGCGATGGGGCAAACACAAGCAGAGGTGTACTGGTTTTAAGCGAACACGAACATGGATGGGCAGTACGTGGATCCCATCCGTCGTCAAAGACACGGCGAAGAATAGTCTTGAAAATTGGCTAATTTGTTCGAAATGGTCTTCGAGAACAGCTATACGATTGGAGCGATCTGTCCTTGCAGACTGAGTACTGTCTTGAAAGACGTCTTCGATGACGGATACATTCGTTCTCCACTGCGAATTATTTGAAACTAAGTGGATACAATAAAAATATCCAGTATTTTTTTTTCAATTAATTAAACATTTTGTTAAAATTAACGGAACAATACAAAAAGCAAAACAATATAAAGGGTGTTTTTTTTAGAGGTATAGAACTTCGAATTGAAATAAAACACAAGAAAATCGTTTTAATGTCCATCAATTTGACTTTATTGGAAGGATAATTTTATGCCATTAATGTTTAAATATAATTTCGGGCATGTGGCCGCCACGGCTGGCTCGAATAAAGCCAATTCTACAGGTCCAATTTTCAAACACTTTTTCGAGCATATGGGGCCGTGTGTTGGCAATAACGTCACGAATGTTGGCTTCCAAGTCCCCTAACGTTTCTGGTTTGTTGGCGTAGACTTCACATATCCCCAAAGAAAATAATCCAATGGTGTCAAATCACACGATCTTGGTGGCCAATTGACAGGTCCATTCCGCGAAATTATGCGCTCATCGAATGTTTCCTTCAATAAATCGATTGTGACGTGCGCTGTGTGGCATGTAGCGCCGTCTTGCTGGAACCACAACTCATCCACATTCATGCCATCCAATTCGGGAACAAAATAGTCGGTTATCATGGCTCTATACCGGTCTCCATTAACGGTAACTGACTCTCCAGCATTATTTCGGAAGAAGTATGGCCCAATGACTCCACCAGCCCATAGAGCACACCAAACAGTCAGTTTTTGTGGATGTAATGGTGTCTCATGGGTCTCATGTGGATTCTCTTCACTCCAAATACGGCAATTTTGCTTGTTGACGTAGCCATTCAACCAAAAATGAGCCTCATCACTGAACAAAATTTTGCGATGAAAATCAGCATCGAGATCAATCTCATTTTCGGCCCATACACCAAAATCACGACGCATTGCAAGGTCTCGCGGCTTTAATTCTTGCACAAGCTGGATCTTGTAAGGTCGCAAGCCAAGATCTTTGCGCAAAATCTTCCATAAAGTTGATGGACAAAGCTCCAATTGCTGTGCACGGTGGCGAATCGATTCATTCGGGTCCTCTTCAACATTTTGGTCTACAACGGTAATTGTTTCTTCGGTGCGCACTGTTCGACGTCTCTGCGGATGCGTATTATCACATAGAGTAAACGTAGTGCGAAAACGACCCATGGTTAACCGAATTAATTGCTCTGATGGACGATTATGTCGGCCATAAAATGGACGGAGCTTGCGGTAAACTTCGCGAACTGAACCATTATTTTCGAAATAAATTTGCACGATTTGCAAGCATTGTTCTTTTGTCAACCTGTTCATGATGAAATGGCAAACCAAACTGAACATAAATGACATTAGAGTTGCCAGATTTGACCACAAAATGCCAGTTTTATCTCTATTCGAAAAACAAACCTCTAAAAAAACACCCTTTACATAGCAATATATGTACTACTTATATTTATCGACTAATTCTAGAAATTGACAATTACAATTAACAGGATTTCTCAGTATAAAATGATATCGAAAGCTACTTGACAAAATTGTCAATACACAAAAAGATCTGAACAAGAAATATTTATATGATATTTTTTGAACTTTCCAACTTCATGTTAAAAAAAAGTAATATAAAAACTGCTTTGTATGTTAATTTACAATTGCAAATCACCAGAATAACGCCTTTAGTTCTCCATTTGAAAAATCCCTTTTATTTGTACGACCAAGCAAAATGCTTCCCTTTTTCCCTTTTAGCTCACAAGACGATTGCAATAGAGAGAGAGAGAGAGAGAGAGAGAGAGAGAGAGAGAGAGAGAGAGAGAGAGAGAGAGAGAGAGAGAGAGAGAGAGAGAGAGAGAGAGAGAGAGAGAGAGAGAGAGAGAGAGAGAGAGAGAGAGAGATAAAAAGTTAAAAACCACAAAGTCGGCATATATCTGGTTCATGAAATTTAACAACTTTGAAATGGATTTTATTTGCACAATTTGTTTATTTTAATAATAATTTCAGAAATTAACTTAATGAGATTGCAATTACAGAAATTATTTTTATATAATTATTATATGCATTAAGCGCAGGAATGAAAAGTTATAATTTTATGAAGAAAAAAAAACAGTTTTATAAAAAAAATTTGTATATAATTTTCGTAAATTTTTAAACTTTCTTATAAGATATGAAATAAAATTCAACCAAATATTTACACAGAGAAAAAATTTTTGCGAAATATTATCTACATCAAAAGTTATGGTTGGTTATATTTGGCTTACTTCTAGAGCGTTGCATTCACTTTATCTTCGTTAGTTAAAAGTTCTAACTTTCAGAAATTTAAAAAAAGAGTTATTTTGACTTTTTGATATTGCTTTTTAATTACATAAATATATTTATATTGGGAAAATAATTCCTTTTGTTTGAAATTCAAAATTTTATTTGTGCGTGTTTTGGCACGCTAAAATTGAAAAAGACACATTGTGCGATGCACCAGCAAGAATTCTGGACAGCCCTATTCTAGAAGCAACATGAGGATTTTCTGAAAATTCCTTATTTTTCTCTCTGCTATGCATGTATAACGTACATAAATATTTTTAAAACCCCCCGAAAGATTTTCCTGGATCCGCTCCTGACTTCTTGAGTTTATTTTCTTTCTCTCAAACTTGTTATTTGTTTCTTAGTAACTAAGTTACTTTTAAGTTAATTAAGGGTGTCACTATTACCAATTTTTATTTCTATTAGTGCCACTTTAATGTTTTATTATTTAAGTTAACTATTTATTTTTTTTATCTTGATTGGTTTTACTAAGACTAAGAATAAATAATTTTTTGTTATCTCTAATTAATTTAATTTTGTTATTTATTTTTCATTGTACTGTAAAAGAACATAGTTTCTTACTTTTACTCAATTATTTTGTATTAATAAATAAACATATAAATAAAAAAATTACTCTTTAAACTGTAAAAAAATCTTTTCATTGCAAAACCTGTCTATAATTTCGCTTTGCCAACAGGTAGACATTTGATCGGAACACCAGAAAAAAAACCTAAGTCATTTTGACGAAAACTTTCAATTCGAACAACTCGTGCAGAGTCTTTTGTTGCAACTTAGTCACCGTTTAATAAATTCATACGATTTTGTAATTTGGTCCTAGATTTTTGTTACACGTTAACCTTTTTCGTTTCAACTATTTCTGTTTCATAATATGCATGTAGATTATTTAAAGAATCGATTTAAAATCGGTCTAACAAAGTTTCATTGTTTCACTTTTCTATACTTCTCTCTGTTTCTGTGTCATTTATGCTTCATTTGTCACTTTGCAATATCCTAACTTATGCATGATATGAACAAGCAAAACATAAGGTCAAGCATATTTTTTAATCTTGCACGCTTTACGTTTTGTACACTAAAATGGAAATGTTGTAAACATGTTCAACATTTCGATTGTCATTTTGTCGTATTAAAAATTGATGTAAGCTAATCGTTGAAGGCTGTCATTGTCATTGACATTGTGTGCTCCGTTATAGTAGTTGTTGTTGTTGTTTGTTTTACCTTAACCCTTAACGTTACAGTTATTTGCTAGTTTGGAATTTATTCAAGTATTTGTGCTGTGGGAAGTGCTTTCGCCAAGCAAACAAATTTCCTATTCAATAAATTATTTATCTTCTAAATAATTCACAAAAGTCTTGAGTGGCATCTTGTTTCACAAGATATTGTTAGTTAAAACCTATATTTACTTTAAGACATGTGGGTAAATCCTAACGTTCGGACGTTACATTCGCAAACATTTTTTCATTAATTTCGCAAATTTTATTAACAGTTCTTCAGTTAAGATGTATCTGGTTAAATAACTCTTCATGAGTATAATTAGTTATAATTATAATATCTTGCATCTTGCTGCATCTTACCGCGTTACAAATAAAATTTGTTATTTTTTCGTGTATTCGGACGTTACTAAAAAAGGAAGTTCTTGTGAGACCAACACTCGAACTAAGAATTTTTCTGTGACATGGTCAATCGCACCTCACAAGTGTAAAGTTACAAGAAATTGCAAATCGAATCATCTCAAATATCGTATTTTTAAAGTCACATTTAACAACTATATTTGTTCGGACTTCACACACTTTTCCATTGTAGTTTAATTGGCTAATTAAGTAATAAGTTAGTTACGTAATTAAAAAACAAATTTAATGTATTATTCTTTCCTTGACCCAACAATTTTTTCATTATCTTTGGCCAATGCCTTCCATTTTTACTGAAAACAAATAGTTTACGAAACATTTACGAAAAAGAAAACTACATTTGTGAAACAGAGCAGGCCATGATCAAATGGTAAATGAATTTATGTATAAATTACTTAAATTAATAAAATGAAAATGTTTCTAGTAGATAATATCATAAAAAATACGTTTTTAATTATTTTGAATTTTTTGGTCACGGTAGATTTTTTTTTCCACAAGAAAGGCGATCCCACTATCTGTGCCAATTACCGTGGGATAAGCCTTCTTAATATCGCATATAAGGTCCTGTCGAGCGTTTTATGTGAAAGATTGAAGCCCATTGTAAACGAACTGATCGGACCTTATCAGTGTGGCTTCAGACCTGGAAAGTCCACCATCGACCAGATTTTCACGCTACGACAAATCTTGGAGAAGACTCAAGAAAAACAAGTCGACACCCACCATCTTTTTGTCGACTACAAAGCCGCCTTCGACAGCCCAATAAGGAAGCACCTGTACTCCACCATGTCTGAATTTGGTATTCCTGCAAAACTAATACGACTTTGCAGGATGACACTGAGCAACACCAGCAGCGCAGTTAAAATCGGGAAGGACCTCTCCCCACCATTTATTACCAAACGAGGTTTCAGACAAGGTGATTCCTTATCGTGCGACTTTTTCAACCTAATGATGGAAAAGATCATCCGAGCTGCTGATCTGAGACGTAGTGGCACAATATTCTACAAGAGTGTTATGCTGCTTGCGTATGCTGATGACATAGATATCATTGGCCATAATACGCGCGAAGTCAGTGCAGCATTTTCCAGATTAGAAAGAGAGTCAAGTCGAATGGGTCTGTCAGTGAATGCAGATAAGACGAAATACTTAGTGTCAACAAACAAACAGTCCCAGCGTCTTGGAACCCACGTTACCGTTGACAATACCTCCTTCGAGGTTGTGAAGAACTTCGTTTATCTGGGATCCAGCATTAATTCAACCAACGACATCAGCATTGAGACCAAACGAAGAATAACTCTTGCCAACAGGTGTTACTTTGGGCTCAGTAGGCAATTGAGAAGCAGAGCCCTCTCTCGACGAACGAAAATCACGCTCTATAAATCGCTCATCATGCCCGTCCTACTTTACGCATCACAAACCTGGACGCTGAGCAGTTTAGATGAAAAGACTTTAGGAGCATTCGAGAGAAAGATTCTTCGTAAGATCTACGGACCAATCTGCGTCAATGGCGAGTACCGAATACGGTGGAATGATGAACTGTATGAGCTGTACGCTGTACGTCGCCATAGTCAAGCGCATTAAAATCGAGCGGCTTCGCTGGCTTGGTCATGTTCAGCGCATGAAAGACGATGCTCCAGTGAAGAAAACATTCGATTCGGTACCCAGCGGCGGTCAACGCAGAAGAGGACGACCGCATCTTCGTTGGAAAGACCAAGTAGAGGACAACCTGACGAAGCTTGGAATTTCCAACTGGCGCCAGCAAGCGAAAGACAGAAATGGCTGGCGCAAATTCTTAGATGAGGCCAAGACCGACATACGGTTGTAGCGCCAACTAAGTAAGTAAGTAAGATTTTTTTTGGATTTGCCCATATATAGTTTTTCTTACAAAAATCTACGCATTTTTAGATCGGTATTTTGTACTGGTTTTCTCAAAAAACAACTTTGTCCTTGCGGGAGGGGAAGACATCCTTTTTTTCTTAAAATTCGTTTAGGCCCCTAAGAGTGCGAGATTTGAAAAAAAATGTAGTTCGATAGTCCCGAATGAGCACTTAATTTTTAAAAAATACTCTGCAATGGGCAAACTTTCAATGCCTAAATCTTATGAAAGCAAGCTAACTTTGCAAATACCTTTAAGGGTTTTCTTAATATATATTAGTACTGTCATCCTGTGTGTTTCGCTTTTCCGTTAGAAAAATGTGTTGCACAGTGTTATTTAGATTTTAAAGAAATTTTCTGTTTTTCATTGCCTCCAAACTAGTACAATTGCAACACTGGTTTGGTGACCAAAAGTAGAAAAATAGCATGAAACTCGGATCACATGTGTATCGTGGTCCAATAATATGTCATTATTAAAATTGTTGAAGTCCGCCCATATATATCATATCAAAGAAAAATTTTTTTATTTTTTTTGTGGCATCATCAACTAAACTCTAATAACTGATTGTACAAGAAATGTAGTGAAATTTCGCGACATTTATTAGAGTTTTCTTAAAAGCTCACGCTATGCAGTTGGTTTTTTAATTCTGTCTAAAATTCATGGTGTTTTTTCGCAAAATTGGAATATTTTCGCTAATTTTCATACTATTTAAGCGTGTTGTCGCTCAGGGAATAGTAAAAACGCTCCAGCAGTGGTATTATACACTATTGTAGCAGGTGTTACGCTTGATCTAAAATAAAAACCTTTGCTTTGGCGTCATATGATTTCGAAGAGTTTATTCAAACAAGTGTAAAATTATATAAAATTTAAACAGTGAGTTAGGGCCAGTTTTTTAGTACGAGTTTAAACTTTAGTCAAATTTCACCTAGATTAACTCACCAAAATTGGATGTTTAAACTTGGTTTAGCTAGATATTTAAGCATTCGTTGAAGTTAATTTTACTCAAATTATTATATAATTTTTTTTTTTTGCCTAATCCGAATTTAAACTTCCAATTTTAGGTCCACAGCTAGGTTTAATTTGACTTAAGTTTAAACTCGTACTGAAAAACTGGCCCTTTTTTTGGTCACAGCTTAATTACTCAAGACTTCTGAAGATGGATTATGTGATTGACTTTCCACACAGATTTGTTGTTGTTGTTGTTGCTTACTTCAAAACTTACTAGAGAGACTTCAAACTTTTCTAACGTTTTTGTTTAAGCGGAGAGAAGATTGAAAGAGATAGTTTTAGCAGAAAATTTTTTTAAAGAGAGTACGAGAGCAATAATTGTAGGATAAAGTTCCTAGCGGAAAAGTGACACATGACGTAACCAATTATTTCTTAAATACATTGTAGCTGCGAGGCCTCCAACGCCTGCATACAGTTCTGTAATACATTTGTTCTGGCATGGCCGCTAAAAAACTGACGACATATACCTTACACAGTAAGCGACGATGGGAGTAGGTATGCATAAGATAGAAGAGAAGAAAAACTGACGCACAAAATTGGAGAGAACAAAAAAAAATTGAACGAAAATCCTCTTTACGCTAAAAACACCTTGAAAACGAAAGAGAACACACCGAAAAAAACAAGCAAAAGAAAATGACGCCACAAATAATTTTGACAATAATTTTAATGAACAGCTTAATGAACGAATTTATTACCTTTTCTATAACATTTTGGAATTAATGTTTAATAACACTTAGTTATTTTATACATAAAACTTTGTTCTGGTTCAAACATAGAGATTAAAAATTTTCATAAGCACCCCCGTAGGCTATAAATCCCTTGACGAATAATCTGAAAAGAATTTTCACACCTTTTAATGATTTACTAAAGAATTTTCTTACAATTTTATCCTACCGGCATGTGGCCTCACGGTTGGTAAAGCAGCAATCTGGCAACGCTGATTCATTATTAAACATATTTTCAAACTTGGAAAAGTTGTCCAAAAGTATAATTAAATAAAATTTATAATAAAAAGGTGGACCCTTACAAAAAAATATGGCCATTGCTAGTGCTAAGTAAGTTAATAGAGAAACTTTGAAGAACAAATATGAATATTTCAAACGATTAAGGGAAGTTTGTGAAAAAAGGAGAACAAAAACCTCAGTGGACTGGAAATGGACATTGAGCAAAAAGTAGAAGAACAAGAGGAAGTTTTCCTTATAAATTAAAACATATTTTTTAATATTTTAATTTTATTGTAAATTATATAATGTGGTTTTAAAAAATATGAAAACTCACTGCATTAAAAAAATTATATTAATATCAAGGAAATTTCTATTAGGAATCCGAATACGAAATTCCCCAAAAATATTTATCTTGCTTTCGTTTAGGGTTCGCAAAAACTTTCAATTGAAGAGAAACATTCCGCTCCTCCTCAGCAATTTTATTCAACTGACGAACGATTCACTTTGTTTCCCTCATTCGTGAAGAAAAAAACTTGAGCGCTCTTATGTTAAATATTCAGATTGATCAAAACTTTTTCTTCGTTCTTTCATATGATTTGCTCGTAGATTGCGCTCCTCAAAAAACTGAGTTGAACAACGCCTTCTTTTTGTTATTCATTTACTGTTTCTCGCACGCGAGTTTTTGCAAAGATAAAGTAATTTCATTGAAATTTTCGCGTTCGCTCATTTATTTCGAGTGATCTTGTTAATTAAAAATAAATACGTGTTTTATAATGAACTATATTTTTTGCATTTTTTGCTGAAATATTAAAGTACTAAACAAATTTTTAAAATGTTCCTTTCTGTTTAGTTATCTTAGTTTTTTATAATTTCATAAAATATTATGATTTTTTAAGTTTTTGTTATGAAATATATATTGTTAAGAAAAATACTTAATACTATTGATCTAAATCCTTTAAATTTATAAATATATTATAAAAGGATAAACTCATAGCAGAGATAACTCAGAAGAGCGAGAGCGTATTTTGATTGCTTTACGCACCCTGCTTTCGTTGACGAAATTGTCTTCATCTTTTCATTGCAGAAATTTCTCTCATTTTTCTAATTTTATATCGTGGCCGAAATTTCCCTTTTATTTCCTTGGCAATATTTACTACATAATATGTATATTATTTTACTTTTGCTTTCGTTGACGAAGTTTCTTTAATTTTTCTTTCAAAGTTTCGTCGACTAAAATTAAGAACTTGTATGAAATTTTACTGTACGATTTGCATGGGCGACTCCGCAAGTTTTGTCGTCGATTGGGAATTTTCGTACAGGAATCCTCCATGAATCCTGAACCCATTGCTGTCTGCACATAGTTCCCGACGGCCGATTTTATCCAAATTCACATATGTTAGCAAGGTATACCTAGAATAGAAGTAAAATAATATTTAGGTCTCTACCTGTCCGAACACTTGATATAATAATGGGGAAAATGGTTCCCCCTTCAGATAAATCATTCATAATACACAGGTGAAAACTCCGTTTGATACCAAAATTTCATGAATTAAAGTCCCATTCATTCTCTCTTGCTTCACAAAATTTCAAACAAAAAGCTTAGAGCATTTGGTCTAGAACGTCAAAAGAAAAAACGCCTGTTTGAAAATTCGAGATAACGATGGGACGAAATTTCACAAATGTAAGGTCATTTCATTCATTACACACAAATGAATGCTCCGAATGATACCAAAATTTCACGAATTAAAGTTCCATTCATTATTTCTCACTAAACAAAATTTATAACTGATAACAAAAAGCTACCAGCATTTAGTCTAGAGCGTCAAAAGAAAAAATACCTATGATGGGGTAAAATTTCACCCCATCGGGCTGGAAAGGTTAAAGAAACAGCCAACTGAGACACTTCACTGCAAAACTTCGTGTTAGAAAACACAATGTTTCTATACAGACAAATAAGGTCAAACTGTTGTTAGAACAATGAAAAGAAAACAATGTGAGAACAATTAAAATGTGAGCACAAACAATATTTTGTTTCTGCTTACAGTCCTGCACTACAATGTCATCACCGACAAATTTTCACAAGCGGTGTTTGGATATATTTCAGTCAGAACAGGGGTAGGATGATGTCTTAATGCCGGCTAACGATCAGAAGGACGCGGCTAAAAGAACAAAGAGGTGGTTCAATGAAAATTGGATCAAACTTTCAGATTGGCCAGCACTGTCCCCTGATATGAACTCCATCGAACAACTTTGGGCCATCCCAAACAGTAAAATGTTCGAAGAAAAATAATCGTCCAAAGGATATGAATGAACTCTGGAAACGAACCTTACTAGCATGGCAAAAAATTTGTCCTGACACCTTGGAAAATCTTGTAAAAAGTAAGCCGAACAGAATACAAACCATAAAAAAATCACAGACGGACGTTAGTGTTTATACGTTTAATATATAAAAAAAAGCCCATTTTTGTATTATATTCGGATTTACTCATGGTTTTTTGTTTTTCACGCGTTGCTGAATTAATAACGGTTCTAACTGTGTTCTCTTTTTTTTTTATAAATAAAAGAGATAACAAAAGTGAAATACTTTTGTGTAATTTTAGTAATTCCTAAACAGTTTTGTCCGTCACTGTACATATTTTTAAACTTTTTTGCCGGAGTGCCAATTCGATCAATTAACTTTGTATTTTCTGGAAAGAAAGCTAAAATTTTACCTGGCCAAATGCTTTAGTAATTCCAATTTTTTATCTACTTATAGACACCAAACAGGGGTTACTGGAACATGGGTGCATTACTTCATTTTTTGTGCGTTTGTGCAGAAATGTAGGTCAGAAAGAAAACTCACATTGCTGTGATATTTTTTAACGCTGTATTCTGTATTCCATGCAGAGAAATAGCATTAGCAGCAGTGACAACAACAACAGCAATAAATACAACAACAATTATAAGTGATAAGCTGCTTTACACAGAAGCCATAAAATTGCCAATTTATGGCCAACTCTTAATGCAGTTAATATCACGTCCATTTAACGCCTATCGACAGCACTCACAGCTACCAAAATAAGTATTCAAACACACATACACGCGCGCACACCCGCCCTTATACACGACCAACTAACCAACCATAAAGTAACGCGGATGAAATTTCGTTTGTGAATCATCGATGATGCAATCAATATAATATACGAGTAGCTCCCAATTGTAGATGAATCGTAATATGTGTATGACATTTTTGCGAACGCTTACAAAACACATTTTTATTGTTCTTTATTGGTTGACATGTGCTTACTAAACGTTCACAGCAATGTGTTTTAACTTATGATAAGGTCCTTTTCTGCTATGCATAAGAAGTGATAACATAAAAAAGCTTAAAATAGCGGAAAAGCGATGAATATCATTTATTATAACGATGAATATGTTTGAAATAAATATTAACCTAAGCGCAGTAATCTAAGTAATGGGTTACCTAAAATAAGTAATCGAAAAGTTATTTTAAATCTTCACCGGACTTTTTTGCTACCTATCTTTTTGACTACAAAGCGTTATGGTAATTGCACTTATTTTTGTTCAGTGCCTTTTATGATTTCATCATTTCAAAACAATTTTAAGCAATTTAATAAATTTAATATTTTAAAAATGTTACATATTAATAATATTTTTATTCATTTTAAAATTTATTTATTAAGTTTTGAAGTTTATACGATGTATTATTTGTATTTTATTTAGAGCAAATTGCACCATTGAGTTCCTTCCAAAAATTTCGATTTAGTTGGCAATCTTAATTTTTCCAAGGATTTAGTTTTGCATCTATGGGCCCAACCAAAATAGACGAAACTAGACGATAGCATTTTGACGAACGTCTGCACTCGTTACGGATGTTTACGGATTTTACCCAAAATGAAACGACTTGCCCAACTCGTCTGAAACAGCTGATCAGTAGGCAATCGAGTATTATTTATTTATTTATATTGTGCATTTTGTAATTTTTAATAAAGATTTGTGAAAAATGAGTAAAATAATGGCGAAATTGAAACAAATTGATGAAAAAAGCTGTTCTTACGGAATAATACGTCTTGTCAAACTGTTTCGTTTAGTTTCGTTCAGTTACGTTTGCTCATTTTGGGTAACGACATTAATATGCATTTAACCGAACACTTACGTTTTTACTCGTTACGGAGCAAAACGTCTATTTCGGTTGGGCCTTATGGAACAGGGTTAAAAGTTTGCACTTGAAAAAAAGCACAAGTTCAACAACGAAACGAAAGCAACAAACCTTCAGTAGCTGCAGAGCAGTGGTCATCAACGCGAAAGACAGCTTTCCGAGTGCGCAGCTTTACACTGAAACAAGAAGTTGTGAAAAGCTCTTGCCAAATGGTGCAAGGAAATATTGTCGAGTGATAGATTTTTAATATAATAAGGCTATTCACAGTTTAAGCGTACTTTTAAAAAATCGTATTTATAGCATTTGTTATTGCTCAAACTGTGAGCACCTCGCCATGTGACTGTTGTATTAAAAATTTATGCAACCCTGTGATGTATGTGATTATGCGGCTGTAGACAGAGCATAAAAATACGAGGTACAAAAAACACGTCCAAGGGCTACTTTTATTTACGCGTGCCTGCGTATTTGCGTTTGTATGCAAAACAACAACAAAGCAAAATACGCTTTCGTAAATTGGCGTACAAATAGCAAATCGTACAAATAGCAGACCAGCGTATTCAAACTGTGAATAGCCTTAATGTTTTCTTTTTTGTGTTTGTTTTTCGCTATTTTAATATATAAAAGATCAAAAAAGTAAAAGTGCTGAATAGAATGAATATTTACGTACATTCATAAATAAAACAGCGAAATACACCCTTACCGCATGAACGCTCAAATCATACTGACTTCAAACTTAATGCACTGAACACATTCAAGACGGCAACGACTTTACGACGCGACAAAAGATTATATTACATGCTTTTCTTAAGGAGGTGGCTCTCGCCAACAACAGCGCAATTATAAGGGTTCGTACATGCAAGAATGAAACAATTGTATGATTTTTCCATATTGTTGACTCTTTCTTCATGTCGAGCCATAATGTCGTGTAGTCGTAAATGTGTTCAGTGCATAAAGCACAGCCGAAAAACAAACTTTTACGCAGTGTACAAAAATAGCGAGCCGATTGCTACTTCGTGTGCAAAAACACAAAAACACACTACGCCCGCGTGTTATGGGAAAACGTCATGATACAAAAATTTATCAGGTAGCTTTGACAACAACCTATTTTCTCACGAGCTGCGATCAGTGTTGCCAACTTTTGCGAGTGATCATTTCCGTTTTGTTCATGTATTTCAATAGGCTTTTTCCGTTCTTCCCTTAACATTTTCCCCTTTTTTTACCCCTTTTTTAACACATTCGCGGACGTGTTAAAAAATTTCATGGAGCTGCAAATTATACAGTCAATTCTTTTTGAAACTAGTTTTACATCCGAAATCTGATTAGACATATATTATAAGAGTAGGCAGAACATCGTATTTTAACCTTTATTTACAAGTAATGTTATCATTCACGACGATATAGATTATATTTTTCTATAGAATATGAGAAAAGGAGGTTTTTTATATTTTCAGGACATTTTTCATATAACAGTAGATCTTTATTCGTCTACTCTCTGACAATATAGAACAGTGCTGATCATTTCATAGAACAATTGTTTGCGCTCAAATCACATGTATTCTTACGCTCTTGCTTTTAGTCGTCACTGAACCAGCGCCGAATGAACATCAAGCGGACGTATGCTTATTTTGTCTGTTTTTTTTCTTTTTTTTTATTATAATGCACTGAAAAAAATTAATAGCAATGTACGACAAGTATTTTATGATTATAAATGCGTATGGTAATCCCCAATGCCTTATTTGTTATAAAACATTTAAAGAAAATAATTTAAATGTTTGTAAACGACATTTTCACTCTTTTCATGACAATTTTAATGAATTAAATGAAAATGAAAAAGAAAAGCAGTTTGCTTCAAACAAACTAATTTTTATTGAAAAATTAAAAGAATGGTTAATCAATTTGGAAACCAATAAACCGAGATCGACAAATAAAAATGTAAAAAAAGATATATCAAGCTTAATAAGCTTGGACATAGTTAAACACGGCAGGCCGTTTTCAGATGGAAAATTTGTAAAACAAATGTTTGAAAAAGTTTTTGAAAAGCTTAATTGCAATTTAAGTTTAATAAAATCCATTCCTTTGTCCCGTTATACCGTAGTTAGACGTACTATGGAAATGGGAGTTTATGCTGAGTCTGTTATTAGGCAAACTCTTGAAAATTGTGTTTTTTTTTCTTTTTGCTTGGACGAAAGCACAGACATAAACGGTCTGTGCCAACTAATTATTTGCGTTCGTTGCGTTGATGCAAACTCAAATGTTTTTGAAACAATGTTTTCACTTGAAACGTTTGACGCAAACGTGACAGGGAAAGTGCTGTTTGATGTTGTCAGCAATAAATTATTATCTTTAGTAGATCCTAGAAAACTTACTGGTGTCTGTACGGACGGGGCAAATGTCATGACAGGAAAAAACGAAGGATTAGTTGGACAATTGAAAAAACATGGCTTTTCAGTTCAAAACTTTCACTGCATTATCCATCAAGCCGCTCTTGCGTCCAAATTCCTATCTGAGTGCACTGCCATGAAATCTGCGGAGCAAATAATTAACAAGATTCGCGGTGGACATAACCATCTTACCCACAGGAAGTTTAAAAAATTTTTAAAAAGTAAGAATGCTTCCCACAGTGATTTAAAAATGTTTTCCGAAGTCCGGTGGTTAAGCCGTGGTTTATGCCTTAATAGAGTTTTTGACCTAAAATAAGAAATTACAGAGTTTTTTGAAATTGAAAGCATGGAAGAGTATTATTTTTTAAAAGACGATGAATTTATTTTAGATCTTGCGTTTTTAGCAGACACAACTTCATATCTTAATGAATTTAATTTAGAGCTTCAAGGAAAGGGAAAAAATATATCTGAATTGTACAAAACTCTTTTCAATTTTAAAACAAAATTATATTTGCTACTGCTCCAAATCCAGTTCGACGATTTTTCAAATTTCCCAAAAACTTTACAAATATGTGGCAATAAAAATAATTTTAGAAAATATGAACATTTAGTTATATTTGAAACCCTTTTTTATAATTTTGAGGATAGGTTTCAAGATCTGCAAAATATAAAACAATTACTAGATCTCTTCGAGAATCCGTTTTCATGTGAAGTTAGCAACTACGAGTATCAAGTACAAGTAGAACTAATAATACTTCGAAGTGAGGTGCAAGCACCAAGCAGAACGGAAATTATAGATTTTTGGAAAAGTTTAAATCACGCCATATATCCTGAACTAAAAACAATTTCACTAAAAATATTATCGTTTTTCCCAACAACCTACCTTTGTGAACAAATTTTTTCAGATTTAAAATTTATTTGTTCTAAACAACGTAACGCATTAAGCTCTGTAAATTTAAAAAATATCTTACTAGTACGCAATTGTCACGAAAGCGTAAATATAGAAAAATTTATTTCTGGGTAATGTATTTAATAATGCATTACCTTGTAATATATAAGGCTCATTCTATATTGAATCGATACCAATTTCGACATGGAAAGGTTTCAATAAAAAAATTTGCTAAATATGCAACAATTTTTTTAACTCATAATTGGACAACATAATAAATCCAACAGATTAAATATATTTTAATAATATGTAAATACAATGAAATCATTAATATTGATTGAAAAAATCTATTATTTTTTTTTTTTTATAGAATAAAAAAGCCACCCTAATGTATATATGTATTTACTTTTTTCCTTTTAAAAATTGAATTACTGTTCAATTTTTATTTCTTAAAACGGTGTAGTATTTATTTATTTTTTCCGATAGTACTTAACTTTTTACATAAAACATTCACATTATCATATTTTAAATATAATATAAATTCATACAGAAACTAATATTCCTACCAACCCGTTCAACATTTCTTACAGTGCAATTATCTTTTTCTCACCAACACAACTACATTTCAACTTTTGATCAGCACTGATATAGAAGCATTTACAATGCACATTGTTGAAAGCAACGGAATTTTTAAGAAAAAATATACAATGATAGAGTCAGCTCTCTCTGAGAATGTAGATGCTTAACATTCACTTCAAGTATTACACTTCTAGTTTACTCAGTTTGTAAATACACTGAGAAAATATAAAATAATATAAAAGTACCTAAAGTGGTCATTACTTTGAAATGTATATTAATTACAAAAACTTAAGGTTATTTAAAATTAAATGAATAAAAATTGGCTTTAAAATTTAAATGCTATAGCATTCACTCATTACTTCATTTTGCATCACTATGAAAATGAATGCTATAGCATTCATGTTCGCGAACGTGCTAAAGTTCAGTGTCTTATTTTGAATAGAAACCATAACAATAAAAACCTTACTTACATAATTAAAAGTACTTGGGAACCAGATTACTGCTTTCAGAACGATTTTACGATGAAGATACGCGTGGGGTAAATATTTACCTTGGTTTGTAGCTTGCGAGACTTCATGCTAGCAGGTTGCGGTTGCTTGCTGCCCTGTGTTTTTTTTTTGTATTAGTGATCTAAATCAGCGATGCCCAGCGCCTAACTCTTTCCACTCTTTTACAACAACTCCAATATTTTCATGATTGTTGCAATTCGCCGAATTCAGTTTCCAATTTAGGCTTCGCTTCTTAATGTTATTGTTTTTGTTCTTTCGAACCATCGATAGCTGTTCTGCGTTTGCATGTTGTTGTTTTTATTTTTTGGCACCATCGCTCGCCGCTGTTTTGCACTGTTTTTGGGATTCGCATTGTGGACGTTAACAGCATGAGTCGTATTCTTTATATTTTTCGCTGTGGGAATACACATTGAGAAAAAGTTACTGAATATTTGCAGGTTGGTACTTTTTTATATTGCATCAGAATAAATTATTTTTATAGGGGTTATTATACCCTTGAAAAATGGCACGAAAATAGTTTTCGGAAAACTGGGAGTTTGCCTATTTTTTCACAGATAATAAAAGATTAAAAAGATTTTTATCTTAATTATATAACAATTTAGTTAATAATAAAACATTAAGATAAAAAAATATAAAAAATTAAAGTTAAAGCAAATAAAAATTATTATAAGAATAAAAAATTAAAAAAAATGTTTAATAATAAAAAATTCACAAAAAAAAAACATAAGAAAGTAAAAAATAATAAAAAAAAACTTAAAAACTATAAAAAAACCATAAAAAAGGGTATCTCAAAACCTCCACGCGGTGAAAGCTGGGTAAATCAGAATGTATTCTTACTAGCAAAAAAATTATACATTTGGAATTACTTGATTCAATATTTTTACAGTGTACATATAAGTTTTGCTTTTGCACTCTTTAAATAATTTTCGTGGGCATCGCTGATATAAGGTAAGTTACCCAAATAAGGCCAACCTAACGGTTTTTACCAGACAGAAGAGAAACGGGTTTTTTAAAACTTATTTTTGCAAATTTTGTATTTTTGTTTATTCAATTCTTTTTTCAAAAACATAAAAATAAAGCATGAAAAAGTAAAAAATATATCCAGCTCAGAAGGTTTGGAAAAGGTCTGATTTTTGCCATATTAGAACCACCATGTCTAAATAAGGCCCAATATATAATGGTTTAAGAAACATAACAAAACAATCAGAAAATTATAAAATAAGAACACATATTGTTATTACAAGTGTTTTTTTACATTAATACTAAACATAAATGACAATCATAGCTTTTTTTTATAAAAACTTTTTCGAAAAAATACTTTTATTGCCAAAAGCTTATTTGGAAAATTAAAATTAAAAATAAAGTTACTCTGGTTTTTTTAAAGAGAATTTTAGTAATTTGTTGGCCTTTATAGTGGAGGGCTTTCTTTCTGTTAGTTTTTTCTGGCTGGTAGATTTAGGTGTGGAGATCGGAAAAAGAAAGCCGGAAAGAAAAAATTTGTTGGGCCTTTTTAGGCGCTCTCAATATCATTTCATTAATCAAGTTTTTGTCGGAATACACCACAGTTAGATTTGATCAATTAACCTTTTTGTTTTCGTTAAAGTACCTCTCTTGATTTTTAATTCAAAGCTGGACATAGGCAATAGTTAATTCGTAGAATAAAGGACTTTTACTGCGAGCAAAATATTACATCAACCACGTTGTTGGCGCTACCGCTGACTTCGTTTGACTGTCACTCGCTTCACAGATGCGCAATCGAAGTATTTTTTTTTGCATCGTGATGCAGATATGAACATGTTTAAACGTCCAAAAAATCATTTTGCAGGGAATGCAATAAATGTGCGTATTAGAAATCGTGCCTTATTTGGCGAAGGGACCTCAAATGAAGTGACTTATATTTTTTAACTCTTACTTTTACCGAAAATTATATGTATTCAAATATTTTGAATTTTTATTGATGCATGAGTTATTGAACTGAAATTTGTAAGAATTATTTTTGGGTTTTTTGACAGTTCTTTAGCCCTAATAAAAAAATAAATTTTTTATGACACTATATGCTTCTATATTACTTTAACATATGCTTAAAAAATAAAAAGAAAAATAAAACTTGTATTATTTTTCAGTTAAAAGGCATTTCTAACCTTTCGTTTTTTCAGTTTGTATATCTTTTCTTTTAGTGCATAATTTACGTAGGAACAAGAACCTTTTTAGCAGTGAGCAACCTCAACCTGCTAGCTTGAAGTCTGGATAGCTACTGAAAGCTTTTTATTTTTATGTCAGCAAATGCTTGTGAAAGCTCTCCGTACATGGCGGCCTTTTGCGCACTCCTGATCTAGAACAATAACAATAATTTTAGTGTTTGATTTGACCTTGTCCGATGTAAAGTTTTGCTTTTTTGTATCAAAAAACGTACTAGAACAATATGAAGGAATACAAAAGTCTCATGAAAAAGGCAAATGTTAGGTAAAATAGACATTCCTAATTGTGTTCTTTTCTATTAAGTTATGCCAAAATATTCCAAAACACAACTACTGAAATATTCTATTTAATAAAATTTATTTTTTCTACTAAATGCATAGAGTTGGCTAACATGGTAACGGTATTTTCGAGAATCTGGTTTTTTATTAATATTCGATCTACAATTAAAGTTTATTCAACACTTTCAAATACCTTTCAAAACTTTTCTCTCTTTAAATTTAAAAATCTTTTTTTATTTGGAAAAGAAACAGACTGGCCTTTTAAGAACTTGAAAAGACTTAACTGATAAGCAAATAAGTTTCATTTGATAAAAATTTTCTGTCTCAGTTAGTTAAGCCCGGTTTCTCTTTAAGTTCTTTTGCATTATGTGAAAATGTACATTTTTGTTTTGTGTTTTTGAATATATAAGTATATGATGCGGCTTTGAAAAAAATTTTTAATTTGTACCTCCCTCAAAATGAACCTTGGTCCATTTTTTGACAATTCCCAAAATATTTTTGCTGTAACGATAGCCGCCAGTGAGCTAAACCATTTTCAAAATCCTCCAAAAATCATTGTTTTCGTAAAGCTTTTTGCTGGTGTAATAGAAGTAATAAAATAAACTGTCAGAAATCAAATATCGGAAAAAGCTCTTCCAATCTGCATCAAAAACTGTTTATTTTATAAATTTTATTTTAGCTTTCATATGTATAAATTTAAGCAATTCTGACCAGGAATCAATGCAAGCACTCGAAACATTTCCAACGATATATTAAAAGAGAGAATCGAAAGAGAGATATGAAAGAGCTGAAAGAATGTATTTGTAAGACATTCATTTGTTGTTTGTTGTGTCAGCCTTTGTAGTCTAGTGGAGAGTGCACTAGACTGTCAACCCAGAGGTCCCTGGTTTGAATCCGGGCTCGGGCATGGTTCTTTTCACTTTCTTTGTTCTTTCCTACATTTAAGAATTATGGAAAATTCAAAATCCAAAACTAAATTGTGGAAAATGTGAAATTAAAGGACAGAAACAACTAAAGGCTGGAAATGCTTGCCAAGGTTAAGGCACAACACTAGCCTCGGTTAAAAGCAATTCAAATTGTCTTTCACGGTTGTTTCGCCTAATCAATAATTCACGTATGGTTCCAATCAATTCCTTTAAATGAATCTATACCTTTCCTTCCAGGCCAAAGACAAAACCTTGTTTGTATAAGGTGGATGCCTTGGTTCTTTGATCTTTAAAAAAAAAATGCCTATTCTAATCGACTCTCATTTCGAGTTACAATGTTTTGAAAAAAAAAAAAAAAAAAAATTAAGAAAGAGTAAAACGAACACATAGTAAATCGATTAAAGAGTAAAACGAGAACTTCGGTCAATGAATCAGTTAAGGGGGGAGGGGGGTAAGGTTAATTCGGCCTAAATTTTTGACACTGTGGAAGTAACTTGAATTGATGTAGGTATAATAAAGCAAAATTTGCAGAATATTTAGTAAAAATTATATTAGAAATTTCAAGTAATAACAAAATGGCGGCCGTTTTCTGGAAGCACCTCCAAAGAAAGTAGTTTTGCGGTGAACAGCGTAGCCTTTCAGCAGATCAACTTAAATAAAAAAAAGAAGATGTTTTGTGAAGCTAATAAGATTTCCGTGGTGACGCTGTCTAGTTTTTTTAATTTTTTTCAATTTTTAGCAGCACTTGAAAGTAAAAAAAAACGTTGTATTTCTTCCTGTAAAGTGAAAAATAAGCAAAGAAAAAATTAAAAATTCAACATCGTTACCTTATGAATTTAGTTGTGAACGAGTGTACTAAATTTCAAAATGACCGGTTCAGCCGTTTTGGCTGATATAGTAAAATGTAACATTTATTGGGTCCACCCTCAACATCAAAAATTTTTTAAAATTTGAAAATGTGAATCGAATGCTCCAAGTACTTAATTATTTTATTAATATTAACGAGCTTGACCTAAAACAACTCTTAATCATATGAATATTTATATATATTTCATTCTATACTTATTTGGTTCACTTTTTTCGAATCAATCACATATGAGTATTACTTTGAAAACTACTTATACTTATTCATACTCATTTTTGAGTTATGATATGCAGGAATGTCCATGATTATAAATCACGATTACTGATTATGATAACATTTATTCAGATTGCACAAATTACTTGATGTTTCTTAATATTCAGAAAAATCACATTAAAAACCAAATTAAAATATTTTAAATTAAGTAATCATGGTAAGTAATTACATGAGATTATAAAAAATAAAGTAGTCATGCAAGGTGATCATATGATTTTTATGAAAATCAAGTAATTGTAACAAGGTATTACATGATTTTTCAATAAATCAAGTAATCAGTAATCATACCCAGCTTTCAGTGATTACAGATTACTTCTCATCAGACAAAAAAATTCAAAATTTGTATGTAATATTATTATTTCAGTAATTGCTTTTTACCAAAATGGTTTACCATAATTACAATACTTTCTTCAGCAGCTATTAAAGTGATATTATTGTTTGTAAGATTGGTTTTGTTAAAGAAGTGTAGCAACAATGCTTAGACACCTTTTCTGTATTTTCCTGTTTTCAGTTTTACATTTGAGCCACATATACAATAATCAGAATAATTTATTCATTACTGGAAAATGATTGGTTACTTAAATTAATCACTGATTACTTTTGCATGATTACTGATTGCTCAAAAAAATACTTTAAAGTTATTAATGATTTTTTTAAGTAATCAAGTAATAAATTTGTGTATGATTAATTAGAATCAATAATTTTTTTATAATCATTACACGAAAGTAATCATGACTGGCCAACCCTGATCTATGTTCACACTGAGAGCTAAATGCGCATTTACGAAATCCACATTTACGAACGGCCCTTTATTCGTTGTAGGAGTAACAGTGACAAATATATATAGTAAATGCTCTAAATGCGCACTAAGTTCTCTTTAGCATAAGTAGCTAATGATTCAAAAATGTGATTTACTTTTTTTCGAATCAATAACATACTAAGTATTATTTTGGAAACTACTTATACTTAATCATACTCATTTTTGAGTAAGTTGCTCATTGATTCAAAAATGTGATTCGTTGCAGATCTCTGGTGCATAGAACTTCCCGAGTAACACCAAGTATATAAGCTAGTCTCTTATAAAAATAATAAAATTATATATTTTTGAATAAAAGTATTTCTGTAAACTAACGCTTAAGAGCAGTACCGTTTTGTTGTTTCCTGATAAGCATTGAACAATTAAATAAATTGCATTTTTTCTTAACCCATTTATTGCCATGGTTGCGTATACGTAACACCAATTTATATTTCAAATTATAATGTGTAATCGAATAGGAACCATTTCATTGTTTTGCTAGGACCTAAGCCTGACACGTTGCTAATCGATAAATTAAAACAAATATAAAAAATTCGTCCGTGGAAAGGGAATCAGAGGGGTATAAAAAATCTTCAAAAAAGGATGTTTTAAAAAAATTTATTAAAAATATTTACTTTAATTATAATATTGATATTTCTCAAAAATATTGAAGCTAATAGGCAAGGATAACAAACACACTCCATTATGGCCGCAAATCAATAGCTTACCTGTCTTGGTGGCCACTTACGTGATGGCGTTGCGTATAAGTAACATTGGTCGTTAAGTGACATAAAGTTTTGCTTCCAAATATCCAATTTATTTGTGTTTGCAAGTGATTCTGTGCATATAATGATGCAATTATGACTACCATCATAAAAATGTTTATATGTAATTGCGATTACTTAGAATGCAATGGCACGCAGAAAGGCTTTGACTATGGCAGAAATATTGGCAGTCTTTGAAGAAAGTGATTCGATTGGCTACGAGGGAACACAAAACAATGTTCTTCGGTGCGGTGTTCCCCACATTGTGTATGTTTTACCTGTAGTTGTTGACGTGCCTAGCGATCAGAGCTGTAAAATAGGCATTCATATTTTAATTACAACTGAATAACTACATAAGAATGCATTCAATGAATGCAAAATTGATTTATAAATAAAATTTTTAATTCACATTCATTTTTAAAAAATGATTAATGGAAAGTTTTCTATATGTCCTTATTATTCATTACTATGTTAATTTTATATGATTTAAATACAAATTCTAAAAGTTTTATAGTTTAAATCATTCCTGATTTTAAATACAAATTATAGTATTAAATAATAAGGTCATAAAGAAAATTTTTAATTGTAATCAAATGGTAGAGCCTGACCAAAAAAACACTGAAACAGCCTGAAGATTTTTTAGCAAATCTAAATAACAACTTCAGTAACTATGCTTTGTTAGTTGCGAATTCCGACAAATAATTGGACTCCATAATAACATAAGCATAAACTAAAGTAAACAAAACAAACAGCAACAAAAAAGGATGAAAGGGAGAAAAACTGAGAAATTGACACTGAAATCTCATCGCCTGTGGTGCAGTGCACTAAAATGCGCTGGCACGATTGGGTTCGATTCCCGATGGTGGTATCTCAAAGATTTCTGATGAAGCCTGTAGCAGGGCCGAAATTGCAATAAAATCAGCTACTGATGTTTTTCTTTTCATATAGAAAAATTTTGTTGTTGTTGTTTCTTTCGTTAGAGCAATTAATTGTTTTAACCTGATCTAAAGCTCAATAAACGATTTTAAACTATCAAAAATTTAGAATTTGTATTTAAATCATAGAAAATTAACAAAAGGATTAATGATTCATTTTAATTATTCATTTTCGTTATTCAGAATAATAAATCGTTTTTTACTCATTTGAATGCTATTCACAAAGAATGTAATTCACAAAGTACTTCAGAATTTTCAGTTATTAATTTTTTATTTATTGTTCATATTTTATTCGTTACTAATTTTCTATTCATTATTCTTTTGTTATTCATTAAACATTTTTTATTCATTATTAATATTTTATTCATTATTTATTTGTTACTCATTATTCTTTTTTAATTCTTTATTCATTTTTTATTCATTGTTAATTTTTTCATTATTCATTTTTTTTCATTATTTATTTGTTATTTTTTATTAATTTTTTATTCATTTTAGTCCTAAGCCATAAATAAAAAATTAATTACATATGAATAAGGAATAAAAAATGAATAATGAATAACAAATGAATAATGAATAAAAAAATGAATAAAGAATAACAAGTGAATAATGAATAAAAAATGAATAGTGAATTAAAAATGAATAATGAATAAAAAAAGAATAATGAATAACAAATGAATAATGATTAAAAAATGAATAACGAATAAAAAAAGAATAATGAATAACAAATGAATAAGGAATAAAAAATTAAAAATGATTAACAAATGAATAATTTATAAAAAATGAATAACGAATAAAAAATGAATAAAAAAAGAGTAACTGAAAATTCTGAAATTCCTTGTGAATTGCATTCTATGTGAATAGTATTCAAATGAATTAAAAAATGATTCATTATTTTGATTAACGAAAATGAATAAATGAGATTAATAATTAATCATTTTTTAAAAATGAAGGTGAATCAAAAATTTTATTTATAAATCAATTTTGCATTCATTCTTCGTTATTTACTGATTCTCTCTTTTATGAATAAAATCGAATTGAATGTATTCTTTTACAGCTCAAAAAGGCCTCGACGCAGACAAAATGGTCAGTGACATCGATCCAAGTATTTAAATTGCAGGTGAGGTGGAAATCTATTTTGAGAACGAAGACTTCTCCGGGCCATCACAAGACCCAAATGAACCGATTGGCGAGCCAATTAAAAAGAAATTAAAGGACTTTCACGTTCCGATGTGGAAGCGAACCAAGAGAGGAGAGTTTGATCTAAATGGTCCAGTAGAAGCAGAAATGGATGGAACTCCAAAAGAGATTGCCAAAAAATTATGTACGAAGACTCCATATGAATTGTTCCGCTGCTTCTTCGATGACAATGCTATAGAGTTGTTGGTATACCAGACCAATTTGTATGCAGCTAAAAACAATTTCCAGTGATCTGTCTCGAATTTCAAAATGAACAGATTCATCGTTATACTGAAGTTCACTTGGTTTCATACAGTTCCAAGATGGGTCTTTTTGGTCTGTTCATCCAAAATTCGGTGTGAAAATGGTCAAAATGTCGTTATCTCGCAACAAAATCCGTGATATAAAAATATTTTCATTTGAAAGACAACGACAGCATTGATGCGGCTGATAGAACAATCCGAAAAAATCGTATGAGCCAAATCGATGAGACAAATAAAATATGCGGAGGCTACCATTGCTACCAATCACGTTCCTCTCGAGCCATAAGCAATGGTAAATCGAACCGACAAAAAGAAGAAGACAAATATATCCATACCAATGCCTAATGTTAGGACTGAATATAATAAATATATTGGCGGAGTGGACCTCCACGATAATGGAGTTGCTAACTACAGAGTTGGGGTTCGTGTGTAGAAGTGGTGATGGCCACTTTGGACGAATACTATCAAATACCGGGTTGTATACGCCTTAAAAGTACACGTCATGGTGTGCAAAATAGAAAATAAGAAACATTTACCACAGTTTACCGAGATTTTAAAGCGTAAATCGCTTGCTATTTTATGTTCACCAAGCAGCCTGAAAATAACGACGATTCCCATGAAATCGCCGCCAGTGAAGACCTCCATCCCAGCCTTCCTGAATTCAATCATTTGTTTAAAAAAATTTCATAAAAATATAAAGAAACAAATAAATGAATTATCTAAAAAATATCGAAAAATAAAGAGAATTAAAAAAAAAAAATAATAAAAGTTTTGTTTTAATTTATGTTACTTAACCGCCAATGTTGCGTAACCCAGCAAATTTTTCCGGCTAAACGGGAAAACCAATTTCAATTTTTCCACTTCGGAAACCTTATTCGACCTATCAATATCATACCTTTAAAAGGAATTTTAAAACAATTCAGCATTTCGGGTACCGGCCAGAAATGGGTTAAATAAACAATAGAAAAAAAAAGAAACAAGTACTTTTTCAAATGATTCCCTTGCTTACAGCATAATATAGAAAATGATTATCTGATTCCAGAATAAATTAAAAAAAAAATTCAATTAAATGTAATGAAAATAGCACTGTTTAATACACTGAAATGTTGGAATAATTAAGTATGCCTGGGCTGTGGCTCTGTGGCTTGAATTAAAAATGCATTATACTCGCAGAAGCCACTTTTTCCATGTAGTGTGACTAAAGGACAAGACTTGTTAGGCAGGTGTGGCATGATGTTGTCATTTCGAGCACTCAGGGCTTTAAATGTGCACAAAGGACAAAATGTGTTGAATGGACGCTGCTATAATTGAATAAGAAATAATGCAATTAAAGTACTACTGCACATTTTACAAAGGTCGCTGATAACATGTGCATAGGCGTGGATCCATGGGGGGGCAAGTAAAAGGTGTAACTAACTCCCAAGAACTATTTATAATAATTTATCCGATTAAAATAATTGTATCTACAGCTTAATAAAATATTTGTATACAACTTTAATGTAATTCATAATTCTAAATTCGATTATTTTAATTTTTTCCAATGCCTCTGCCAAAAAATTTCTACGAAAAAACATTTTAGTACTACTGTGTGTTTACTACTTTAGAGAACACTAAACACGAATGCTACACCACGCCTGTGTTATAACCATGCTTTATATTCAGCAATTTCAAAAAGCTTAAAGACTAAACGAATTTAAAATGCTGTGGCGGTCATGAAAGAAGTATTGCAATTTTTCAACTCAACTTCAAAGTGAAGTGACATAGTAGAACACTTTTCCAATAACCTGAAGCTTAAAATCATTTGTGAGACCAGGGGTGGAAAGACATAAATCTGTATTAAGATTAAAAATAAATTTAAGTGCAGCTATAAGTGCATTGGAGAATATTTCATACAATAGCTTCACACAAAGCATCATTGCTTTATAATAGTCTGATGGCAACAAACTGTATTGTATCCTAATGCGTTTTTTTTGGTATTTATTGGGAGCATCTCAGATTTTAAATAGGATCTTGCGAAAAACAAACCTTTATAAGGATGCAGCAAAAAGTTTAATTAAAACTCTAAGATCACTGCTTACTGAAAAATTAAAAAAAAAGAACAGAGTCTTACAACAATATGTAAAGAAGTTAGATATCACTATGCAACTTTTTTGAGGTCTTCGTTTTGGCACTTAGGTTTGATAATCTCTCGTGAAAATATTTGCCAATATTAGAAATTCTTCATCATTACTTTTGCCTACTAACGTTCCAATGGATTTTGAGCACATTTTCGATATTTTGACATGGCTGTTTTGCGGCTAACCGTAGGAAATATTATTTTGGTGCCTTAAGCAAAGTTGTAGTTATTAAATTAGAGACAAGAAATGCAAAACAAACTTACCCGAAAAAACTATATATGCTGCCTCAAAATCATAAAATGTCATTTTTTTACCATTTGACACCTTTTCTGGTTTCGAAATTCCAGTTAGTTTATAAGTTAGTTGAAAAAATATGTCCATATGTTTCGTGGCTGTTCGCTGAATTCACTTTGCTTCAGCTTAGGGGTCGTCCATAAACTACGTTACTGATTTTCCGGTTTTTTTACCCCCCTCCCCCTGCCTTACTTTTCGTAGTGCTTTTCAAAACCCCTCCCCCCCATAAAGTAACGTGACATATGAAATTAATTCATTCGAATGATTATATATTTTGACTAGCTCTGACAATTTTCACTAGTATTAGTGTCTAGTATGACTAGATACATTAAAGGAACAATTGGAAAAAAATCAATAATTAATATCATCTGTAAAAGCTATTCCATCTGCGATCCAAGATTCGATGCTCTCAATCACTCAATCAATAGAAGAAGCTGGTAGTTTTGTTGAGGATTCTTCAAAATAGAATTTTTCATCGGATTCTATGTCGACCCATTCAGGTGAATCCTCATTTCTAACGCAAAGAAATTCACCTGGTCTTTGACAGAGTACCCTTAAAGGCTGCACCCGAGCTGCACCAAGTTCTGTGTTTTTGTGTAAATGCTCTCTGAAAATTGATTTATTTAAATAGTATTTTGTATTCCGATTTATTGTAAACGATATAATACAAACTTATGGCAATTCATAGAAGTTTTAAAAACGAAATACAAGCCGCAGGTAGGACACGACCTTGAACCGATTTCTTCTTTCTGAGAAGGACAGTACATGTCATACGGTATCTCCTTTGATCAAGAACATTCAGGCCTTAACGTCAAAGCCTGTCGCAAAAGCAAAGACCCAAATTTTTCAGACGTGTGCTGAGATGGTGAAGGAATACCAAAAGGTTCCTGAGTCGAGGGAAAAGGTGGTGGAAGAAATCGTTGAAACAAAAGTTAACCATCAATTTAGACGATCAAACATAAACATGTAAGGTTAAAAATTTTTGAAATGATTGTGTTATTAATGAGAGGTTTTTCGTCGATTTTTTTAATTTTTGGTAACGTTACAATATCTGAACACCTCCCCCCCCCTACCGTTACTTATCGTAGTGCATTTCAAAACCCCTCTCCCCCCTAAATTGGTAACGAAGTTTATGGACGACCCCTTACTGCTTTTGTTGTGCAAACAAAACAAATTTATGTATCTGTCAAAAAACCGATCGACATGGAAGGACAAGTTCGCGTTTGTTTGTCGGTGTACGATTAGAAAGCATCATAATAGTGAAAAGTGCTAGTGTTAAGAATATTTCGCATACATTTTTATTAATTTGGCGTTTTTGTACCTATTGTATTGTAAGTATTTATATTAATCTGATGAAAATTTATCGAACCATTCAAATTTCTATACATACATAACAAAAATACATATACAGAGTGTCCAGTGTAAGAGCACAAATAGTTACGGAGCTGAAAGAGCTGGTCGAGTGAAGCAAAAAATCGTATGGAAGGGGAGGGGGTCGATTTTCGAACCCTTAGGCGTTACGGGATCAACTGTTATTTCATGACTTTGATACATACTATTGTTCAGGGTTTAAATTGCTGCTGCCAAATTTAATACTTTTGCTGCACTTTAGCAATTTATTTTGCCATTTTCCATAAATAAATTTTACTTCGGCTGCATTCTACGAAAGAAACAAATAGTTTCAGCGGCAGCGAGCGTTCGGTTTTTCAGTCGTGCTGCAATTTTGGAACATTATCGAAGCCACAGCAACAGCAAGCTATAGCAATTTGAAGTCGTCTTCTTGCTGTTGCTGTCGCTTTTTAACATTTTCACATCTTCAAGCAGGCTTTACAGCAGCAGTTATCGATTTTGGCATGCGGTGCTCCTGTGCTTTATGCAGAGTTTTGCTGTAGCTGCTGGCACTCGCTACTCTGCTGATATTGCTTGTAATATTTTTTAGCAGCTTCGGCAGAGAATGATGAATGTTTTCATGTTAAAAGTAAATATTTATAATGTTTATTTTCTAATTGAATTTATGTTTAACAGGATTCAAGATAAAGTTTCTTCTATATCTCCTGAAATTTTTTCAACCCGCACTGTACAAAATCTATAAGAAACTGTGACAAAACTTTTAACATAAAAACATTCATCAGTCTTTGCCGATGCTGCTAAAAAAGGGTCCGTAGTGCTATTCTTCGGAGATTCCAGTCTGCGATACAAGACTGCGACCTCTTATCGACCATGTTCAATCAGCGTTCATTTTTTCGAATTAAAATGTGTTAGGATTAATCTCGAAGAACGCTGAAATTGAAGAATATAACATTGAGAAGCTCAGAAATGTTGATAATGCTGTAATAATCATCAATGCTTTACACAATGACCCACAAGCCTTGATAGCCTCATCCGACGATGCAAGAGGCTAAAGCCCAAAGTTATATCTATGTACGGATGCACAAGTTATTTTGGTCTGTGAATCGGTGAGGCTGTTGCAATTGTTTATAACCATTGCGAAAGTGCCGATTTATAGAAGAATTTCCTTTGTGCATTTTGGTCAAGTTTCCCAATTATTCTGGACCAAAATACAACTACTCTAATGTATTACCTATTCCTTCTTTTGTAGTACCATTTAAAAAAGGATCAAGCAATTTTACTCGCAAGCAAATTCCACTACAATTTGCTTATGCGATTAGTATTCATAGATCGGAACGATTAACACTCGATCAAGCAGTTGTCGATATTGGAAAAAAAGAATTTGCATAAGGAATGGCGTATGAAGCATTCTCAAGGGTTCGTAGTATAAGTTGACTTTTTATCGAACCAGCTATTTTTTATGATCGGCTTGAAAAAATAAATGACAAGAAAGAGTTGGTTGAGAAACGCCAAGATTTAATCTTTACTTTTATTGCTTTGGTAAAAGTTTGTTAGAGCGAGCGACCCAACTTAAATTCATCTTCAACGTAAAAATTTATGTAGCCAGCTTACGCGTTTGCTAAGCAACTGCTACTCCTAGTAAATTTTTTTGAAAAAAGCATACTTTTGGACTTCTCTTACTGTTGTTAGCAAAAGCTTTATAGTGGTTGAGGATTTTTGAGGAATCTTTAAAAATGCTTTTATCGCATATAATAACACAGTGCGACACGAAAAAATAACTTCAAATATCTCAATGGTTTCTA
Source organism: Dichetophora obliterata (assembly GCA_963920525.1). Taxonomy (NCBI): domain Eukaryota; kingdom Metazoa; phylum Arthropoda; class Insecta; order Diptera; family Sciomyzidae; genus Dichetophora; species Dichetophora obliterata. The sequence goes on from OY986435.1 coordinate 170,205,705, forward strand.
GTAGTACATGGTCTAAACCAGTGTTGCCAGAATTATTTTGCGAAAAATCCCAAATTTTTTTTTAAAATCCTTTTTCATCCCATATCCTAGAGCAAAAAATCCCTCAAAAAATCCCTCAAAAAATCTCATACAAAAGAAATTCAAAAACAATGATTTCTATAATATGATATTTATTGCATTTATTTTTGTATAAAAGTTATAATACAAAATACTTATTAAGTCAGGTAAAATAAGGTCAAATAAAGAAAATAATAAGCCTCGTTTCTCTTGAGATCACAAATCAATCAACCTACGAGAAATACGATTTTAAATCACTGTGTTCGAGAAATATATGTTAAACAGCATCAATTAAACTGATATAGGCATTTTAAATGATTAAAACTACTTATTTTTTATAAAGGAGATTTAATAAAAGAAGATTAATTTTAAGTGATTTAAAATGTTTTTCTCGTTTGAAGTTTTTTTTTAAATTTTTAAAATAAACAAAATAAATTAATATAATATTAAAGGTACACAGAAAAAACACCTTAAAGCTAATATAATTTTGATCCTAAATTGCTTTATTTTGCTAGATAAGTAGTTGTTTTGCAATGCAGCAAAATTATCTTGAAAAATGCCTACAACAACAAGGCAACTTAGCAAATAAAACTTTTTGGGTTCAAAATTGCATTTGTTTTAGATGTTTTTAGCTAGTATTTTTTCTGTGTACTTGAACTTAATAAATATCTGAATTTAACAATTTGAAATGTTTATCAGAGCAAGGATAATTAACAGAGCTTATGTTATTTTTTTTAAAAGCTGATTTAATAACACAGACTGCATTCATGCTTACTTCACTTAATTTGTTTCTTTTTTTAGTTTTTAAGTCTGTTACTATAGAAAATATGCGTTCAGCATCGGCATTGGAATGTGGCAATGCTACTATAAATTCGTAAACTTTTATAAGGTTTGGAAACAGTTTGTCGCCATTGATAGCTGTTTTGTTAGCGACAGACTTCCAAAAATCGGAAATTTTGCAATTATTTGTCAAAAACTCATTTTTTTCGATTTCATTAAAAGAATAAGGTAGGTCATTCCACTCATCATTTAATGAAAATTTATCGATATCCACACAATCAATACCAGATAAAGTTTTTGAATGTGTTCTTTTGTCTTTAAAAAGAGCATATTTTGGTTCTAAAAATTCCAAAGTTTTGAAAAAATTATCATTAATTGGAAATTTTTCTAAAATTTTTGCAATACAATTTTTAACAAAATTCGCGCAGTTTATTTTAACTAGTTTTGCTTCTTCAGGTTCAATACAAGATGCACTTTGTAAAAATTCGCTATTGAAACACATTTGTTCTGGAGACAATTCAGTGTCTTCATTGACAATAGAATCAAAACTTATATCATTTCCTGAGGAAATGAGTTGGACGGTTTCACTTTTTAAAATAATTCTGGAAAGTAGTATTAATAATTGTTTTGATTCCTCATACAATTTATGAATAAGAATTTCTGTGCCTTGAAATAGACAGTTAAATCGGTTGAATTGGATTAAAATTGATATTAAAAACAAGATATACAATTTAATATATGGTTTATTAAGTAATTCCGATATATGCTTGGCTTTTTTCCTTCCAGAGAAATTTGCCTCATAACTAAAAAAGTGCTGTAAGACCGTCCAATTCTTTAATAAAACAACTAAGCAAGGATGCATTGAAAGCCATCTTGTTGCAGCCGGAGACACTATTTTATTATTGGATACATTAAATTTCTCTTGATATTCTCTTAAATGTGCGGAACATTTTGGGCTTTCAGATATATATGTCCCTATATCCCTTACCAAGGTCTCGCACTCCTCTGGTAAGAACCGTTTGCCAGCTTTAAGTACGAGCGCCAACGCATGGCATATGCATTTCATAAGTATAATTTTATGATCAACATGTTTTTGCATATGGGAGTAAAATGAATTATTACGCCCGACCATAGCACTCGCACTATCAGATGCCAAAGCAATAACATTTTTAAAAAGTAAATTTCTTTTTTCAAAAAGGGACTTAACCGCATTGAACATAGCTAAACCGCTGCAATCAGTAGCATCCAGCTCCAGAAGCTGTAGTAACTGCGTATTTACTGCATGTTCTTTGACATACCTAACCAGGATGCACAGATTTTTTTTGTGTGATACGTCAGTAGATTCGTCAACAAATATCGAAAATTGGGTGTCCTTAAGATCATCATCAATGTTATCGCTTTCCACCTTGCAAATCACATTGCTTATGACAGCAGTGCACTTAGTTCGGCCCAGCTTTATGTCCTTTGCAATCGCGGAGACTACAAATATATCCTGAAGTAAAGGCACCAGATCATCCACAATACAAAAAGCAACATTGTGGGTAGCAAAAAATGCAGACAGCTTTATTTCAGCAGCTTGGACCTTTTTCAGGTGGATAGCAGAACCCGACTGTTGAATAAAGCTGCTAGTTGATGGAGTACTACGGAACGCACGTAAATTTTTAGCATGTTTTGCTTTGTTGTGGTGCCGCTTAACCTCGGTGATACCACATGCAAAAGATATCCCACACGCTTTACAGAAAGCCTTGGTACTGCAGTTTTTCACAGGATGCAGCCAATCCTTGTATGCCTCATCCTTCATCCAAGATGTCTGGAAAGTTTTGGAGTTAACAATTTTTCGCTTTCTTATAGTTGGCTGCACACTGTCTTCTGATGAACTGGAGCAATTTGAGCTATTATCCGACATTATTCAAGATGTGTGCTGTAAATTAAATATTCAGTATTTTTTAATAGTTTTAAAATAATTTTTTAACAAACCACTGATCGACACCGCAACGAATATCTGCTAGCTCTTTTAAACTCAGCGCGATTAAGTTGTTTTGTTATTAACTGCTTGTTTCTTTACACACACTTGTTTTGATTGCGTACAACGAGTGTTCGTCTCTTTTTCGTTAAGTTTACTGTCAAACCTATGTTTTGGTGGTGTTTACTGCGCTCTCAAGCTTTGCGAGTGCGTTCACAAAAATAGAACTTCACTTTAACAAAAAAAACCTCAAAATTCTTAAAATCCCTAAAAATTGTTTAAAATCCCTTTGTCCCTTTGGGGGGTCGAAAATCCCATAAAATGGGATATACCCCACGTTCTGGCAACACTGGTCTAAACATTATGCCCTCATACTCAGTTTTATCGGATTAGGTCAAATAAGAGAGAAATTCAAGGTCGAATTTCATCTTTAAGTCACAAATTTTTTCTTTTAAATTAAATTCAAATCCTATGTAGTAACTGCATCTAAATATTTGCAATGGATGGTTCTTTACATTTTTACAAAAAGTTACGTAAGGGGGTTAATATTTTCTTCGAAAACAGGGCTTTTTAAAAAAAAAATAGTTCAATAGTTCAGTTACTTTGTATTTATCTTCAAAAACAATCAGATTTTGCTGAATTTTTGCATACACCTTAAGTAAAATAAAATAACCCACCTCTGAAAAGATCACAACCCTACAACAAAAGATTTGCCCACCACCCCTACTTTTAATGATAGTGAGCTCACTATTATGATTTCATTTGCATATCTAACAGTAAGGTGTCTACCTGGGCTGTAGTCGCCTTTAAGTGAGGTGCCAAAGCTAAATTTGAAATACGATCATTCATTTGATATATTTGAGTCGGAAATTTTCATGTATTTTTGTGTATTAAAATAATTTCATATTGTTAAATTGATTTTTGATAATGAGTCTCTGCATTAATAAACTAAGTTTGTATTGCTATGTGTGTGGTTAAATACCTTTTACAAAAAGCATTGCTTCCTTCAGTGCTTAAGTTGAAATGGCTTATGAAAAATATTTCGGAGAGCTAATACTAAAAAACGTGACGTGGACACATAAAAAATTATGTCGAAGTTGCTATATTTACCTTCTGTCATAGTTAAAAAGAAAACGGGCTGCTATGCCTTTTGGAGTGTCTATGCTGTAGATGGATCCAGGAGAGCATGTAAGCGAGAACTGTTATGTGTGTGCAAACCCTTTCTTAGGCCAAAACAGAATCAAAGAACGAAAAATTACATACGTAAGCGTTCAGAGTGCGCAGAGGCCTTTGCCACATTAGAATTATATTCCAATTCCAATTCCTCCAACTTGTTATGATATAGCTTCATATGAAACACAAACAGTTCACGCTGACTTTTATTCGGTTTATGAACCAGTACCATCTACATCGCATAGACAGATTCCAGTATCGCAAGAACTTATGGATATTATGGTGGCTGAGCTTATTTTTTGCAACGAAAATCAGAAAAACAAGCTTCTCTTTTAAATTTGGGAAATAATTTAGCCCTAGTAGTAAAGGTTACTGGATACCGCAATCAACAAAGGTGGTTTCAAATCTTGTTCACAGTCAATCCTGAATATACTTTTGTTTTTTGTCACAGCTTTGAAAAATTGATGGAAGCAATGGATGTGTCTTACGATTCGCTAGATTGGAGATTATTCATAGATTTGCCAACAACCAGTTTGAAAGTTGTTCTGCTTCATAAGTTCAATAAGAAACCATCCATTCCGATTGCTTACAGTACAGATATGAAAGAAAAATTCCAAAATATGGAAATCATGCTTGACAAAGTAGAGTATCAAAAACATCAATCGCAGCTTTGTTGCGCCGACTGCAAGCAGGCTACACAAAACATATGTGCTTTCTTTGTCTGTGGGATACCCGTTTTAAAGACAACCAATATGCGAAGTATGACTGGCTGCCAAGAAGCAGCTGTTCAAACAGTGGCAATAATGTCATTCGTCCTCCACTTGTTCTAAAGGAAAATATTTTGATGCCAACTCTTCATATTAAACTAGGAATAGTAGAAAATATTATTTAAGCTGTTGTTCGAAGATCAGAAATTTTTTATTGCTTAAAAACAGTTTTTCCTTAACTAAGCGACACAAAAATGAAGGCAGACAAGTGCAAAAAATTACTCTTTATTTTTGCAAAATAAATTTAGAAAGATATTTGATTGAGTTGGCGTTTTACTTATAAAGTTATTTATTCCCGTCGTTATAGGTGTATTAAATGGATTTGATATCCGAAAGCTCATGAAGAGCTAGAGTTCTGATGCAAGGTTTTCCGATGAAGAGCTCATTTCTTGGTAACAAGTTATAGAAAACTTCCTTGGGAAAAATCGATCAGAAAACTACCCACAAATAGTAGCAGCAATGCTTAGATCATTTGAAAAAATAAGTATTTCTATGTCTCTCAAGATTTATTTCTTGCATTATCATCTTGAGTTTTTCAAACTTCAATTAGCATCGGAATCAGACGGACATGAAGAAAGATTCCTCCAAATAGCCAAGCCTATGGAAAAGCGCTATAATGGTAAAAAGCTCGATGCTTTTATTGGTTTAAAAATGTGGACTGGTGAATGTTAAAAACGAATTTAAAAATTCAGTGAACTTTACAAAAATGCTTAACTTGAGCTATGCAGGTGTTGGTTATTTCCAAAGAACTGTTTTTTAGTTCCTTTAACCGTAGTCCTACGTTGGTGTAGAAAACTATATATTTTTTAATTTTTATATATTTCCAAAACCGTTTTGTTTTGGGATAAAAGCAAGCTTACATGATTTTTATTTTACGCTAAGTGTAGACCAAAATCACAATCCTTGTAGTATCTCAATTAAAAAATTTTCAAAATATTTAAAAACTTCAATTCCTCATCGTGGAATTTAAAAATTTTTCTCAACGTAGGACTACGGATAAAAAAAATATGTATGTAAAATATACAATGTGTCAATAACTGAGGTATTCCATCCGTTTTCGACCAAAATTCGACTATTTTCAACAAGAGAATGGCAGCTCATTAACATTATATTAAATAAGTCCATAAACAGTGAGAAATAGGAAATAGGTCTTTAATTGATAACTACTGTGGCATCGCAAAATTGAGCGCTTTGCCTACACTTTTAGAGGTGATTGTTACATCACGACTATCGCATAGCGTTAAATCTTTAATGTCTCCTTTCCAACATGGATTCCTTTTTGGAAAATCCACTGTTACTAACTTTCTCGAATTTACATCAAAAACTTTAGAAAACTTGGTCGCACAAAAAATATTATGCTGAAGATGATGATGAAGATAACGATGACATGAAAATTAAATAATTTACAATTTTATTAATAAAAACATAATTGCAACTATCATTAAAAGGTTAAGCAATTCATTACCTTTTAACCTTATTTAAAAAAGTCATTTCAAATAAATAATAACAATAACATAAAAATTAATTTCTATAGTTTTAATTTTTGTGTTGTTCAATGGCCTAATGCAGTTTACTTTCGGTGAACACTTTGGTTTTAATTGGAACTTGAGAAGAAATAGAAATAACAATAATTTTTATTTTAACCGTTTCAATTTCTCGTATATGTTGTAATTACACATTTACGCGCATATCTTAAAAACGGTAACTCTTTCTGTAAAAATTTTAAGGACAATTTTGAAGAAAATTGTTGGATCTATAATTTTCATCTGAATGATTTTACGCTAGCGCTTACATTAACGAAGTTACCATCTTTGGTAATCTTTGAATCCAAATATATTATGATGCGCACATGCAATTGTTGTGATCTTTTCAGAGATGGGTTATTTTATTTTACAAAAAAAATTCAATGTATGCAAAAATTCAGCAAAATCTGACTGTTTTCGAAGATAAATACAAAGTAGCTGAACTATTGAAAATTTTGTTTTTTTAAAGCCCTGATTTTGAAGAAAATATTAACCCCTTACGTAAATTTTTGAGCAAAAAATGGTCTCAAAATGTAAAGAACCATCCATTGCACATATTTAGATGCAGTTACTAAATAGAATTTGAATTTAATTAAGAGTTACAAGAAAAAACTTGCGACTTAAAGGTAAAATTTGACCTTGAATATCTCTCTTATTTGACCTAATCTGAAAAAACTGATTATGAGGGCATAATATATGGACCATGCACTATTTGAAACTATGGAGATATTTGAGGTTATTTCAATTGACCCTGAAATTGTCGCACAGTGTAATCATACAAAAAAATCGAACAACATTGCGTATAAGTAACATTATTTGCCTTGAAGCGTTCAAACCGGCAAGACATATGTGGCTTATTAAAGGCTTAAAAACGAATTTTTCATATATATTTGTTCAGCTAAGATGTTGGATAAGCTAAGATAAAATTGCAATAGTTCAAGAGTTATCAATATGCAAATGAGTGCATATCTGGAGTAATAAAAAACCGTTTTCACACTAAAGTCTTTGGTAAAGTGGCAAACCGAATGTTACCACGAGATTCCTCATATTAAAATTTAGTGAAGAACATTGAAATTATTAGTTAGAGATTTTCGTGCTGCATAGTGTTATTATATGCAGAGTTCAAACTACATTAAAAATGATATGAAAATTATGTAAAAATATATTTGGTCATACTTACATGATGAGCATGGTATCAAGCGATTACCAAAATATGATTAAAATGAACCATTGCTTTTATGATTCTAATAACTATGATAGTCCAATTAATATATACAAAAAAAAAAAAAACATAGTTACTTACAAATTTAATTTTGCAAATATGTATTAATCAAGCAAGCTATTTTGAAACACAAAACTCTTTTATAGCCCTGCCATAAAACTAGCCTCATTCTTAGAAACACGAAGGGTGCGCCAATTGATACATTTTGCTATTAAGGCGCTCCCAGAACTATTAAACATATAAAAAATTTTACTAATATTCGCATAATGAAAACGAATAATGTGGCCTATAGAAATGTTTATTAAAAAGCTTTTACCTATTCTCTTATGCTTTTTTGCCAGTGCATAGAAAATACTTTTTATCACTACCTTTAGAACTTTGTATTGCATGACATTTAGACATTTAGTTGATCTCTTGCCTATCCCCAGAGAGAGATAGTGAGCTCACCTTGCCACCTGATAATTGTGTTGTTGTTGCTGTTGTTGTCACTTTTAATAATATCAAAAGTGCAAATGTCCGGCACGAAGCCAAAGCAAATCGAAATTAAAATAACACAAGCACTAGTTTATTAAAATTTCTTAATAAAATGTTCATTCAATTAAATGCTGCTGTTCGTTTCGCACACTAAAAGCAACAACTTTTGCAAAAAAGCTGCTAGAGCTTAGGTGGCATAAAAGTGATCGTGCTTTTTATACGATTTTCTGTCGCCTTCGGTTTTTTATTGCATGAGAGATATATTTTTTCGGTTTTGCCTTGCGAATTTTGAATTTTCTGCGTCAGTTTCGAAACGCGAGTTCAGCAGCGCACACTTATTTCTTCCGTGTTCTAGCGTAAAGTCGCGGATTGTGTTTTGGATATTTATTAAAAATACTAAAAATGCAGAGATTTTTCATGTAAAACTGTGCTCCAATAGAGAAAAAGAAAACAAAATGTGACTAGATATAAAATTGAGAAGAGCTTCGTTGTTTGCACCAGTCCATAAATGCCTGTGGGCCTTGAGTGTAGGGTCGCGGAGTTAAAGCAAGTGCGTCGTGTGCGTGTGCGTATTTTTTCCCCAAGTTTTCTTTTAATTCTTGCACGATCGGAACGGCCATTTTTGCTCTCACTTTTCCTGCGTTCAGATGTGTCAAACGATTGCGTGTCTGATGTGCCTTGAATGCCGCTTCAACTCGTCGCTTGTCTGGTGCACAAATTTTTAAAAATAAATGCTTGTGGTGTGCGACTATTTTTAATTGTGCCGCTATAGAGCACAAAATAAAAATAAAAAAAATAATATTAAGAATATTTTTAAAAATCAGAATTAACAAAATAAATAAAAAAATAATAATATCTGCGAAATCAGCAAATGCTTCACTTTGAAGTAGCTTAAAGTGAATCTTTGTTGTTGTTGCAAATAGAAAACAAATCGTTTCCCATCTCGCCTCAGTTTAACCGTGAGCTGCGTTGCGTTAAAGAAAATATTTGTCGATCAAGGCGATGTAAATAAAAATATTTAATGATGCAAGATTTGGCGTTCGCGAACCTTACCAGTCTGTCCGAAGTAAGCCAAGAAATTATTTGTTGTCTTCTCTGTAGCTATGTTTGCCTGTGTTTATTTATTTATTTATTTGCTATTTATTTTTATTTCTAGCTGTTCTGTTCTTCTAATTGATTTTCAAGTTTATGACATTTTAAGCATATTTTGCCATTTATTCGTGTTTGTTTTTAAATGTTTTTAACTTGTGCATGTTTTTAACCTTTAATATTATTTACAGTACAACATTTCTTAATGTAGCGTTAAGTTTGCTGATTTTCTTAATTATTTTTAATTGATTTTACACAAAGATAAATCGTTATAAATTCAAATAAATTTTACTTATGTTCGAAAATATTTAATGACTTGTTTTTCTCGCACTTGCTTGAAAAAATAATGTGAAAAAGATTTTGTAGAGGCGACAAAATACGTGACGCTGGCAAGTTGTTTTGTTACGTATGAAAATGTAGAAAATTATGTGATGGAAGTCTGCCTGAAGGGGGCACAACTAGTTGGGACGTACAAGAAATTGTCTTGTTTACGATTTTTTTGGGCCACATATTAAAATAACTAATAACCAATTTTTTTTTGCATGAAAGTTGCATATTTGAAGAAGATATTGGTTTAATTAGTGGGAAACAGCAAATTTGCGAGGGATCAAAAAAAGTGGGCACGATTACGATTTCCGTGGCCCCAAGATCTAAATATGGAGTTTTGAAGAGCTCACTGAGAGAATAGGATTCACCGAAGGATTTATCGATATATCTATTAGCTATCGAGATAGCGATTTTTCAAAAAATTTTACTAAAAGAAGTCTTAACCCATTAACAGCCAAATGAAAAGTAAAAGTGAAAAGTCCAAAAAATGTTTATTTTACAATAGAAAACCAACTAAAATAGCAAAAAAATGTTTTTTTTAATATTTTTTTTTTATTTTTTTTTATTTTTTCTAAGAAAAAATATTTAAAAAAAAAAGATGAGAAACAAATGGAACTGACCCGCTTAACAATTTCCAATTAACAAAAAAGTTCACTTATGCTTAACAACAAAGAAAACTTTAAAAGTTAAAAATATTTTGCTATACTCAAATGAGTACAGTGGCGCTTAATGGGTTAATGTAAATTCGACTATATCTATGCTAATCTTTTACCGATTGGGATAGCTTGGGTATCATTAAAAAAAATTAGGAAAATTAGGAAAAATATCAATATGTACTTCAGAATACAACAAACAACCTTTGATAAAAGTCTATCTGGCTCCTTTTACAGAAAAAGTACATTTTGTAAAAGGCAGAACCACTAAAAAAAGTTATTTAATAAAGACAGTTTTTGGCATGGCCGATTGACGAAAAAATATTTTTTTTCATTATATATTTAAAACATTTTAAATATATAACCGAATTTAAATATTGGTTTCGTTGAGTAAACATTTTTTTTAAAAATCGATAACTAATCGATATATCGATAAATTCTACGGCGAATCTTATTTTCTCAAAGAGTACTTCAAAACTGCATACTCAAATCGAGGGGTCACGGAAATCGTAATCACCCCAAAAAGTTTTTTGCCGTGATCACTGCTGCTCGTCACTGGGACATCTGAAAAAAGGGAATCATTGGTTAATGAAATAATGCTCCTGATGAACGAAGGAATTTGAAATGTTTTGATTTTTCGAAAAATGGCAGATGTTTCAATACAAAGTTGCTTAATCGACCAATATATAGCACTCCTTTTTCTGCTATAAAAAACTAATTGTGAAAAAAATCGTTCGTTCATCAGGAGTACAATTATGTATGAAATTAGTGAGAAAAACTTAAAACTGGACTTTAAAAACATGGTTTTGAGTAAAACGCGTTTAAAGTTTTCACTACGATGTGTATGCAGATAAAAACCACCTATGAAAAGTTATTTATCTCCATAAATAATAATCCGATTAGTTCGAAATTCTCAGGCAATACTTTTGAAATATTCTACTTTTAGAAAATGTAAAAATTTTTATTTCCCAAATTCTAACTAATTGTGTCCCCTTTATTTGACGTGATACAGTCTTAATGCTGTACTTTAAAAGGTTCCTTTGACATAAGAGCAGCTAATTTTCATTAATAAATAAAGAGTTATCCCTTGGATAAAAAACTGGCTCTGTGAAATATGACCCCAGAAAATGCGGCCCCAAACATTTCTTGCAAAACAACAACACAAATAATTGGGATGTTATTTCCTGTTTTGGGGCTTTATTTTTTTTTTGAAAAATGGGGCTTTATTTCATAATGAAATAAGGTCCCCAGAGCAAAATGACATAAGGACCCAAAAATTATATTAGGAATTAAGAGCATGAAATTAGGGTTTTATTCTACTATAATTAGTAAAATAGGCCACCAAAAATTTCAACACTCCTTGAGGGTCAGACTTGGATACGGTTGTATTAACAATTTTTCGATTTTTGTTATTTAAAATCAATTAAAAATTTCTCAATTGAAAAATTTTAAAAAATATGTTAAGTTTTGATATATTTGCCTCACTAAGTGGCATAATAAAAAATTAAAAAATAAAATACATTGTGAAAATTTCATGATAAAAGAAGGACCAGTGAACTTATCTATGTCCTCGATCCAAAAATGCTATGTAGAAAAAAATCCACTTATAAAACTATAACAAAATATAAATGTCGGCAAGAGACCTGTAAAGAAAGAGTAAATATTTTGTCGTAAGGAAAATTTTGCAACGTTCGCACTACACAAGATCTCTTACGAGTAGGAAAACAACTCTTTGAACATAAATTGGACTCTATTGAAATTAAACTCAAGGTACGAGACATAAGAGAACTAACAAGTTTTCTTTATAATTACATATTTGTTAATTTAGAGAGATTTACAAAACTCTAATTATATCATCTAAGCTCAAACGATTTGGATTAAAAATTTGTGAAAATATTTCATACAAGGAAATACTGTTTTTACAAATCCTTGATGAGATTAATGAATTCTTGAAGATATTAATTCATTCATGTTTACGAATAAAAACAACAACAATTAAAGGGTGTTTTTATTTATTGTGCGGTTATTTTTCATAAATTTTGGGGTGCAATTTCCTTAATATTGGGGCTTGATTCCGTTTTAAGATTGGAGGCCTTTTATTTTGGGGTGCATTTTTGCGCAGCCTTTTAAAAAACTGGCATTTTTAAGTTTGGGGCCCTTATTGCATCATATTGGGGTTTTTTTGGCATAATTAAAAAATAGTTATAGCTCAAATTTTACAATTTTACATTTAATTTTAAATTTCAGGCCGCTTTCAAGTGGTTTGGAAGTTAAAGGGTTCCAAAATTGTAAAAATTGGTCTGAAAAACTTGCGATAACTTTTTATTTTCACAAAAAACTAATAAGTATGGGCATCAAAAGAAAGGCTATTCTGTTACCTATTCAACGAGCCATTTATCATAAAAATCCATGTATTACTTTTGAAGATATATTATTTTACGTATTATGCACTGCTTATTTTATATCCAGAAGTACTGTAGACAGCGTAACTGGTGTTTGACTTACTGAGGGTTGTCCTTCAATTGCCTTCAATCTGCACATGAGAGGGGGAACCCCAGAAACATGGGCAAATTACAAGGCACGGAAAAGGGAACTGAAGTACCTCATACGACAACGGAAAAGGCAGTCGTGGAGAGACTTCTGTTCTGGGATGGAAACTATATCAGAAGCATGTAGGCTTCAGAAAATGGTTTCAAAAGACCCATTCTCCAAAGTGGGACTGATCCGAAAGAAGGATGGAACCATGGCAGAGAACCTAGAGGAGTCCATGGAAGTTCTGATGGAGGTGCACTTTCCTGGAAGTTTTAAGTCTGATGACCCGTGGACACCCTTGAAGAAAGGAATGCACAGGGTTGACAGGCTGGAAGCCGAAAGGATGATCACTATGGACGGGGTGAGGAGTGCTATACGCTCATTTGCTCCGTACAAAACATCAGGGATGGACGGTATATTCCCTGCTATGATGAAATGGGGGGAAGATCTCATTGCACCTAGGCTGTGGGGTATATTCGTTACTTGCCTAGCGACTGGGTATGTTCTGAGAGTCTGGAGAGAGGCGAAGGTTGTCTTTCTTCCGAAGCCCGGAAAAAAAGATTATGCGGAGGCGAAGTCGTTCAGACCGATCAGCCTAACTTCTTTTCTCTTGAAAACGATGGAGAGAGTGATGGTTGACTGTCTTGAGAGCACCTCGCTGATGCAAAATCCTCTGAGTAGATGCCAACATGCATATAGAGCAGGTAGGTCTACGGAGAGTGCTCTTCACGAATTGGTAAGAGTGACTGAAAAGGAGGTATTTTCAGGAGGCATTGCGATGGCCACACTTATGGACATCGAGGGTGCTTTCGACAAAATATGCTTTTGAAGGCTGCGGCAAGCCCTGACAGAACGCAATGTAAGCCCAATGATAGCAAATTGGGTGGACTCACAACTGTGGACTCACTACTGGTTAGACTGGATGAATCGGGCATACACACGATAGGGTATGTAGATGATATTGCGTTGGTGGTCCGCGGCAAGTTCATTGACACCATCTCTGACATCATGAAGGGAGCACTCCGAATGGTGGAGGAGTGGTGTCGAGAACAAGGCCTTACCGTAAACGCAGGCAAGTCAGACAATATTCTCTTTACTAGAAAGAGGGTAGGCCTGAGGACAGAACCACTCAGACTTTTTGGAGCTGAAATCAACTTGTCCACGAAAGTTAAATATCTAGGGGTAACCCTTGATAGCAAACTGAACTGGAACGAGCATGTAGAAGATAGGATTCAAAGAGCCAAGAGGGTTCTGTTCCAGTGCAGACGCGTTTGTGGTCTCAAATGGGGCTAAGCCCAGAGGCTATGAAATGGGTTTACACTATGATGGTTAGACCTGTCATCACGTACGCTTCGGTGATTTGGTGGACAAAAGTCAGCCAGAAAACCATTAAGAAGAGACTGGACAGAGTCCAACGGCTGGCGTGTGTTGGAATAACAGGTGCAATACGCACCACTCCAACAAGCGCAATGGAGGTTCTGTTAGGTATGCTGCCGTTGGATTTAGAAATAAAGAAAACAGCGGCGCTGTCAGCCCTCAGGATGTTGCGAAATGCTACGTGGCATGGGGCAACGGCCCTGCATGGTCATATTCGCATCCTTGATATTGTACAGAGAGATGTCAGGGAGGCGTTTATGCCTATGGACGGAAGGCAGAGAGTAAAAATAACAGAAAAATGTTATAAAACTCTTATAACGGATGGAGCCGTTTGTGAAGAAATCGCTGGTAGCGATATCAGTATACTCACAGACGGCTCTCTGATGAATGGCCGGGCCGGGGCAGGTGTGTACTCAAAAGAGTTAAGCCTATCCTGTGTACTGAGGTTGGGGAGGTTTGTGTCTGTATACCAGGCAGAAATGCTTGGCGTAGTGCATGCGCTGGACCACCTGATAGATGGCCGGATCAGTGGAAAGAAAATTGTCATCGCTCTCGACAATCAGTCTGTGATTAGGTGTATGCAACGGACATACATCACTTCCAGGTTGGCCATAGAATGTCTTACAAAACTCAATAGGTGCGCCCAGACGAATGAGCTCACACTTATGTGCTCACAGAATGAAGAAGCTGATTCTTTAGCAAGAGCAGGATCAGCAGAAGAATTCTGTGGACCAGAACCACGTATCGCCATAGGCGAAAATATGGTGGCAGGCCTCATTAAACAATGGACGGACTCGGAACACAGTACAAGGTGGGAAGAACCTGTTAATTGCAGGCAATCAAAGGCGGCCGTGAAGTGGTCTCGTAGTGAGGCAGCAAAAGTTATCCGATACAATCGAAGGACTTTAAGCTGGCTTACTGCACTGGTCACAGGACACGGTCCCTTCATGTACCATCTCGGGAAGATGACTCTGACCGAGGACGATGCGTGTAGGTTATGCTTAGAGGAGCCGGAAACAGCAGCACACCTTCTGTGCCAGTGTCCGGCCGCTGGCAAGCATAAGATTGACCACTCTGGGACGCCCATTTATTGGCGTAGCCGAGATTGGTCAACTAACCTATAAGGATATCTTGAGGTGACAAAGGATGCTTACACAAGGAGCATGCTCACGTACGAGTACTCCGAGCAGTAGTACCCTTTGTCTAATGGGGGACGAAAAGGGACCCACTGTGGTCTGCTTCGGCAAATTCCCAACTTATTATATTACTGAGGGTTGTAATCCCTGAGCAGCGGCCGAAGGCCGCCTATTAAACAGAGAATTAAATTTGACTTCCATAGTATATAGAAAAACAAATTTTCACATTTGGAGCCACGAGTTATGCTTCGTATTTCGTAAAATACGCAAAGGATTTCATTTATTGATATCTCATTTAATTGATCACATTTAAACCTTTTAAAAAGTAAATATTTTTTGTACGTTTTATTTCACATTAAAAAAATTTAGTCGTTTTTTGGGCCTTATTTCATTTTCGGTTGAGGCTTTATTTCGTAGGGTGTTATTTCATAATGAAATAAAGCTCCATATTTGGGGCCTTATTTTGTTTTTGTTTTTGGGGCTTTATTTCCTGGGGCCTTATTTAACAGAGCCAAAAAAACTATTTGGAGGGCAGTTAGTTAACCTACTAGGTCTGGCCAGACCATTTGCGAATTTTTTTCTGCATAGGCGGCTGACCCAAATTGCTTCAAATTTCTTTTTGGTTCTGTGTAGCTATAGGTTGTGTGTATGGTCACCGGTATACGTACGCAAAAGGTAAAAAATAAATAAAAAACTTAGAGAAAAAATAATTTTGATTTTGCATTTTTTGAGCATATGGGTCATTCTTTTACAAACCGTACAGATTTGAACAAAAAATGACCGACCCATTTTTGATATGCATGAAATTTTTACATGTTCTATATCGAAAAAAAAGAGACATGAATTCGAGGATTTTTTTTTGATAATAGAGAGGGTTAAAAGTTAGAGATTTTCGTGATTTTTGCCTTGGAGACTAATTTTCAAAAATTCATAACTGCGGTTCTGTTCAAGCTAGAGACAAGTTTTTCATATCATTTTGAAGATAACAAAGTAAGTTTTAAGAAAAAAAATCTAAATTTTTAAATAAATTTTAACCAATCTTACCCACCACTTGCGTATTTTAAACATAACTATAGTAGTCGACGTAAAATTTTACATTAAAAATGATTTCTTTATCGATGGAAAAATGATTATTACTATTGCAAAAAAATTAAATAAACTCGCGCGCCAGTTGCAAAGTACACCTCATATTCTAGCCTCATATCATTGTTGTCTGTATTATATTATAATATAATATAAATTATGTAGTGTCGAGTGCTTCCAATTTTGGTATTCAAAAGCAATTTCGGAATTACTAATTAAGAATCCGGGGATCCCCGAATTAGTATCGGGATTTGAAAAACAGATAAAAAGTAATTTATTTAACAAAAACGAAATCATGTGCAAGGTATGAAAGTTCTGGATCCTAAGCTAAGCTGGAAAACTAACATCGAACAAAGGGTCAAGAAGGCCTGTATAGCCTTCTACGCCTGCAAAAAAACCTTTGGTAGGAAATGGGGTCTTCAACCAAAAATGCTCTTATGGCTATACACAGCAGTAGTGCGACCTATCTTGGCGTATGGTGCACTAGTATGGTGGCCTGCACTGAATAAAGCATACAACACAACAAAACTAGCTCGGATTCAGCGATCCGCATGCATAAGTATCACAGGGGGTATCCGCTCATGCCCCACTGATGCACTTAATGTCCTGAAACATTAAATCCCCATAGATTTACACATTAAGCTTACTGCAACAAACAGTGCAGTCAGACTCAGAGAGTCGTACAACTGGCGAAATAGACCATATGGACACAGCAACATTCTTAATCCGCTACCTCGGGAACTGATTCCTGGAAAAACGGACTACGACACTCCCAAACTCGACTTCACGAGATCCTTTACAACCAAGTTTCCCTCCAGGGTGGAATGGCGCAATGAGGGAATTGATCTAGCCTTCGATGTGTCCTTTTACACGGATGGCTCCAAGATGGAGTGCGGAGTGGGAGCGGGCATATACTCTGAGAAACTGGGGGTGGCGGACTCTTTTCGTCTACCAAACTCAGCCAGCGTCTTTCAGGCCGAGCTTTTTGCGATAAGAGAAGCTTGTCGCACCTTAAGGAGAGCTAACACCAACCACCTTAACTCAGCTATTCTGACGGATAGCCAAGCTGCCGTTAAATCTTTAGCTGCGATCAGTACCAACTCCAAACTGGTAAGGCAGTGTAAGGATGAACTGGCCCGGCTAAGTCACCAACTTAGCATTACCATAATCTGGGTTCCCGGCCATAGGAACATTTATGGTAATGAAAAGGCGGATGAATTGGCCAGGCGGGGTTCTTCCCTTGACGTTTCCAGAGCGGAACCAGTCGAAGTTCCACTAAACACAGTCAAGGGAGGAATTCGTTCTTACTACTTAACCTTAGCCGGTCGTAAATGGAGAGAACTACCAACCTGCAGCACATCAAGAAAAATATGGCCCCTTTACAACATAGGCAGAACTCAACAGATGCTCTCAAAGCCCCGGAGCGACATAGCCAGATTAACGGCTATTATTACGGGTCACTGGTGCATCGGAGTTCATGCCGAGATAATCGGACTACCTTTCAACACCCACTGTCGCAGCTGCGATGACCCAAATGAAAAAGAAACACACTTTCTGTGCACCTGCCCGGCCCTGGCCAGGTCCAGACTAACAATGCTTGGCAGGCCCATCCTCAGTAACCTAGAGGAACTCTCAACAACAAAAATCAACAATCTCCTAACGTTCATCAATCGCACCGGATGGTTATAACCTAGCAGTGCGCTGCCCAGTCAACCAACAGAAACACGAGGTTATGGTATCAAAACGGCTCACTAGAGCTACTTGGATCCTACTTGCATGTAGAATCACCATCTAAACCAACCAACCAACCAACCATGAAAGTTAGGATATTTTTTAATAAAAAATTTTCTATTCAAATTTTGACGTAGAACACGATGGTTATGCTTAAAACACGCCAAGTTGTGGGTAGGATTGGTTAAAATTTATTTAAAAATTTAAATTGCGTATAAGAATATGAAATTTTTATTTTTTTATTTAATTTTTTTTTTAAATTTACTTTGTTATCTTCAAAATAAAACAAAAACAGTTAGTTGTCTCTAGCTTAAACTGAATCGAAGTTATGAATTTTTGAAAATTAGTCTCCAAGGCAAAAATCACGAAAATCTCAAATTTTTAACGCCCTCTATCATAAAAAAAAATCCTTGAACACGTGTCTCTTTTTTTTGATATAGAACCCGTAAAAAATTTCATGTAAATCAAAAATGTAGCGGTCAAAATGGTGTTCGATTTGTAAAAGAATGACCCATATGGGAGAAAAAATGTTTCAATGTATATTGTGAGAGCTCTCAGTTCATTTCAATTTGAATTTTAAAAAAATGGCAACAAACTTGATATATAGCAACAAAATTTGAAAAATTTGAATGAAAGTTGTAATTTTATAAGTACATAAATACTCGTATAATACAAAGTTTATTTAAATACTTTTCAGTTTTCGATTTTTACGGTACTGAATTACACTTTATATGTTTTTCTAGTTCAATTAAATAAATAAAACTAAAAAAATAAGTACTTCTTTGAAGATAGAAATCTTTATCGAAGCGTATCATATAATGGTTTGTATAAATAAATTTAAAAAAATTTTTAACGAAACAATTTTGAATATTTAGCAATAATATTCCAGATTAAATTAAAACAACTTTCACAAAAGAACTCGAGCACGCTCGTTTATATTGATGCAGACAATAACCTATTTTTTGTATCGTAACGCGTATTTTTTTGTTTGCTTATACTTTTGGACAATACTTTCGAGTGGTAGTACTATTTTGGATTAAAAATAGTAGGTACTACTAGAGTGCTATCCGAAAATAGAACAAAAAAATGTTAAATTTTTCTTTGATTTTTTTCAATTTTAACCCATATCATCCTAGTGCTCCAAGCCTGTAGCCAGACCAAGGAGCCAGAGGGGCAGGCATAAATCTTTGGGGGGGGGGGGAATTTTTTTAGCGTGTGAAATGAATACATTACACATATTTATTAAAAAACAGTTAATATTATAATATTTGCATGGATATGTAGATCTTTTTATACATCAGATTAATACATAAAAATTATATAAAAACTAATTCAGGACTTTGTAATAAAATGAAGGTAAAAATACAAGATTTCCTTGAAGCGGCTAGAAATATAAGAAAGAGTAGCGAAATGGGCTAACATATGTATAAGACATTTTTTTAAGTAAAACAAATAAAAAAACTGAATTTATCCGCATCCGTCATTTGCATCAAATTGATGCAAATTTTTTATTCAGATTTATATATTAAGAACAAACATGCATGCTTTGATTTAAATCTTTTGCTTCTTTACATTTTTGCTAGAACTAAGATTTGCAGTTTTTTTTTATTTTAAAATTAAAAAACATTCATCATGCATAAAAAAATTTAAAAATTAAAAACATTTCAATAAATTATGTATTCTTTTTGAATCTGCATCAAATTGGTGCACAACGTGCTTTTCATTTCTAGAAAGTTCCTATGGATGCCGGTTAAAAAATTATTAAAATTCAAATCTTATTTTTTGGTAGCAAATGCTGGCAACCCAGTAGAAATTTAAAAATTTTAACAATTTGTCTGAAATGTTTTGTTAAACAAATTTCATATACATATTCAAGTCATGAATAAGGTGAATATAAAGCAGTAAACAAATATATCAACAAAATGAATATTAATTATTCATTTAAAGTTTTTCACTGTCTGATTTGGCCAGGGGGAAAACGGTTGTAGTAAGGGGCATTGCCCCCATTAGCCCCTGGCTACAGGCCTGTGGTGCTCCATTATTGTATCGCTTTATTTATAATTTTTTAAATTTTTTGCGAAATCCATTCACTTATAATCACTGAGATATGGCAGTACTAAAGTTATGAGATGTCAAATGACTTTCGCATATTTCAATATTTTACATAAGGTCCCTTCGCCAAATAGGGCCCAAGCCTTAATAAGGCCCGATTTCTAATACGCACATTTATTGCACTCCCTGAAAAATGATTCATATCTGGTCATATCTGCATCACGATGCAAAAAAAATCACTTCGATTGCGCATCTGTGAAGCGAGTGACAGTCAAACGAAGTTAGCGGTAGCGCCAACAACGTGGTTGATGTAATATTGTGCTCGCAGTAAAAGTCCTTTATTCTACGAATTAACTATTGCCTATGTCCAGCTTTGAATTAAAAATCAAGAGAGGTACTTTAACGAAAACAAAAAGGTTAATTTTTCAAATCTAACTGTGGTGTATTCTGAGAAAAACTTAATTAATGAAATGATATTGAGAGCGCCTAAAAAGGCCCAACAAATTTTTTCTTTCCGGCTTTCTTTTTCCGATCTCCACACCTAAATCTACCAGGCAGAAAAAACTACCAGAAAGAAAGCCCTCCACTATAAAGGCCAGCAAATTACTAAAATTCTCTTTAAAAAAGCCAGAGTAACTTTATTTTTAATTTTAATTTTCAAAATAAGCTTTTGGCAATAAAAGTATTTTTTCGAAAAAGTTTTTTAAAAAAAAAGCTATGAATATCATTAATGTTTAGTATCAATGTAAACCAACACTTGTTATAACAATATGTGTTCTTATTTTATTATTTTCTGACTGTTTTGTTATGTTTCTAAACCATTATATATTGGGCCTTATTTAGACATGGTGGTTCTCATGGCAAAAATCAGACCTTTTTAAAACCTTCTGAGCTGGATATATTTTTTACTTTTTCATGCTTTATTTTTATGTTTTTGAAAAAAGAATTGAATAAACAAAAATACAAAATTGCAAAAATAAGTTTAAAAAAACCCTTTTCTCTTCTGTCTGGTAAAAACCGTTAGGTTGGCCTTATTTTGGTAACTTACCTTATTGTTATTTGCGTGTTAATATCGTGATTTTTGAAATATGTTATATGTCTCACAAGAAAACTAAAATAAAATTAACATTTAATCAAAAAGTCTTCAGTTGTTTTAAATCAATTTATCAAATATATCATGAAAAATGAGTAAGTTATTATAATTTGTCGGAAAATACATATTTTGCACTTACTAGTACCGTGCCATTATTGCAACAGTACTTTATTTTTATTGTTGGAACGTTGCTGAAATACAAAAAATATAAAACCAAAATTTTTTTCTGTGTTATTTTCTTTATATACCTATTAATAAGAACTGACGTGAGTTTTGCACAAGTCGGAAGAAATTTCGCATGATTGGCTAACAAGAAAAAAGACTTAAGAACGTTACGTGCGCGACCATGGAAATGCCCATATGGCGTTTTCTTTATGGCCAATCTTTGGAAGGATGATTTTTTTGCACAAAACAGATAACCACTTATGTCTGCATATATTTCCGTTTGCAACGCTCCATATATTTAAAAAAAAAAGTTCGCAGTTAGTGCATAAAAAATATCGTTTTTTACGATACGTTGAGTTAAGTCATTATTGTGACCATAAATGCTGGAACTGTATTTCCTAAAAGTTTCAGTATTTTAATTGGCTTGATTGCCATGTCTATTTCAGAAGTTTAAAGGTTGCCTTTTTGAATGTTTTCAAATTTTAAAGTTTTTTGGAACGTTATTATTGTTACAATTATAATATTGTAATAATAGGAACAATTATGAAAAATTACGGTAAAGTAAGTGGGTGATATTTTGCAAAGGGGTGTGTCAATATAATTAAAAATATTTTTCTTTGTTTAAGAACTTTCCTCAAACGTCGCTGACTTCAGTTGATATTACACTAGATGAATTCGCGCACTTGTTGGCTCATCCCCTATAGACTCTTTTTCGACTTTCTATTTCTAATTCAGTTTTTCCTAAGTTATGGAAGAGTTGGTACATAATACCTCTGCTTAAAAAAGGACCTAGAAACGATGATTCCAATAACAGACCTATTGCAAAACTGTCATGTACTCCCAAAATTTTTGAAAGTATTATCTATGACATTGTCTTTTCCATTGCAAATCTATTTTTCCTCCTAATCAACACGGCTTCCTCTAGAGAAGATCGACTATCACTAACCTTACAGAATTTGTTTCAAACGCTTTATGCTCGTTGGAAAGCGGGTACGAAGCTGATGTAGTTTCTACCGACTTTAGTAAAGCGTTCGACAAAATCTCACATACTATCATCCTTCTTAAGCTTAAAGCCTTTGGTTTTCCATCACTGTTTATATCATGGAATAAATCATATCCCGAAGAACGTCGTTACAATGTCATCTTTAGATTTTCCAATTCAGAGTCTTTTATAGCAACCTTTGGTGTCCCAAAAGTTGACTGGTTCTTTGTTGTTCGTCTTAACAATCTCTGACGTAGATGGAATCATCAAAGATTCCAATCTCTCTGTGCATGCTGATGATATGAAAATCTATCGGCGCATGCAAACTAACGCCGATTCTTGCAATCTTCAAAATGATCTGGCTTTGATCTGGCGACGTTTCCAGCTTCCCCCGAGAAGTTATTACTTACTCGGCAAGCCAGTTCCTCCTGTAAGCTATTTACGGGACTTAGGCGTAATATGTGACAAGGAACTTAATTTTAGGTCTGATATTGATAATATCATTAGTAGAGCCAACTCTGCTGGGTTTTGTGAAACACTGGTCCAGAGAGTTCTCCAATCCTTAAGTCACTAAACCTTTGTACCTTACCTTTATTAGACCCATCCTTGAATATGCCAGCCAGGTTTAATCTACAACACCCATTCTGTCCGAATCGAAGCCGTACAACGAAGATTCATTCGGTTCGCACTCCTTGGTCTTCCCAATTCTGACAGTTTCAACTTTCAAGCAGACAACCTGAAATTGATAAACATGCAAACTCTTGCAAAACGAAAGGAAATTGCCGATGTACTCTTCATTCATCAACTTGTATGCGGAACCATTAACTGCCCAGCACTACTCCAATTAATATCCTTTAATACCAACCCACGTTACCTTAGGTCTATTCCTCTCTTCCACCTCAACTTTCACCGCACCGACTACGGATGCAGTGCATCTGTAACCAGGATGCTTCGTGTAACCAACAATTTGATCAGCGAATCGATTATCATCTGAGCAGATCTCGACTCCGAAATGCCCTTCTTAACTCCTACGCCACTTTTACAATTAAGAAATGGTACATATTATAATTAACCCTCTGCAACTGACGTGCTCTAATGTTAACAATATTACTGATGTGGTGTCTGACGGACACCTTTTTAAAATCAATTATTTTTATGAAGTTCTTCATTCGTCAGTCCTTTATTATTGAAAAAAAAAATAATAGTTTATTATCCAGTGTAAGGTTGAAATTCTATATAAAAGACGTTTTCTTGAAGTTATGTGGCTTATTTCACTAATACAATTTACAAAATTTATGAAGAAATTTGCAGCTGCAGAGGGTTAATGATATTTGTAAATTCTATAATGTAAGTAGCTATAAATATATAAACCCTGTTAGAATAAGCTTAGTACTTAGTTAATCAGCTTGTATTAAGCTTAATGAATAAATAAATAAATAAACCATTTCAAAATAAACTCAATCAGTCTTTAAGCTTCAAGAAAGCTGCCGACTTTGATTCAATTAAGTTTTGAGCTTCAGACAAGCTGTCAACTTATTCATAAAAAACCTGAATGCATTTCTAAAGTGACGGCTTAGTATTAAAAATGAAAAATGAAACGAACTAGAGCCAGTGGCGAATATACGCCAGCAACCTACTCGGTTAAAAATCTTGGAATAATTTTAAACTTTTTTGGATTACATATGGGACAAATCCAAAAAAAGATTACTTTTTTCCAAGGAAAAGTTTCAAATTTTTCAATCCAAAAAAGATTAGTTTTCAATCTGCATAAAAAAGCAATATAAATATCAACTTAAAATAAAATAACTTTTCTGATCAATTCATGATTTCAACACACGTCCTCCAAGAAAGTAACGCTTATTTTTCATCATAACAAATGGAAGTAAGCTTGCAGTAAGTAAACAAGTAAGCAGAAACGTGGGTTCGAGACCCAGCTAAATTAAAGTAAAAAAAAAATGTTTTGGCCAGTTCGTGATTTGAACACACGTGCTCTGATGTGCTGGTCCAATACCTTATCTACTCGTCCAACTCAATTCTTAAATAGTTTCGCTTATTTTGCATCATTACGAATGCAAGTTATTTCTTTTCAGAACCGTTGGTTTGAGACCCAGCTAAGTTAAACTAATGTTGGGATTAAAAAATAGTAGTCCAAAATGTTTAACGTGTATTTAGGCAGGTCCTTAAGGAAATAAAAAGAAATCCTTTATTTTTAACGCAAATCTTTTAAATGGCGATGCTGTAGCCAAAATTTACCACAATATAATAAGAAAAAAAGAAAAACTCTTAAGGCCAGTTTTTCAGTACGAGTTTAAAGTTTAGTCAAATTATAAACACATTATATGACAATTTAAGTCAATTTAACTTCAACGAATGATAAAATATCTAGTTTAACCGAGTTTAAACGTCCAATTTTGGTGAGTTAATCTAGGTTTTATTTGACTAAAGTTTAAACGTGTACTGAAAACATGGCCCTTGATGTTTTAGATTTATGTTTAGGCAATATAACTAAAGATAACTCTTTAGTTAAGTCCAAGCAGTTTAATTGAAAGATTAGTTAATGTTCTATTTTGGTGGATTTGTTTGTGTTTGGATATTTGGTTCTGTGATTCGAATCGATTTGAAGGATTAATTGCTTTTCCTGCTCATTTTTTCAATATTGTATGCAAAAGCTCGAAGAACCTATCCATTCGATGGTAGTTTCGCACAAAGAAGTTGACTTTGATCATATTCAAGAAGGTATAACTTCTTCCAGAAGGTACTTAGCTCGTTGAATTGGTTGAAGAAATTTTAATATATTAAAATTTCACTGAAGTTTTCACTGAACGATTTCACTAAAGCTTATCTCAAAAACTAAGGCTGTTTGGTACGGAATCAGCGTACCAAGCTTAGTAGAAAATGGTATAATATCGTTGTAAAATTAAAAAGAGGTAAATTTCATCCTACTGCGATATTCAAGTTATGTAAGATGAATACCCTGATTAAACTGAAAAATGTTGGAAAGAACAAAAAATCTTAGTTGTTGCCCTATTCTAATAGGAGTTGCAAATTAATATAATGAAATTTTTTTGTCATGTATTGTACTTATGCAAACTTTAAGTGTGTGCTAGGGTTTGTATGCATCCGATGTTGCTTAAATCTTACTCAGTTTGAACAGTTTGAGCCCCTTTTTGAGCCCCTTCCCTGTTCTTTGAAAAATAAGGTTCACTCTAATGTAGCATACAAAACGTCACGACAGTAATTGCTTACGATTTCGAGTCTGTTATAACTTCTTTGTACATTTTTATAAGAATTGCATTAGAAGAACTCATATAAATTCGATTTTTAAACATTTTAAATCAATGCTTGCATTTAAAATTGAGTATTTAAGCTTGCTTAATTTTGATATGTCATTTAATTTTAAATTCATTTTGAAGTGTCGAAAAAAAGCTTGATGTATATTTTAAATTTCTTTTTATTGTTCCATTTACACGAATTTAAAACTAAAATTGAAATAAAAATTATGTAGTTTAATAATACTTTTTTATTTCTTAAAAAAAACAGGGGATGTCGGGGTGTGATCAGAGCACTATTGAATCATTGGCAGAAGATCCAACCGATTCACCATTCGATGCCGACGAATGTCTCAAAGTTCGAAAATACTGGTGTTTCCTGCTATCCAGCATATTCACATTCCTTACCGGACTACTTATTGTGCTGCTATGGCGAGGCTTCGCCTTTATATGCTGTCGCAAGGAGCCCGACTTGGGGCCGAACGATCCCAAGCAAAAGGAGCAAAAGGCCTCGCGCAACAAACAAGAGTTCGAAGGAACCTTTATGACAGAAGCAAAAGACTGGGCTGGTGAACTTATATCCGGTCAAACAACAACTGGTCGAATTTTGGTAAGTTTGCACATATGCCATATTACTTAAGCCCTTAAGTAACTTATGTAAGTTTTTATTAAGTAATTTATGTGACTTAAGCACATAAGCTTAAACTTATTTACATATACATATTATTGATAAAAAATGAAAGTATATGAACAAACTGACTCGTGACTATGATTTGGCTAAAAAAATTTGCGTTTCTTTTTAAAGATATCCGGAAAAATTACTCCTTGAGATCGTTTTTACTAATTTTCAGTACGTTTATCGGAGTTGGCACAGAATTTTTTTATTTCAAGTAAAAACAAAAGTAAAATGAAATATTAAAGTCCGCTTTACATTGTCCTACTGTGTGTTACGACATGTGAGATAGAAAGTATTATTGAATTTCATCATGCTGTCATTTTTAATTTTTGTAAGAAGAAATTAATTTTTCGCTTTTAGACTATCTCACAGAGTCGCACCACATATTTATACTTTATACTATACAAAAACGTGAAAAGTTGAGTAATGAATCGGTTTTTAATGCATTTAAAGCCTCTACAAAGTTCTATAAGTTGTAAAACTACTTTCTTCTGTTATTCCATTTGAAATACATTACGAGTTTAAAATTTTCTCACTTCAATAATAAATTTCAAGTAAGTTTTTGGTAAAATGCATCTCTGGTGGGATAGAATGTGTGATGAAATTAGAAATAAACCAAAGAATATAATGTGTTACGACATGCCAAAAAAATCAAAACAGACTCGAACACACTTTGCTTTCCGTTGTTTACACCATCTCACATTCTATCACACATGAAAATTTTGACATGTGCTAACACACAGTAGGATAATGTAAAGCGGCCTTAAGCTCTCAACAATAAAAATAACCTGACTACTAAGCTTCCAAGCGGCTAAAAGTTACTTTTCAGAGTAGTATACAAACAATTTTCAGTACATTTATATATTTTTTTCCAAGCAAGCTCTTGGTTCTCATTCGACTTGTCGTGATCCCACGTTTAAAAAACGTAATAGAGGTAAATTAACTTTGCTACTCCGTTTGTAGCGCCGATAAGGAGGCGTGGTTGGTATAGAAAAGTATATATGTAGTGCTCTGTTACATCACCACATAGAGTAAATCTCTAACTTCTATTTTACCTTTTGTTACATTAATACTTACCTTTTCGTTACATTTATACTTACCTAAAATACTTACTTAAGATTTTTATCTTAACTTACATTTCACTTACCTTGATTTATCATTAATAACGTATTATATCATTTTAGCAATTATTGAAATACTTACACTTGTCTTTAAAACACTTGTTATAAAAAAAACATTTTGAATTGTATTCATTTATTATATTTTCAGAAATTTTCATTTTGAAAATTTCAGTTGTGAGAATTGTTCAAATGAAAACGTATCAAAAAATAAAATTGTTATCTAAAATATATTAAAATAAAAAATTGAATTCTAAAATAAAAAAACCAAAAAAAAAAGACCAAATATATATCGCACCAAATATATATTCTAGATCAGCTTCACCTCCTGAGTCGATTTAGCCATGTCTGTTTGTCCGTCTGTCCGTCAGTCTGTCTGTGTCTCGATAACAGCCGTAGTTTTATAGCTTAAAAAAATTCGTAACAAAATTCAATATAAAAGCTTTTTATTCAAAAATGGAGCTAAAATTCGAAAATGAGCCAAATCGGGTAAAAACTGCGCCTACCTCCCATACAAAGTGACTTAACCAAAACAGTAAAATCTCTTTCAATTCCACAAAAATTAATCTAATGACTTTAAATTTTACACATAACGCTTAACCTTTAATATGCACTTTAAGTATGACACTTGTAAAAGTCAAATAAAAATCACGTCTAACTCCCATACAAAGTAAGTTTACCAAAACGGTAAAATCTCTTCCAATTCCGCAAAAAATAATCCAATGATTTCAAAATTTGCACATAAGCTTAAACAATTAACATGTTCTTTAAGTATAAAATTAAGAAAAATTCAATGCAAACAACGGCAACCTCCCATACAAAGTGACTATAAGAATTCAGTAAAATTCCCACAAAAATTTAAAAAAAATATAAATAGAAATTCCGCTCACCTTTCATACAAAATGACATAGTCAAATAGAAGAACCTTTATAAATTCTAAAAAAAGTATTGTTGGAACTTGATGTTGTACACAAAAGCTTTAATAAATAAAAAGGACTGTGAGTTTCAAATTTATGTATGTATCTATATCTATAAAATTGAAGTGAAAATTTAAAGTAATGACTTTATATCAAAATTACTGGGCCAATTTTTATGTAAAAATCTTGAAAATATCACATTTGTGTTACTGTTTTAGTTATTGGTATTTTTCTTTCGAAATTTTTATAATAAGTTTATTTAAGTATATAAGTGGCGGCCGTAGCCTAGTGGGTAGAGTGCGTGGCCCCTAAGCTAAAGAACTGCGCCAGCCCAGATTCAAGTCCAGCTTAAACAGAAAGTTTTGATTTGAATTAATTTTTCTGTTCGGTCGTCACCTCTCTGCAGACAATGGCAAACCTCAGAGAGTAAAAATTGCCATGTAAGAGCCCGAACAGAACCAAAGCGGATGTCGGTTGTCGGATTCGCTGTGCTACAAAATACATGAAAATATATGCAGCCGCCAAAAATGAAATCGCCGTGGAAATGTGTGACGGGAAAACGCCAGAATAGTATCTATTCTAATTCTTCTCTAACGGCTGGCGGATCTCTTTCTGAGTGACTTAAATGTTGCCATATTTTTGCTAAAGATTGGGTGCGTTCAGTGTTATTTTTTTAGTTTTTACTATAATCTGACATTCTCTTTTTGTGCCTGTGTTGCATTCATGTGAATTCAAAGAATAATATAAAATAATTTGAATCATTCCCAATATGAAATGCAACCGTGATCCGACAACTGACAACCGCTCCTATTCTGGACGTACTCTCAGCGGATTTCGCAGATATAGGCCCGCCGTCCGACATCCGCTTTGGTTCTATTCGGGCTCTAAGAAAATTACACTGAACGTACCCAATCTATAGTAAAAATATGGCAACATTTGAGCCACTCAGAGAGATATCCGCCAGCCGTCAGAGAAAAATTAGAATAGATTCTATTCTGGCGTTTTCCCGTCGCGTATTTTTACGGCGGTTTCATTTTTGGCGGCTGCATATATTTACATGTGTTTTGTTGCACGGCGAATTGGACAACCGACATTCGCTATGGTTCTGTTCGGGCTCTAAAGCTTCTTGAGAACATTTTAAATAATCTCCATGTTGCTCTGTGTTTATCTCTTTCTTTTCGTGCTCAGCTAGCACAGCGCAACCATGGTATAATTATTTGACAAGGTAGTAGCGTAGACTGGCTTTCTTCTCACGAGCGGCGATGGGTAATTGCCAAAATTAGCTGTTCATGCAATTAATCAAAGGAATGTGAAAAAATAAGCAACGACTTTAACATAGCTAGTCAATCGCAGCAAACTAAAAACATTCCAATAAAATTCGCGAACAAATTTAATGAATCAAAGAAAAGTTAAAAATAAGCACATAGCTAGTCAACAGCAGCAAACTACAACTCCTTTAGTTGTTTTTGACAACTACCAATTGCTAAAAAGCTGTCACGGCTACCTTGTCAATTAACACTTGTCAAATAACACGGAATACTTCTGGTATTCCGACTTTTAAAAATTTTTTACACATGCTTAGGTTGTGAGAATTTACAAAAAAAAAATGCACTTTTGTTCAATGAAATTAAATGTTGAATGTTACTGTGCCAAAAGATTTTTAAAAAAATATACAAATTGTATTTATCACAATGGAGAAGTCAATTTTTAATAAATTTTGCTCAAATGCTAGTGTTTCTTTATTTTTTTAAAAATATTAAGTAACCAAAATCCTTGATAGTTTTTTCAGAATTCATTAGAACTATATAATGTATTTCTAAAAAAATCTAAGATAGCTTAAATCAGTTGAAAATTGGAAATATGGCAGCAGTTTTAAGGTGTTTTTTAATTGACAATCAACGATTTTTCTTATATGCGTTTGCTGCATAAAAACTGCTGCAATTTAACCAAATTATAACGGATTTTGGTCATCTATGGCTTGTTAGAATGCACAAACTAAATGCCATATTTTACCATTTTAATTTTTGTATAAAATGAAAAAGGCGATATATAATGAATGAGAATAATTAAAGTTTTATTAATTTTTTGGGATAAATGTTAAAATTTTGCTTAAATATACATATGTTCGTGTGTGTGTTGTGAATTGTGTTTCTGTTGGTGCTCTTCACAACGCCTCATCCGTTGTTTTTGTCATTTGATGGAAGCGCTCGCCTTGTTCATCAGACTCGGTTGGAATTTGCTGTTGGAATACATCCATATGATAGTGTAAAAACTGTATTTTAAGCGACATTCGAACATTCTTAAACGTTTCCATCAAATCGACGACAAGACTTCGGTAATTCTGATCGCGGTGCTTTCTCAAAAATTATTTGAACGTTGCCTTCACCAAATCATAATCCTTATATCCATAAGCTTGTTAATATCTGGGCCAACTACATACATATAAACAATGAATTTAATCTGTGTTTTGAGCATCTTGTTAAATGTAAGTATGAGAACCAGGCGTGAAAACCACGCGAGTCTAATTGTGAAGACATTATGTAATTTTTCATTGCGCCTAGCTTGATGTTGAGTGGAGGCATCAGGATTTTTTTTAACATGGAACGAGAGCATCAAGAATCACACTTTCCTCATTAATAACGGAATGCTGGCGCAACTTCCAGTCAGTTTTAGTGTATTGGTTGCCACCATAGCGTGCGTACCAGTTGCAATTTTCTTTAAGTCCACGCAAACCTGATGAATCTTTAAAAATTTGCCGTTCTCCAACTCTGTGAACAAGCTAGATAAAAACCAACTTGGCTTTATTTCTATCCCGTTTATTCGAAGTTTAGTGCCTGCGCCTGCCTGTCTGAATTGGTTGCTGAGGATTTGGTGAAGGCAACTTTCAAAGGATTCTTGGGGAAGCACTGCGTTCAGAATTACCAAAGCATTGTCGCCGATTTAATGGAAGCGTTAAACCAACTCAATGTTCGAATGTCGCTTAAAATAATTTTTTTTGCACCATCATATGCATCATATGGATTAATTTGAATAGCATATTCCAACCGAGTCTGATGAACAAGACGAGCGCTTCCATCAAACGACAAAAACAACGGAGTAGCGGCACAAGAATAAAAATTTGCAATCTCTTATTGCTGATTTGTGTTAGTTTTTTGCACCGGATGAGGCATTGTGAAGAGCACCAACATAAACACAATTCATAGCACACACAAACACACACTTTCAAAAAAATTTAACAAACACACACTTTCAAAAAAATTTAAGAATTTATCCCAAAAAAATAATGCAGCTTTTATTATTCGCAGTCACTTTTTATAGCCTTTTTTATTTTTTACAAAAATTAAAATGGCCCATTTAACCATTTTAATTTTTGTAGAAAATAAAGGAGTCTATAAAAAGTAACTGCGAATAATAAAAGTTGCATTTAGTTTGTGTATTCTTACAAGCCATAGATGACCAAAATCTGTTATAAATTGGTTAAACTGCAGCAGTTTTTATGCTGCGAACGCACATAAGAAAAATCGGTGATTGTCAAATTTAAAAAACCTTAAAACTTAAACCTTAAAACTTCTGCCATACTTCCCATTTTCAATTGATTTCAGTTATTGAAAATGCTAAGATTTTTAGAAGGACATTTAATAGTTTAAATGAATTCTGGAAAAATTATCTAGTATTTTGGTTGGGATTTAAAAAAAAAATAAAGAAACACTAACATTTGAGCAACATTTATTAAAAATTGATATCTTCATTGTGATAAACACACTTCGTATACTTTTTTCAAAATTCTTTTGGCACAGTAAAATTCTACGTTTAATTTCATAGAACAAAAAAGCATTTTGTTTGTAAATTCTCACAACCTAAGCATATGTAAAAAGTTGTTAAATGTCGGAATAACAGTATTCCTACTTCTTAACTTTAAAATGTTTTTTAAAAAAGTTGTGATGGAATTGAGAGCTCGGACTGGTCGTGGTATAATTTCAAAATGTTCCTCTCTCGGAATTTCTAAGAATTTAGGCTGAAACTATGTGACGGTCACACCGTGTAATTATACCATGAGCGCCAAAAAAAAACCTGATGAGACTCGAGCAAGGCGAAAAGTGAGATACACAGTGTTGCCAGAAAAGGGAATTTTCCCCGTTTTGCGGAAGTTTTTAACCCAAAAGGGAAAACGGGAATAACGCTCTTAAAAACGGGAAAAATGAGGTTGACCGCGTTTTTGTGCAAAAAGGGTAGTTTCGTCGCAAAATCAACAAATTATATTATGAATTTTTAAACATCTTGTATTTAAATACATTTTGAAATTATCTGAGTCATCTTGAGTTTTAATTTAATACTATTACTACTTGAATTTGTGTAATACTGCTTGTGTACTTAATTTAAATTCATTTTGACTGACTAATTTGTTCTCTGTTTAGAGTCATTTGATTTTTTTTTTCTTGCAAACTGTGGAAAATAGGTACATAAAAAATAACTTTTAAAAGATTTCTGAGACGTAGGCGAGCATTTAGAATTTTCGCATTTGTGGATCCTGTCGTTCTGAAAAACAAAACGTATCCTTCATTAACTCCGTTGTGTTCCTTTTTAATAAAAAAAAAAATCTGAATTTATATCGACTTAGAATATAAGTCACTAAAAATATTGATTTATTTAATATACTTAAATAAACAAGATGTGGAAAATTTTTGGCATCATGTTTTAACCCAAGAACTACAAACCGGGGTAAATATTTACCCCATGGGTTTCTTCTTCGTAAAGTCGTTCTGAAAGTAGTAATCTGACTCTTAAGTGCATCTTTTTTTCACGCCAAAGAGAGTGGAAAAGAGCAAATAAAATTTTATAGAGGTGTAGTTTGTAAAAAATCAATTTATATAGCTAAAAGTATTAAAAAATGGTCAAACTGTTAATTAACAAACAAAAATGTATAACTTATTTTCATCCAACCGATTTTAAAATTTCAAACGGGATTTTAAAGACGGCACACAAGGCTTTAAGAAGAAAAAAAACTAACATGATATTTTGCTAAAAAAATCTATTTATTTAAGACCCTAAAAATTAAAAAAAAAAAATGGGAAACTTATATATGGAAACGTAAAATAAAAAATCCTTGAAATATTGGTTTTTAAGGATATATTTCGTTTTCTGTTATGCAAAAAGTAAAAAATCGCCTTTATGGTTCTGATTCAACACCAAAATATACAATCCTAGTGTAAGGATACTTCCAGTAATAAAATCATCGCCGAAAAGTATATATCTTATATTTTCGAAAGTCGAAAGTTATGCCACAAAAAGATACTAAGAATGCAAAAAAAAATTTGTTTTGACGAGTGTTTTCAAAAAATATATGAAGCCGCTGTGCTAAATTTGTTCCATTCCAATGTAAAAGTACTAACTGTGTTTTATTATTTTAAGGCATATTTTTTATTACATAAGTAAGGTTTGTATTATTATGGTTTCTATTCAAAATAAAATACTGAACTTTAAAAAAGGGGAAAAAATGGGAAGATTTTTAGTGAAGAACGAGAATAACTTGTTGAAATGCATGGACAAAACGGGAATGATCTCTCCCAAAATCTGGCAGCAATGGAGGTACATATAAATGCAGAGCGGCGCTCCAAAACAAAACAAAATAAAAAAAATACAATTTTTTATTTCTTTGATATGTATTGTCTTAACCCAATGAGTACGGTGATGCCAAATAGCAACACTAAGTCGGATGTCGCAAAACTAACCGTATCGCATAAAAATTAGTCAAAATTCAAATTTAGTAAATATTACCACATGTGTGAAAAAATTGTCCCGTCTTTAAGGAGTTAAGGAAATTGATAAAATTACGTCCATGGTGATGCCGCGGACAACAGTGGCCTGCTAGTGTGATATATTTATATAAAAACCGCGACCAATAAAAAGGACGTCATCAAAGTAATAAAACACTCAAGACTTCAAATAATTTAAAATATGGCAGTGGTGTATTTTTACTTGGGTCCAGTCGAAGATAATTCCTTAGTAGTTTTTTATATTTTTTTCTACATCAACCGCGAATTGTAAAGAAAACAGACTTCTATTATATACAACTTGCTATTTTTTTGAAGTGAAATTGACTTTAGGTTGAGCGTTGAGCAATTTTTAACAATATAATAGAGTTTTCTTGTGTTTCAAAATAAAACTGAAGGGCTTATTGCAATAAAATGATAAGCCACATGATCTTAAGAATCAATTTTTTAGGCTGAATACAATGCTTAATGCATTGCCAACAACCACTGACGGGGTTTTAGCTATTTCTTATTAATTTTCTAACCTATTTGTAAAAGATTCCATGTCCAAGTCATACAAAAATACATTTTTTTAAGACTTTAGAGTCGATTATTTCAGAATTTTTTTTATGTGTTGTTTTATCATATTCTTGCAACAAGCCCTCTATAGATTATTTTCATTGTCTTATCTTGAGAAGTTTCTTATTTTTTTTAATGCTTTTCCTTATGATTCCTTTGACAAGCATGTGACATTTTAGAAAAGATGCCACCATTTCTTAAAATTGCAAGCAATTGTTTTCTTGATACAAAAATCACTACTTAGGTTGTTTGACACTTTAGTGTTGCCACGTTTCCGCAGGACATTTCATGCGAATCTCAGCAGTGAGGAAGTTTAAGTGTTAAGCAATAAACGAAGACTATGCAGAATTGTTTAAAGTGAAAGGAATACATTGACTCGTATAGATTTTATCCAGATTATGGGTTTAATTTAAAGAAAGCGTTTGCTTCCATTGTATTAAATTTGGAATTTAATAAACTTAATTAGCTTTAACTCGAAAATGAAAGAACACACGACTTAGGCAAAGAGTTGGGCAATGACTTGGGCAAAGCAAATTTTATAACAGAAACTGATTAAGCTACTTCTATTTATGTCAGCATTTATCAGCCATTAAATAAAATGCATTTTCTTTAAAATACATTAAAAATATATTAAAATTCAATTTTTTTTTGTTCTTTTCAACCCTTTCCTTGGACTAAATTTTGATTAAATTCACTTTTTGTTAAGAAAATTTAAAAAATTCTGAAAGCTTACATTGTTAAAAAATTAAAGTTGAATAACTACTCCAAGTAGCTAGTTTATAACGCATTTTTAATTTATTCCCAACACTTCGTTATGAATGGGCCGTCACACAAAAGCAACAATATGCAAAACGAAAAAAAAGTGAAAAAATGTCCATTGCTTTCAATTTATTTCATGTTGCTTTAGAGTTATTTTACATTTTTATGATGTTGGTTGAAGGTTTTTTCCCCCTTTTCTATTTTGCACAATCTTGGCTGTTTTATATTTGGGCGCGTTGCATGTTAGCCATGGTCAAGCGCACTTGGTTTGTGCCACTTTTCAGGCATTCGTGTATTTTTTTTTTCATTTCACTATACTTGCCCGCCAAAAAATAAATTATTCAAATGCAATTTCAATGTTGCCAATGCATATACACATGCACTCTCACACACACGGCATGCAAATTGATTAAAGGGATTTTTTGCTGTATATTATACATACAGTGGCTCACAGCTTATTTTATGCAGTGCATACTTTAAACTTTAGGGCTTTATTAAAACAAAACTAACAGGAATACAAAAGATAATATGGTATCATTTAAAAGAGCAAAAAATCTAGTTAAACAAAGGTTTTTCATTAATTGTGAATACATATATTTATTGTTTAAAAAATAAGAGAACAGAAAATACTGCTTAATTTCATCTCGCAGCTTATTTTATGCAGTCACTTATCTCTGTTACGGTACTCTTATGCTGCGCTGTCTAACGGTACTTTCGTTAGCTATGCCTTCGTTCTATTTCTATAATAGCTTTGTGTTAGCTTTTTAGACTGATTTTTTTGCTTCAAGTGTCTGCTTCTATGATTATTTAAAATAGGAGCGAGCACAACAATACAACAAAAATTGGTTATACACTATATTAAAAACAGCAAAAACTGAATTGGTTAATATCAATTCTTTTGCAGTGCAAAAGATCATCGAACGCTTCGTCCATAAGAATCGATTGCACATTAAGAGCAAAGAAGCACCAAACAAAATTTTTAATGCAACCTACGAGCGTACGGAAGATAAAGGCTAGCCCAAGACTCTCAGCTCCGATAATGGCTTTTGAAGTTCAAACTGACCTGAGCAAACAGTGAAGTGCTGAAACTATTCGACGTGTCTTGCGCAAAAAGAACTTTCATGGCCGAGTAACACGAAACAAGCCGTTTATTGGATCCAAAAACAGATTATGCAGACTCAACTACGACAAAGAACATATTTCCAAGGCCCCAGAGTACTGGACTTCAGTTATTTTTGCAGATAAATCGAAGATCAATTTATTCGGTTCAGATGGTATAAGCTATGGTATTAAATTGCATTTCCGATTTTACCAGGCTGACGATCAAAGCATCACAAAGCGGGTATTGTGCAAACCAGGCTAATATACAACTGCCCACAATTGATGACGCCGCCAGCGCAGTCGCCAGACCTTAATGTTATTGCAAATGTGTGGTCTTTATTGGAAAATAACATCCGGAAACATCAAATTTCAAACAAAAACCACCTGAAAGAGATATTGAAAATGAAGTGGACAAATATTTCGCCAACTATCACTAAAAAACTGCACGGTTAGAAATCTTGGACTAAATTTTAGTCCCACCAAAATATTACTGCATGTTTTTAAACCTTGCGGTTTCAAATTGAAACTTTTCAAATGCTAGCTCATATTTAAAACTTTTCTGTACTAGAATTGAAACCGAAAGAAATATTACAGCATCAATTTTAGCTTTTTGGTTTAAATTTTAGCTTTTTGGTTTCAATTTTAGTCTTTTTGGTTTCAATTTAAGTACAACTTTGTATTACTTTTTGTTTTTAATACAAATAATGCTAAGTTCTAGTACATGTGGATACTAACAGCCCTATTCTGGCAGCTTAACAAAGCTCACCACATTAACAAAATAGTTAATATTAACAATTTTTTAAGGTTTCGTATTCTGCTGCAAATTTAAAAGCTCTTTTCCTTACAATTTTGTCAATAACAGAAAGAGTCTTAACAACGAATGAAATGTATGTGCTTAGATAGAAAATTGTTGTGAAAATAATAAAAAAATACAAATTATAATATAATATTGAGTTTAAATACATTAAACTGAAATATGGAAGAATTTTTTACTTATTTTAAGTTTTTATAATGAAATCTTTCAGTAGCCATGGCAAATTTTTCAAGCGCTTGCAAAGTCACAAGCTGCACTCAAAGCATCTGTTTATATAGCGCATCTCTTCTTTCAATAGGCATATCGATTTTCACCATGCATGGTGAATTTTAAAAGCTTCTTAAGCTTTTATGTTGTTAATTATTTTTAGGAATACCAACATTTACATAACATAACAATCAGCCTAACAAGAGCTCCTTAACTATTTCTTGTTAAGCTAACAACCAGAATAGGGCTGTAAATTTGGATTAAGACCCGTAAGTAGTTGGCCTGGCAATGCTGCAACTCAATATTAGGCGACTCCCCAGCTAGAACACTGAACGTCAGTTGACGCATCAAGTGATGCACAGCGCTGTCAGAAATATTGTCAGCTTTTTGTCATCGCCTCGTGGAATTTGTTGTTGCGGTAGGTAAAATAATGACAACTTTTTCATATCCATGTGATTTGTCATCTCTGTTTGCCACCCATGTTATATCCATTAAAAAAAAAAGATAAGCTGATCTGCTCACACCAATTACGAACTCCATAAAGAATTCAATAACAAATGTAGCTGTTTACTTAAGTAAGCAATTAACCTACGCAAGGCGCTTTCCCTACGTAGCCCAGTGGTTAGAGCATTTTCCTATAATCTGAACATGCACGGGTTCAAAACCCCACTCAGACAAAAAAACTTAAATGGGTATAATTTTTTTACATTTATTGAAAATATTTTTTTAAATAATCAATTTGAATTAATTCGATTATAGTTAGTTAAATTCACAAAGGCTTTTATTTAATTGAATGTATTGTTTTTTTTTTATTCTTCATATTGTTTCTGCCGGGATCTGTGGTGGCTTAGTTTTAAAAAATTTCTGACAGCATCTTGATAATTTTTCGTCCCTTCTTTTAAAAAGACTTCTGAAAAGAAGAAAAATGTGTTAATATCGTACTTAAAATGAAATAATTTAAATTTAGCATTCGTACCAAACAGCGTTTTAGCAACGAGCGTTTATTCCATGAAGGACTTTTTCCGAGTCTTTCATATACTGCATACAAAGTTAAAAGTCATCCGTTTACATTCTTCTTAAACTTCATCTACTGATCCTGAAGCTCCTTTTAAATTCAGGATATACGATTTCTGTTTATAAAAGGAAATTTTAATATGAAATATAAATCTGATTTAAGCTTCTTACCATGGTCATTTCATATTCCATATTTCTCAATTTTTCTTCTACGTCAATGCAGGACGTCATTTGATATAAGAAGGAAAGAGCAAGATAAACGAAACATTTGCTTTCCTTGCTTTGTACATATAAAATTTCTATCAGCGCTGTGCGTCAGCTGACGCGTCAAGTGACGGTCCGTGTTATATCTAAGAAATGTAGTATGTGAATGTGTTAGTGAGTCCCAAAATTCGTATAGGGTTGTATTGGTGAATTTGTCAGTCCTGTCTAGCTGGGTCGGTTCATATCCCAGCTAGACAGGACTGACAAATTCACCAATACAACCCTATACGAATTTTGGGACTCACTAACACATTCACATACTACATTTCTTAGATATAACACGGACCGTCACTTGACGCGTCAGCTGACGCACAGCGCTGATAGAAATTTTATATGTACAAAGCAAGGAAAGCAAATGTTTCGTTTATCTTGCTCTTTCCTTCTTATATCAAATGACGTCCTGCATTGACGTAGAAGAAAAATTGAGAAATATGGAATATGAAATGACCATGGTAAGAAGCTTAAATCAGATTTATATTTCATATTAAAATTTCCTTTTATAAACAGAAATCGTATATCCTGAATTTAAAAGGAGCTTCAGGATCAGTAGATGAAGTTTAAGAAGAATGTAAACGGATGACTTTTAACTTTGTATGCAGTATATGAAAGACTCGGAAAAAGTCCTTCATGGAATAAACGCTCGTTGCTAAAACGCTGTTTGGTACGAATGCTAAATTTAAATTATTTCATTTTAAGTACGATATTAACACATTTTTCTTCTTTTCAGAAGTCTTTTTAAAAGAAGGGACGAAAAATTATCAAGATGCTGTCAGAAATTTTTTAAAACTAAGCCACCACAGATCCCGGCAGAAACAATATGAAGAATAAAAAAAAAACAATACATTCAATTAAATAAAAGCCTTTGTGAATTTAACTAACTATAATCGAATTAATTCAAATTGATTATTTAAAAAAATATTTTCAATAAATGTAAAAAAATTATACCCATTTAAGTTTTTTTGTCTGAGTGGGGTTTTGAACCCGTGCATGTTCAGATTATAGGAAAATGCTCTAACCACTGGGCTACGTAGGGAAAGCGCCTTGCGTAGGTTAATTGCTTACTTAAGTAAACAGCTACATTTGTTATTGAATTCTTTATGGAGTTCGTAATTGGTATGAGCAGATCAGCTTATCTTTTTTTTTTAATGGATATAACATGGGTGGCAAACAGAGATGACAAATCACATGGATATGAAAAAGTTGTCATTATTTTACCTACCGCAACAACAAATTCCACGAGGCGATGACAAAAAGCTGACAATATTTCTGACAGCGCTGTGCATCACTTGATGCGTCAACTGACGTTCAGTGTTCTAGCTGGGATGTTTGTTTATCGCGCTTTTTATGT
The DNA here is from genome assembly GCA_963920525.1 of Dichetophora obliterata. Taxonomy (NCBI): domain Eukaryota; kingdom Metazoa; phylum Arthropoda; class Insecta; order Diptera; family Sciomyzidae; genus Dichetophora; species Dichetophora obliterata. The sequence continues at coordinate 170,245,700 of OY986435.1, forward strand.
ACAGTGGTGGTCACGAATTTAGCACACACTGTGTTAGTAACTCTAATTTGAAATTTTTTACATCTAAGCTTGCGAATTGTAATCAAATATTTTTTGTTGAGTATTGTTTATGAAGTTAACTCTATGTACCGTTAGTTGGTTTCTTAGTTATTCTTAAATTTTCTGACATATTTCAAGTTGTATGAATCAATGTGGTTTAAATGCTGGACACGAATTTAGCACAGATTAGAATTACTGCTCCATATCGTATTTTATTTTCGTTAATTAAACTTAGTAGATATACTAAATTTATTAAGTTTCTATTTGAGTTCTAACAAAAAATTGCAGAAAGTTATGGCGAAAGGCTACTGATGTTCAGAGGCTCAGCGGCATTTAATTCAGTAAATGAAAAATGGTGGAAGCACAGTTTCAGAGATTGCTCTGCTTCTTAGATGTTCGCGAAAGTTATGATATAACGCATTACAACATTTAGAGCAGTATTAGAGCATTAAAAATGTAAAATAGCGACCAAGAGCGCGAAAAATAATAGCAAGAGAGGGCCATTTGATTTAAAGAGCTTCACTAAGTGATCCTTTAATGACCTCAAATAAAATTTAAAATGAAATTTCATCAAAATATGGCATAAATGTATCCTCAAAAGGCATAAGAAGACGCTTGAATGAAAACAATTTCCGTAGCTTTATAGCCCAACAAACACCACATGTGTCGCAAAAAAATATTATATGCAGTCTTGCGTTTGCAAAAGAATATTTAAATTGTCAACAAATTTTTGGAAAAATGAGCTTTGGAGGAATAAATCAAAGTTTTGCCGGTTCGCATCTGATAGCAAACAATATGTGTGGCGTCCTCAAAACATGCAACACAATCCAAAGTACACGCTCAAGACGATTAAACAGGGTGGCTGAAATGTTATGGTATGGGCGGCGTTTTCTTGGTACGGAGTTTGTCCGATTGTTAAAATTTACCAAAAAATGGATCAGCACGCTTACACAAACGTACTTGTCAATACCATGATACCATTTCAAGAGGATAATTTTCCACTTTAATAGCGTTTTATGCAGGATAATGATCCAAAGCACAGTGCTCACATAGTTAAGAGTTGCTTGGAAGACAAACGTATTGATATTTTGAAGTGGCCATCGCAATCATCGGACTTAAGCCCGATTGACAATCTGTGGAGGGATGTCGAGCAGCAAATACTAACAGTAAAATCCAAAAATTTGCCAGATTTGTTTAGGGAAATCCAAAGGATTCGGTATAGTATTCCAAAGTACCGTTGTGAGGCTTTGGTCAAAAGTTTACCAAGGATATGAGATGCAGTAATTAAAAATAGGGGATTTCCTACGCAATATTGAATTTTATGCAATCAATTTTGATTATATTTTTCATCCTAGACATTTTTTCGCTCGTGTGCTAAATTCATGACCAAGTCGAAATGCTTATTTTAAATTTTTATTTGATTTTAAGTCCTATAGGAAAAAGTTTTGAAATAAAAAAATGTATATAAGAAATAAAGAAGACATAATATATACACTAAAAAAAAAGATAATTAAAAATTAAAAAGAAATAAATGGAAAATATAAGTATTCACTTTACTTTTTTAAGTGCGCTTAATTCGTGACCACCACTGTATAAGCCAATAGCTCTGTGGTTAGAGTAGTGAGTTTACAAACTCAAAGTCGTGTGATCGAATTTCGCGTTGTTTGTTATTTTTTTAAAATATTTGAATACAAGCTTGTACTAAATTTGCAACCAAAGCTGTATTAAAACCAGTTTTTAGTATTTTGTAAATACTAGATTTGAAACCAAAGCTGGTGTAGACTTATATGTAGTACAGAAAAGTTTCAATTTTAGTACAAGATTTCTTACCGTGTGGTCGCATCAATGCTAAACCACCTTAGATCTCTTGTGGATGACAAGGGCTATCATACCAAATATTAAAAATATCAAATATCATTAATTAATACGAAAAATTTATAAATAACAAGTGACTGCATAAAATAAGCTGTGGTATGAAGTTAATAGTATTTTCTGGTTTCTTAATTTTAAACCAACTTAATATATATTTTTAAAATAAATTAAGTTAATTTATTAAACTAAACATCTTCGACAAACAATCGAACACCAATGAATATTGAAATAAATGAAGAAGCAACTAGAACAGATGGCAACCCTGGATAGAGTTGATGGCGGTGATCTAAAATGGCCACTGCTCTGAAGTGTCATATGATTAGCAGCCATACAATTCATGAGAATGAATTAGAGGATCTATACATTCATATGCTAGTTTAAACAGTGTGTTGATCACAGCTTAATCACTCAAAGACTACTGATGAGGAATATGTAGCGATTTCCGAAACAGACTGTCTAGTCAGCTAAGTGATTGACTCTATACAGAGTTGTTGTTGTTGTTGTTGCCTTCTTGAAAACTCACTTGATCTAAAGCTCACAATCTTAATTCATGTAATTATTCAATAGATCATAAAAACTAATTATCTTGTTCTTTTATTTTTTATTTTATTTTATTTATTTATTGGCCAAACAAGGCAATGCAATTTACTTATTCTAACTTATTCTATCAGGTTTTGTTTACTTATTACTAAGTTTAGATTACTAAGTTTTTTGTTTTTCTTCTCCCCTTTCCTTGTTTTTATTTTATTTTTTATTTGGTGCTCTTAGTGGGCATACTCCACCCACCGGATTGACATGATTTCAAAAACCATGTCAAAACTAAGAGAAGAGGAGGAAAACAAGAGAGACTATATACACACTTAAGATACGATGTATATATATTATTCTTAAAGACTATAAGGACAAAAGGACGTAAATGGGAGATTTGGAGAGGGATGTTAAAGAATTTTGATTTATTAAACTAAATGCTTATACATATAAATCCATACATGTATGTAGTTTATCTGAGGCCTTGGACATAGAAGGTGAGTAGTATATAGAGATATTATTAAATTCTCTGCAACAACGATTGATGGGTTCATTATTTGCATATGTAGTTTGGTGCTGATATTCAGTTAACAATCGAGTATGCCTAGTGCGCCTAGTTGGATCGTTAAAGGAAATCATATTAGAAATATATTCGGTGTGAATAGCACCATTAATTACATCAAATGTGAAGCATGAGCCCAATAACGATCTTCTTGTTGATAGTGGCATCAAATTTAAAAGGCTGAGTCCATGTTCATATGATGGAAGGCTACAATAATCATGGGGGTTGTACATATCTCTAAGCGCGTATAGTAAGAACTGCTTTTGAATAGACTCAATTCTTTCTCTATGGGAATCGAAAGATGGATTCCAAATTATGCATGCATATTCAAGTATTGGGCGCACTAATGCACGGTACAAGGATGTAGTGACCCATATATTCTTGAATTCATTTGCACGTCTTTTTATAAAACCGAGCTGTTTGCTGGCCCTGGACAAAATTTTATCATAGTGCAGATTAAAGCGCATCTTGCAATCTAAGACAACTCCAAGATCCATTATATGGTTGACCCTATTTAGTTCGGTACTATTGAGGTGGTAGGTATGTAATGTTACGTTGTTTTTACGAGAAAAGCTAATAACATTGCATTTATTGACATTAAGATGTAGTTTATTTTGAAAACACCATTGCTCAAGAGACAACAATTTTGATTGCAAAAAATTTACATCTACATCTGATTGAATTAAATAGTACATTTTTAAATCATCTGCATACATAAGATGTGGGATATCGTTAAGAACTTCTGACAGATCGGATATGAATATGTTGAAAAGAAGAGGACCAAGATGACTACCTTGCGGAACTCCCGAGAAGACTGCAATTTTTTTCGATAGAACTCCCTGGAATTTAACAAACTGGGATCTGCCGTTTAAATATGATTTTAGCCAACTTAGTATGGACCCCGCAACACCAAATTTTTCTAACTTATATATAAGAATGTTGTGATCAACTCGATCAAAAGCTTTACTGAAATCAGTATAAACAGCATCTATTTGGTGCCCTTTTTCCATTTTGACTAAAACATCTGATACCATAATCATGAGATTAGTGGTGGTAGATCGCCCTTTTCGGAACCCGTGTTGCTGCTCATTTAGACTTGGGTTAATGAAACTTGTTAGCTTTTCACAAATAAGTTTTTCAAAAAGTTTTGGAATGGCTGACAAGATTGCTATGCCTCTATAATTTTCAACTGATCTTTTATCACCATTCTTGTAAATTGGCGTAAGATGGGATGATTTCCAATATGAAGGAAATGTCCCACAAACCAGTGATTCGTTAAAGATTATGTGTAATGGCAATAACAGTTGGTCTAAACATCGCACCAAAAAGCTTGTAGGTATTAAGTCTGGTCCTGGTCCCTTTAATATATCCAGTTCTTTTATTGCATTAGAAATCACTTCCTGGGTTATATATAAACTATCAACTATAATAGTTGAGCTAGGAGAAGTTTCAGATAAGGTGGTAGGAAGACAAAAGACCTCCTTTAAGTGATCGGCATACAAGTTGCTTATTTCAAGAGAATTGGACGAAGTGACATTACGTTTTAAATGATACTATATTATTTTTTCTATTCCTGTTAGTTTCGTTGTTGTAAAGCCCTAAAATTTCAAGTATGTACTGCATAAAATAAGCTGTGAGCCACTGCACATATATGAAGTTTAATCCCGAAAGGTTTTATAATAATCGTGATAATTCCGGGATTCATGAATTTTTTAAATATTTGCAATAACTTTATATACGTTTTTATATATTTTAATAATTGTCTTATAATCTTAAGGATTAATATAAAAATATTGCATTAATAAAAATTGCAGTTGCTTTTTTATGTCCCTCAAAATATTGAGTTGATATCTCTAAAACAGACTTCTTAACATAAAAAAATGTGCAACTATGATGGTGGAAGTAACATTATGAAAATAACCGCATTTTGTTTATTTAGTGCAATAACAAAAATATTGTTTTCTTCTTTGCTTTGACTTATTTTTTCTCCTTACTTTGCAAATCACTTTATTATAATAATGCTTACAATGATCATAATGCTTTTTAAATACGAAAATATACATCTTTATGCAACAAAAACTTCTTTGGAATAAAAAAGCTAAATATTTAAGTAAAAAATGCTTTTGTAAAATAAAAACGTACGATTTTTCTTTAACTTCTTTGTTTTAAACAAGAAGGGCACATCTCCCATTGACTTTTTTCACAGATTTTGAACAATTATATGGAAATCATATATTTTTAATATGCATTTTGAAATGACAATTTATGAGTCATTATTTGTCATACAGCAACAACAAAAATTATCTCACATCAAAAACTAAAAACGCAAATATCTCAGAATGCACTTTTAACAGAAATGTCCTTATTGCATCCAACTCCTCAATTGAACAAAACCATTCGAAATATTCCATTAGGTTATTTACAAGAGATACTAAACGAACTCAATGAACTAATTAAAATTCAGCCATAAAAAAACAATAATCCATTCGAAGCTCATTAGAGCGTTTAAATTATCTATCATATAATAAGACTGTAAAAAAAAATCTTTACATTGAATATTTTTTCGAAATTCTTTTTGCACTGAACATTTTGAATGTTGTAGTTCATGCATCCATGAAAAGTAATTTTTGAAAATATTGTCTGTCTGTCTGTCTGTCCGAACGCGCATCTCGTGAAAACTGCTGGATGGATTTTCTTCAAACTTGACACAAAGGTTCCTGGTTGGGACATAGGCCACTTTTTATCACAAAAACTGTAATTTCTTCAAAATAACGGTTCTTTTGTAAAATAATGGAAATTAAAAACACTTAAAAGTGAGTTAAAAATTAGAGATACGTTTTAATAACCTATGAAAGAGTTTTTGGTTATTAAAAGGGCTACAAACACCACACGCAGAGAAAAGACATGGTTGAGACATGATTACTGCAATAATAATTTTTTTACTAAAATTATTGTATTATTTCTGCAAACACAAATTTTTGCCTTAATAAAGTCATTATTTACTAATAGTGGTACCAAAAATAACATTATAGTTAAAATCATAACATCATTGAAATCGTCATCATATGATTGCCTCAACTGTTAGTTGCAACAAAAATGTTGTAGTTCTGTCAATCATGATAAATGTGAATATTATTATAGAGACAAACATATTAGAATTTTGAATGTTTGTCTGAACTATTCTTTGCTTGTTGGCAAACGAAGCAGAACATAACCAAAAATCGAAAGAATTTATTGTGTCTGATCCGTTTGCAGGAAAAACTTTGATTTCATTCAGACACAATAAGTTTTATCGATTCCTGGCTATGTGCTGTTTCGTTTGTCAACTGTTCAAATATATTGTGTTTTGTTTTAAATCGCCTTATCCTAAAAACAGCATGCAGAAATATGACATTTTCGACTTTAATTGTAGCAAACATGTTTCTATTTACCGTAAACATATTTCGCAATTCTGACCATGTTTTGTTTATCACAAATATTGCTATTTTTGTGACAATTCACTTAATGTAGCATGTTTATGAATGGCATTAGTCAGGTGAGCGGTAGTAGCGGCTGTGGTCTACTGGTAGTGTGCGTGGCTCGTAAGCGAAAAAGCCGCGGTTCAAACCCCAGCTCGGACAGAAAATTTTATTAAAAAGATTTTTCAATTAAATTAATATTCAATTAATATTTCTGTTCAGCCTAGTCAATGGCAAACCTTTGGAGATATCTTAATTAATAGCTGTGGAAATTGGAGTTCATGAAAATAAATAATATTCAATAATATTTTCTGTATCCTAAAAATAAATTCATTATATAGTTGTCAATCATGATACAAAGAGCTACAGGTAAAGTATTCCCGGCGCAACAAACAAAATTTACTGCGCACCTCGTCATTGGTGCTCGTCAAATGTGACACTTGATGAATACATTCAAAAGATAATGTAGAAAAGTGACGAAAATAGCGAAATGAAAACGAACAAACAGTCAAAATTCTGTCAAGCACATCAAGCAACGTAGTCGCTTTTTGTGTAAATCGGTAAAAAGGGGAAAAAGCACCCCTACAAAATATGCAAATTTTTTTTCACAAACAGTACTAAAAAATATATTTACTTTATTTTGGGCATATGCTTTATCTATATAAATAAAAATCAAATGTCGTTCGTTGGTAATTGCATCAGTTGAGAACGGCTGAACCGATTTGGATAATTTTTTTTTTTAAAATGTTCGTAATAGTCCAACTTAGGTTTTTACGGAAAGAAAAATTGATCACGCCCACTTTGCGCCCACTTTTTTCAATTTATCTAAAATCGGAAAACGGCTGGACCGATTTGGATAATTTTTTTTTCAAATGTTCGTAGTAATCCAATTTAAGTGTTTACTGAAAAAAAAATTGACCACGCCCACTTTTGCGCCCACTGTTTTGATATCTATATAAATAAAAATCAAATGTCGTTCGTTGGTAATTGCATCAGTTGAGAACGGCTGGACCGATTTGGATATTTTTTTAAAATGTTCGTAATAGTCCAACTTAGGTTTTTACGGAAAGAAAAATTGACCACGCCCACTTTTACGCCCACTTTTTTATTTATCTAAAATCGGAAAACGGCTACACCGATTTGGCTAAATTATTTTTTAAAAATGTTCGTAGTAATCCATTTTAAGTTTTTACTGAAGAAAAATTGACCAATCCCACTTTTACGCCCACTTTTTTATATATACCTAAAATCGCAGAACGCCTGCACCAATTTGGCTAACTTTTTTAAAATGTTTGTAATAGTCTACAAACGTTTTTTACAGAAAGAAAAAATGGGCGTTGGACAAGGGGGCGTGGCACTCTCATACAACCCAAATTTGCGATATCGAATAGCTTTTTAGTTACAGACCGCACAGGCTCGGAATTTAATATTCGAACTCAATTTACACATTAAGTTTAACTGATAACATTTTATGGTGTTGGACAAGGGGGCGTGGTACCTCCCATACAACCCAAATTTGAGATATCGAATAGCTTTTGAGTTATAGTTCGCACAGCCATGGAATTGGGTTTTCGACCACAATTTACACGTGCCGTTTTACTGATAAAATTTTATGGGCGTTGGGAAAGGAAGCGTGGCACCTCCCTTAAAACCTACATTTAATATTTTGAATAGCTTTTGCGTTATAATTCACACAGCCCCGGAATTCAGTATTCGACGACAATTTACACGTGCTGTTTTACTGATAACATTTTATGGGCGTTGTACAAGGGGCGTGGCTCCTCCCTTGCAACCAGAATTTGCGATATCGAATAGCTTTGGAGTTATAGCCCTCCACAGCCTCGGTATTCGAGCACAATTTGCACATGTCGTTTTACTGATAACATTTTATGGACGTATGGTGTGGCAACCTCCCATAATTTGCGATATCGAATAGCTTTTCAGTTACAGCTCGCACAGCCTCGGAATTCGGTATTCTACCACAATTTACACACGCCATTCAGGGGGCGTGGCACCTCCCATACAACCCAAATATGCGATTTGCGATATCGAATAGCTTTGAAGTTATAGCCTAAGAATTCATTATTCTACCACTATTTACACATGCCGTTTCACTAATCAAATTTTATGGGAGTTAAACAAAGGGGCGTGGCACCTCTCATTCAACCCAAATTTAGATCAACCCAATGCAGGTTCACTGATAACATTTTATGGAAGTTTGGCAACGGGGGCGTGGCAGCAACGCGCCGGGTTCCAGCTAGTATAACAATATTTATTTCATTACAGTAAAACAAGTTTTCATAAGAAAATGTAGGCATTTTAAAATCTTTATACCCTATGAATAAATTGTGACTACGTTTTAACCAAGGAGCACCTTGCACGTCACAGCAAAAATGGCGGACATGTCATGGTTGTCAATCATTCTATTTTTGACCCAATAAGAGAATATTGATTGTTTCAATAATATTTTGGTTCTTACAAAAAAGTTCCTTTTCTAAATATGGTTGTTGTAATCATTTTATCACGATCAAAGAAAATATTATATGTTTAAGAACATGTTAGCAACAATCAATCATAATCCGAATTATACTATGATCCTTTTAAAACATGGTTCTTGCAACTATGTTTTTTCTCTGCGTGCACCTGGACAGTTTTTATATATCTCTAGTGAGTAACCTACAATATGTATTTTTTATCCAAAATATGTTAATGCATACTAACTTTTTCAATTTTCCTTTTTTGTCGGGTGATTTTCGCATAGATTTCTGCAATATTCGCGGAGTGAGAGCGAATTTTTTCTCGGTCTATGTACAATGTACTCTACATAGGCCTCAAATAATGGCACTGAGCGAGACCCAGGTAGCCGAGGATGCAGATCCACTGGATTTTAATATACCTGTTTTTTTTTGCATAGGGGCATCGCGCTTTTTGTCAGAGCGGATGTAGCGTACCAGTGTGAGAGGAGTCTGAACGTGACCGATCCAGAGTTTAGCTCAGTGTGGGTTAGGTTCAGGCATCGCTCGCACTTGCTACATTTTTGTTTTATTTATAAAAGTCAGAATCTAGGGAGGGAGCCCACTTTTAACAAACTGGACTCTCTCCTTCTATGATTCGATTACGCATATTTTGGGGTTGTTTCCTGACAGTGAGATCGTTGTAGCAAGTGATTTCAATGTCAACAACCCGGCTTGGTTACGTCACTCGGGCCCACTGACACCTGTTAGGCAATATGTTTAGCTATTTGCTGAATCGAACTGATTGATTCAACTAGTGAAGGAACGCGCTCAAAGTGATATGCATAGCCATAGCACCCTTGACCTTTTTCTGACTTCGCATCATGAAAAATATGATGTGAGTGTCATCACACCTCTTGGTAGCTCGGACCACCGTACCATCTCCGCTGTTTTTCCATATTCTAACCCCTGCACCTCTACGCCTAAAGCTCCGAAGAGGATTGCGTGGTTTTATGGAAGGGAAAATTGAACTGCGTTAAATAATTTTTATCGCAAATTCAATTGGAAATTATTTTTCGCTGATAGAAATGTGAGTGCCGCGGTTGTCATGGTACAAGAAATTATTTGGTCTGTCATTATTGGGTATTTGGTCTTTCATTCCCAATAAGATGAGAAGCATTAAACCAAAAGATCACTCATGGTTTAATGAGACTTGTAGGATTGCAGTCAGGTGCAAAGAGGAAGCCTTTCCGAATTGGCATTCTAACAAGAATACTGATACTAAAATACTTCGAGGCAAGGAATCCCTGTAATAGAATTTTAAAACACGAAAAGTTTCTGCACGAAGCTCGTATTCGACAACAGGTTCTTCTCTGCCCCAAAGGGAGAAAAATCTTTTGGTCATTTGTTAAAAGAGTTAAGAACCAGACATCGTCATCGATTCCAGCTTTTTTAAAAGATGACCATATCTTCACTGACTCGACTGATAAAGCGAACCTATTGGCTAGATTGTTTGCACAAAATAACACTCTTTCGGAAAGCAATCAGCCACTGCCCTTTGTTGAGGGTGGATCTTCTGCAATGCAGGAGATCTAATTTCGAACGAGAGCAGTTAAAAGAGTACAAATCTCATCGTAAACAAAGCCTCTGGCTCTGATAGCATACCGCCAATTGTGCTTAAAATGTGTGCTTCTTCGCTGGCAAATGTCCAGCCGGTACCTAAAAAGGGCGATGCCACGAACCCTTCAAACTACCGACCCATTGCGATATGCTCTACGCTTTCCAAAGTTATGGAAAGCATAATGAACTTTAACATCATGAACTATATGAAGCTCAACCAACTGCTTAGTGACCGTCAATATGGTTTCCGTAGGGCTCGCTCTACTGGTGATCTTATGGCGTTCTTAACTGAAGAATGGAATCAATGCATTCACTTTTTCGGAGAGAGCAGGGTTGTTGCTCTTGATATTTCAAAAGCATTCGACCGAGTGTGGCATAAAGCGCTCGTGTCAAAACTTGCTGCATATGGTTTTGGTGGTAGCTTTGCTCGATGGATCACGTGTTTCCTCAAGGACAAAACGATTCGGGTCGTAGTTGACAGTATTTCAACCGAGAAGCACGCCATCAACGCAGGAGTACCGCAGGGTTCAGTTCTATCGCCAACCTTGTTTCTGGTTTTTATCAACGACCTTCTGTCGTTGACGCATAACCCAATACATTCGTTTGAGGACGACAGCAGCATTTGTCATTCATATTCATTCAAAAAACGACCAAGCTCTATGGAGATTGAGAGAAAAAGGAAAAATATGAATGACACACTCCTAAATGATCTACAAAAGATCTCCGAGTGGGGTCTTGCTAATAGAGTAGATGCGGATGGGTTGAATCCAAGTCAATATAAATGGTGTGAATCTTGAGGAATCAGCCGCTCTTGACGTTCTAGGCATATCGATTCAATGTGATCTTCGTTGGAATGATCATATTTTCGATGTGTCGAAAGAAGCGGCCAAGTGCCTAGGTTTTTTAAAATGGTGCAAACAATATTTCACTCCAGCTGATCTTCGCATGATCTACACCTCATATATTGGACCGAAAATGGAGTATAATTCGCATATTTGGGCAGGGGCTTCAAGATCTTATTTGGAGCTTCTGGATCGAATTCAACGATATATTTGATAGGGGATGAAAGTATTTAATCCACTCTCAACTCTCTTGGGCATCGACGCAATGTTAGTTGTCTAAGCTTTCTGTACAGATACTACCATGGGAAGTGTTCAAGGGGAGATACAGGGCCTGACGCCACCAGCTCGTGTGTTTCCCAGGTCCACTTGGGCAGCCGATCAAGTCCACTCCTTTACCATTGCCTCGATGTCCAACAGAACCTCGCATTACCGAGATAATTCTATCTAATTCTAATTTTTAGTCGCACGGTAGGGTTGTGGAATAGTCTCCCTTGCGAGCGTGTTTTCCGGCAGTTTTGAGCTGTGCAAGTTTAAAACAAGTCTTCACCGATACTACTCCATCCATCCACCTTCCAACTAACTATTACCTATCTTCCGAATCAACACAATGAAATACGGGGCATCCCCTGAGCGTTGGTTCAGTCTAAAAAAAAAATTTCCTAAGAATAATAAAGTGAAACAATTTCCGTTTGTTTGACACCAATAACATTCTCATATCTTGAAAACTATAGAAAATCTTAGCACAAAGAATTTTTGTGTATAACATCATTACCAACAGCCAAAAAACTTTCTAATAGCCTCTTGTGTTTAAATATATTTAATAAAATTTATTTTAACTAAAAGTTAATTTTAATTAATTGCAAAAAATTATTGCGACAGTTCCGTTAGCCAAGGATTTATATACATATTTAAAATTTTTTTTTAAAAAGGTCTAAAAAATGTCTTTTTCTTCTAAAAAATGGTGCGAAAGTTGTTTTTGTTGGAAAATTACAATATTTATACCCATTTATATGACGTATCATTTTTATGCAAAGCAAAAACTGTTGTAAAGTTTTCCAGCTTTTTCCTCTAGATAATTATGAGGAATATTTTGACAAAAAATTTAAGATATATTGCATGTTTGTAGGAGGTCGGATTCATTACTTACAGACGTTTTAGTGAACTTACCCAAAATTGAGTGCACAAAAATCGACTTTGAGTTTTGATTATGACTGCACTGCACTTTTCCTAGCGCATACAAAAATTTACTGCAGATGTACTAAATTTATTACAATAGTGCGATTATCAAATTTTTACTCTGAATCAGAGTTGCAACTCTGTAAGTTTCTATAATAAAAACTGGGGAATAACCTAATAAGCCTCGAAATAACAGAAATTATTGATATAAAAAAGTTTCGCTCGCGCTATTAAAAAACGTTTAGATTTTGGAAAGAAATTTTGTAAAAGTTGTGTTTCAAAATGGCAATAAGAATATTTAAGTGTAAAAATTCCTCAGACAATTTTTGTTACATTTGTGGTTTATTTACAACAGCCCAAAGTCGAAAAGCAATCAATGATAGAACTCGCATGGCATATGAAGCTTATTTTAGTGAACGTATTCAGGAAAATAATACTTGGACTCCAAATTACGTTTGTAGCGCGTGCTGTTCTAGTTTGCAGAGATGGACCAAAGGAAAGGGAAAAATTACATTTGGAGCTTCGAAAATTTGAAGGGGAATCAATTAATCACGAAAAAGAGTACTTTTTCTGTTTAACGAAACTTAAAGGATGGAATACAAAAAGAAGACAGTCAATACCATATGCAGATGTACATACTTACTTACTTACTTACTTAGTTGGCGCTGCAACCGTATGTCGGTCTTGGCCTCATCTAAGAATTTGCGCCAGCCATTTCTGTCTTTCGTTTGCTGGCGCCAGTTGGGAAGTCCAAGCATCGTCAGGTTGTCCTCTACTTGGTCTTTCCAACGAAGATGCGGTCGTCCTCTTCTGCGTTGACCGCCGCTGGGTACCGAATCGAATGTTTTCTTCACTGGAGCATCGTCTTTCATGCGCTGAACATGACCAAGCCAGTGAAGCCGCTCGATTTCAATGCGCTTGACTATGTCGATGTCAGCGCACAGCTCATGCAGTTCATCATTCCACCGTATTCGGTACTCGCCATTGACGCAGACTGGTCCGTAGATCTTACGAAGAATGTTTCTCTCGAATGCTCCTAAAGTCTTTGCATCTAAACTGCTAAGCGTCCAGGTTTGTGATGCATAAAGAAGGACAGGCATGACGAGCGATTTATAGAGCGTGATATTCGTTCGTCGAGAGAGGGCTTTGCTTCTCAATTGCCTACTGAGCTCAAAGTTACACCTGTTGGCAAGAGTTATTCTTCGTTTGATCTCGTTATTCTTCGTCGTTGGCTGAGTTTATGCTGAATGTACATACAGTATGTACAGAGTACATACAGTCACAAGAACTATACCACATTCCGACGAATTGCCGGTGCCAATTCCAGCATTTCCAAGAAATGAAAGTTCATCCTCAGATCTAGTTCTGCCTATAATTCCTTCCGTTTTTTCTGATGACAATGGTGGTCCTCAGCTCTTTCATCAATTTGATGTTGATGATTTAACTCGTGATTTAGGTTTGAGTAACAAAAACTCCGAATTGCTGTTATTAAGATTGAAAGATCGAAAAATGTTAGCTGCAGGTATGATTAAAGTAATAAATAAATTAAAACGTTTAAAAGTGCTTTCAATTACAGATGTTAGGATTTCATCAACTCGAACACGAAGCGAATACTTGGCACAATGGGTCATGTGAATAAAAAATCAGCAAATGCTTTTACTGAATTTTTCTAGTAAAAAGTATGGATTTAGTGAATAAAAAAAGCTATATAGATATAGCTTAAAAAGCTTAAAGCTATATAGATATAGATATAGATATAAAAAAAGCTATATAGATATAGCTTTTTTTATTCACTAAATCCATACTTTTTACTAGAAAAATTCAGTAAAAGCATTTGCTGATTTTTTATTCACATGACCCAATGTTTTCACAAAAAAAAAACATGATTTGCTATTGCAAGGACATTCCATATTTATTCAACAAAATGAACCAAAGATTTGAAGCAAACGAATCGAGGTTATTTATTGATGGAAGTAAAACCAGCATTAAAGCAGTTTTGTTACATAATGGCAATGATAAGCCATCGATTCCTGTTGCTTATGCAGTTGGAGTTAAGGAATCATATGATATTTTGGCCTTAATAGAATATTCAAAATTTAATTTCAATATTATTGCTGACTACAAATTTATTGCATTGGGTCTGCAAAGCGGATATACGAAATTTTGTTGTTACTTGTGCTTATGGGACAATAAAAATAGCTAGCAACATTATATCCGCGACAAGTGACTTGAACACAAAGGGTACATACCTAGTAAAGATAATGTCAAAGGTAATCCATTAGTAACAACAGATCGAATAATTCCGCCACGACTACATATAAAACTGGGCCTGTTCAAAAATTTTGTAAATTCCTTGCCGCAGGATGGAACAGCTTTTCAATTTTTAACGGAAACTTTTCCAAATATATCAGCCGCAAAAATCAAAAAATTCGTCTTCAATGGACCACAAATCCGAAGGATCTTTGCAAGAGAAGAGTTCTAGCAGCATCTGTTATTAAATGAGCTTAATTTTTATTTATTTATTTAAAGAAAATACTCACAAATAATACGGAGTCTTTAAAATGCAGTAAGAATATAGATACATAACAAAATAACAAGTGATAAACAACAAAAAAAAAAAAATAATTAAAAATTTAACATAATACCATAAATATCATTTAACTAAAAGATCTTATCAAAATAATAATTAATTCAAAACAAAAATCGATAAATCGACAAAATCAAGAATAACAAAAAATAAAGATCAAGTAATTTTAATTAAATTAAAGTTTTTTTTAAACAGTACAATTGCATAGAACTTGTGAAAGAGAGATACTTAAGAGAAATGTTGGAAAATTACATGCTTAAAGTTGCGTTTAATTGTAATACTTTTTATACTTAAAGGGAGTGAATTCCACAATCCGATGGCGTTCACGTAAAAGAGTTTGTTAGAGTTTAAAAAATTATAAGTAGGGATTAAAAGATTCAGATTTCTAGTTGACCTACAAAATTGTAGCTTTTCAAATAAGTAATGAGGAGTGCGAGTGCAGATCAGGTTGTGTAAAAAGATGCAGTTTCTAGCATCCAAATAGTTGAAGATGTTGCAACCGAGTACTTTGTTACTCAAGTGACTAATGCGGTCAAACTTTCTAAGACCAAAAATGTATCTTACAGCATTATTTAACACAAGTTGTAACTTAAGCTTGAATCGGGAATCAACTTTACTATACACTATATCTGAGTAGGAGATAATTGGCACAATCAGCTGAATTACTAATTTTTTCCAGTCTCTACAGGCACAAATGATGCAGTCCACCTAAGGTTTCGCAGTACATAATAAACCTTGAAACCTTTTAAAGCCTACAAATCTTTCATCGATGTGGTCAACGGTTTCTTGGGAAGTAATCGTGCTGGAATGGCAAGACAGCTTTTCAAAAAATTGATGGACAACTACCAAGAAGTTGGAGCTAAAATGTCCCTTAAAATGCATTTTTTAAAATGCCACTTTGAAACTTTTCCGGAAAATTTAGGTAGTTTTAGCGACGAACATGGTGAACGTTTTCACCAAGATATTTCAAAAACTGAAGAACGATTTCATGAGCGTTTTGGAGTAGAGATGCTTGGGGTATACTGCTGGTCTCTTCTGCGTGACTCTACGTTTAGTAAAAAAGGATCTAGTAATAATTTTTGAAAATAATTTTTCTTAATTGCATTTCTTTTTAAAAAATAAGTCATCAATATAAAATAAATTCTAAAATGCAAAACTTGACTTTAAATTTCGGTGCACATAACGTTGCATAAGGCAACATTCAAATTTGTAAAATAAAATATGCAGGTTTATGTTGAATAACCCTCGATTTCCGATCTTGGTTTTTTTAAATTTTTTCGAAAAGTACAACAAGAGTTCCTTCATTCAAGTTAATGAAACTTGAGTTTTTTGATTTTTGAAAATTGTTGAGTAAAATATCTCAAAGTCAATATTTGTGCGTCTGTAAGTAATGAATCCGACCTGCTACAAACATGCAATATATCTTAAAGTTCCTCATAATTATCTAGAGGAAAAAGCTGGAAAACTTTAGATTTTTATTATTCTGTGGCGTTCTTGAGCTTTGGATTTTTTTAAAAAAAAAAGTTATTTTTTAACTCTTTTACGGATGTAGTATTCACAAAATTTCTCCAAAAATTGTCGAAACACTATGAGTGACAGCTTAAAGAAAAGGTGTAAGAGTCTGATTTTTAGCAATATATCGAATTTGTTTAATGAGCACATAGATTTGGAGTTATTTGAACATAACTGGTAATATTTTTCGAAAGATAAAAAACCGAAAAATCGTTCTAAAAATAAAAATCGAACCAACATTAAAATTCGAAAGTTTTTAACAACATTAATCTAGAAATAATACTGAATCGAACAAGTAAAGTCGTTTCCGCCGAACAAAAGCACTGTTTATGTGTGTACTTTAACCCCAGAATCTCGAAAGGATAATGCAGGAACTAAAACTGGCCGATCCTAGGATCTAGGGACTAGCTTCCCTTAAACTTTTATATGAAACAAAACATCTATTTCGGTTTAAATTGTTGAAAATCATCAACGATATAAGTGCAATAAATAAGCAGCAAACACGAGTAAGTGGTATTTATTAGCACCTTCATGGTTTTGTTAACGACACTCACAAAAGCCAATAAAACCTTTATAACAATACCGTTAAAACCAACAATATTATGCAGTTTAATACCTGCTTGTCAAAAACTATTATTTACCCACTTCCGCTTCACAACCTATTTGCTTTCTTGTTAAAACACTCTGACTTTGCCCAGCAAATAGCAAAACTTGCAACTACTGCATTCCCACACTTTTTCTAGCCAGTTACTTCCCAGTGTGCCAAACGGATCTGTTACGAATCCGTAACGAACTCACTTCTTCGTACATTTTGTCCGAAACGGATTGCGGTTCGCATCCGGAACGGATCCTTTTTCGTATGAAATTCCTCTCTCCGTTACGGACTTCAGTTACGAATCCGTTTCGGACTTCAGATACGAATCCGTTTCGGACTTCAGCTACGCATCCGTTTCGGACTTCAGATACGAATCCGTTTCGGACTTCAGATACGAATCCGTTTCGGACTTCAGTTACGAATCCGTTTCGGACTTCAGATACGAATCTTTTTCGGGCTTCAGATACGAATCCGTTTCGGACTTCAGACACGAATCCATTTCGGACTTCATATACAAAACAGACGTTTCAGACTCTTTTTTTTTTAAATAATGCGAACTCGCAACGGACTCGTTTGACGCATTTAGCTACAGATGTCAAAAATATAGGTTCTCTAAACAAGTTTGACGCATTCAAATTCGAAAACTTTTTGCAGGAAATTAAACGTAAATTAAAACAAAAAAAATTATTTTGTAATCAAATTTATAAGAGAGAAGTGGAGGCTAGTTTAAATGGTAAAAAAATAATTCAAAATATCAAACAAACGAGTACAATGTTGGTGAGTTCCAGGATGGCTCATACTTGTTTCTTCAAACAGCTAAACATTATTTTTCATTGAAGCATCCCAATAACTCTTACTGCTATAATGACAAAGCGTACAAAATTCACGCAATTAAAAAAGTTTCCGAAAAATATCTTGTGTACGGCTATCCTATAGTCACATTTAACTTGATGCATTAGTCATCAATAATTATTTAAAAATTCTGACAAGTACTTTTCTTCGATTTGAAGGAGAGCTTGAGGAGCACGAGCCTAATGAAATAAAAAAGTTGTTTAAAATAAAAATAAGTACACAATTGTATTTCGTATCCCTAATCCACTGAAAATAAAATAAGAAATTGTAAAACAAATTTAAGACTGTCTTTTATGTTAACGTTGCGGTATTTTTTTTGACGGACTCGTAACGGGTTCGTAACGGATCCGTCAAACCATAAGAGCGATTCCTCTCAAAAATACGAATTGCTTTTTCTATTTTCCGCCTCGAACTCAGAACGGACTTCAGAAACGAATCCGCAACGGACTTCAGATACGAATCCGTTTCGGACTTCATATACGAATCCGTTTCAGACTCTTTTGGCGGATTCGTAACGGGTTCGTAACGGGTCCGTCGAAACATAAGAGAGCACAGTGCGTACTGACGGATTCGTAACGGGTTCGTAACGGATCCGCATCCGTTTTTGTGCACATTGGGTTAGTATACTATATATTAGCTGCATGCTTTCAAGAGCGTTGCATGCGGAAGGTAACAGCGGATGACAGTCGTTGGAAGTTGATTTGCACACACGTTGGGAGTGAAAGTAAGTGGTAAAATTTTGCAAAAATTAAATAAACTAACGGTTTCCGGTGGGTGTAGTTGAACGCCGGGAAGTTGATTAAAAGTAGTTGTTGTGTTGGTATTGAATATCGGTGAAACTAATATTTGTGCAAAGTAATTAATTTATTTTAATAAAGATTTGCAGAAGCGTAGCTAAAAACTACGACGCCATGCAAAAAAAAAAAAGAGAAAAAAAAGAAGACTATATTTACTTTAAACTGTATACTTTACACTGATTCTTTATAACTATTTTATAATAACATAATAAATTATTAATAATGAAATAATAATTATTTTATTTATAATACTTTATACTTTATTCTTTATTTTTAATTCCCTATTCCTTATACTTTATACTTTAAACTTTATACTGCATACCCGTAGAAAAATAACGAAAGAATGAAATTATATTAAAATTATATATTTAAGGAGTTTCTGTTCAAAAGGGTCCTATTAAAATTTTTGAGAAAGTTGCTTTTACTTTGGCTTAGCACTTCAAATATTAAATTCCATCATTTGCACAAATAAAAAATTAAGAAAATTGTAAATTTTTCCAGTATTTTATGCATCAAAGTTTATGTTTCTATGAGTAGATATATATAACTGCGTTAAGAAAGGTCTCAGAATTGTAAGCAAAACAAAAACTAGACTTTTTTAAGTTTTATTTAACTTCATACAATGTCGATGTTTTTTGAACAGACACTTCTCATATGTACTCGTGTTTAATGAACATTGAGTATTTATAAATTTTGTAAAAAACAGCATCAAAAAATAAGCTTTCATAAAGACGTTTTGCTTTCAATTTAAAAATACGTTTGGCTAATAATTTCAAAGGCAAATTTTGCAATTATAGCAAGCAATCTTAATCATAAAAAACCAAAGCTTAATTAAAATAAAATTCATAAATAAATAAAAAAATTTATCTTCACTACTGCACGGATCGAACCCACTACCTCTTGGTTTAGAAACTAACTGTTTAGTCAATTCGGCCATCGACGTAATTGTTTTTATTCTATAAAAGTGCATACATGAAAAAAATTTCATAAGCAACATAGAATATTTTAACTTATTCACCGACATTTTATAGGGTGACCAAATGTGAAAACATACTGAATATTTTGACAGCCGGATGCAGCCGGTTACTTTGACAGCTGCTAAAACATAACCCAGTATGCATTGGAACGTATAAAAATTAGTGCTAGCATACATGCTTTGGATCCGATATGCCTTCCCTGCTGAATTCAATCGTACTTTCTTTTTTTATGAAACGCCCAAAGAGGTAATCCTTCCACAGTAACTTCTCTAAAGAAAAGTGTACATATGCCTTCTAGAAGACACATTCCTACATTCGCTACTGTAGAAGTGATACTGGAATAAGACTGTGTCAAAGTGTTCATAAATGCCTTCTCGAAAGGTGCTTTCTTTACGTCTCCGCTGCAATGTAGTGCTAGAAGTGATAAAAAGGATTTGGTTTTGGAATGCCTCTCTAATTGGCCTTCCGCGAATAATGTCATAAACATAAACATAAACAGTGCTAATAAGAGCAGTTCTTTATTAATTTATTTATAAATTAATTATAATTATAAATTATAAATTTATTTTATTAATTAAATTT
Organism: Dichetophora obliterata; assembly: GCA_963920525.1. NCBI lineage: Eukaryota > Metazoa > Arthropoda > Insecta > Diptera > Sciomyzidae > Dichetophora > Dichetophora obliterata. The sequence goes on from OY986435.1 coordinate 170,266,152, forward strand.
GATTTCATGCATAAGAATAAATAACAAGGGCCTGAATGAATTCTGTGATATAAAAGAAGCGGATATTTAAAACAAAATAAGCAAAGATACATTTAAATAAAAATGGTTTTATGCATTGTACATATATTAGTTATACTTTAATGCAATATCTTAATTTATTTATTTTTAACAAAATATTGACATTTAAAAAGAACCACTTCAATTCATTACGCGAAAACTTGGCCAGTACAGAAAAAGTTTTACACTAATTAAATTCAAAGAGAAAAAAAAAATATTACAGTTTTCGAATTATAAAAATACTCTGCAACGTTTTTCATCATGATAAATATGATAAAAATTCACAGTATAAAATAGCGAAACTAATATGTACGAAAAAATTAAGTTTTTAATATAAAAACTTATGAAAATAAAGAGTATTTTTTTATAGAGCAATACAACTTGGAGTTAGCTTCACTGCTTTATTTGACCACCCATTTAACAGCTGATAGTTGTTTTCTGTTAAATTTACTTCGAAATTTCATTATGGATTGACTTACACCAGAGCAACGCGTGCAAATTGTGGAAATTTTTCATCAAAATAATGGTTCTGTTCGTCAAACTTATCGTGCACATCGTTCATTTTATGGCGTACATAATCGTCCTTCAGAGCTGCTAATTCGAAGAACAATAGATCGTTTTCGGACCACATTTACTGTTACTGATAATGTGCATCCCGTGAGACGCCGAACAGTGCGCACTGAAGAATCTGTAGCCACTGTACAGGATAGCATTGAAGATCATCCTAATCAATAAATTCGTCGCGTTTCTCAGCAACTGGGGTTGTGTCCTTCCACTTTATGAAAGATTTTACGAAAATATCTTGGTTTAAGACCTTTCAAGATTCAACTTGTGCAGGAGTTAAAGCCAAACGATCATCGTATGCGCCACCAATTCGGCGAATGGGCTGAAGCACAAATTGATATTGATTTTAAATTTCCATGAAAAATTTTATTTTCCGAAGAAGCTCATTTTTGGTTGAATGGGTACGTAAATAAACAGAATTGTCGTATTTGGAGTGAGGAGAATCCACAAGTTTTTGTCGAAACACCATTACATCCATAGAAAATTACTGCTTTTGGCGCTTTATGGGCTGGCGGAGTCATTGGCCCATATGTCTTCAAAAACGATGATGGTCAGAATGTTACTGTCAATGGTGAACGATATAGGAACATGATTCAAAGTTTTTTCGTACCTCAATTAGCTGGCATTAATCTTGCTGATATGTGGTTCCACTGGACGGAGCCACATGCCACACAGTGGGCGCTACAATTGATTTACTCAAGGAAACTTTTGACGAACAAATAATTTCACGAAATGGCCCAATTAATTGGCTCCCAAGATCGTGTGATTTAACCCCATTGGATTGTTTTCTTTGGGGTTATATAAAGTGACTTATCTACGTCAATAAACCATAAACAATTGAACACCTGGAAATCAACATTCGAAGAGTTATCGGCGAGATACGGCCGCAAATGCTGAGAAAAGTTTGTGGAAATTAGTGTTCTAGATTGCCCCTTGTACGTGCCAGCTGTGGCAGCCATATGGCCAAAATCACACTCAAACAATAATGTCATAAAATTTCCTATCCAATAAAGTCCATTTCATTGATATTAAAAATATATTACTATGTTTATTATGCTTTAAACTTGTATCACTCTATAAAAAACACCCTATATTTGCCGTTGCTGTAGTTTTGCAGGAACTGAAGTTTTTTTAGACACCGCTCATTGTAAAGTCGGTTTTTGGTAATTTTAAATGCCTTTTTTATTTCTATTTTGTAATTGTCCACAGTAAGGAGCTCATCCATAGCCGCTTCTTTAAAAAAAAAAATTTAATTTAATATCAATTTTTGAAGATCTAAAAATATCTTTTTTGCGTAATGTGAACAATTTATTTTTTGTCACTCAAAACGTTATTCGCGGCTGTGTTTCAGTTATTAATTAATTTTAAAAGTTTCCCTTTGATATACTTACTGAAGAATATATGATTGATTGCTGAAAAGCTTTTTAAATACTGCCTTTTTTTAATGCCATCATAATTAAAGTTTTCTACGACTTCAGCGCTAATTAAATTCAAAAGACTTTTGCTGAATCCACCCTTTTGGATAATTTTGCGTACTGTTGAAATCTTAAAATTGATTTTGAGTAAAAATTTTAGTAAGGCTTATACCCACACACTTACCAGTTGATTTTCACTTAGATGTGAAATATTTTCTTCGAATTGATGTAACTCAGCTTTGTTTTTGAGAGGAAAAAGGTTTTTTATTGAATTACGACTAGTTTTGTCAACTGCAAGCTGTTGAACATATACTTTAATTACTGCAAGTTCTGACATCAGCACTTCATTTTGAATTTTAAAGCTTTCATTTAAATTTTTCATGTTTACTTGCAGATCTGTGAGATAATGTTAAGGAAAATATTGTCGCCTTGCTAGTTATTTGTACATTTAAACGATTGTATTCAGTTAATTGGGATTCCCTTTGCGCCGGAGCCTGGAAAAGTGCTTTTCCTATTCGTACTCTTTCCATTTTGCAACTCAAACAAATTTAAAATTTAGGTACAAAATAATAGTTATAAGCTGGCAAACGGAAACAGATAAAAATAAAATAAAAGATTAATAATTGAATTCTAACCGCTATTGTTGCAGAACTAGTATTTCTTTTATTAACAATTAGCTGATATACCCGGTGTTACTCGAGAGTCATTTATATGAACATTTTAACATACACTTCTCGATGAAAGCTCCTGTTAGAAAGGTAATTGAACGAACATTAATCCAAAAAAGTTTTGGAAAATTTTTGTTGTTGGGGGTCCATCTCTTGCGGTGAGCTAATTGAATTCAAAGAATGGGTACGAAAAACATATTTTAAAAATTAAAAAGAATTTTTATATATACTTAATCTTGAAGCAAGCACAATTACCTTTTCAACAAAATAAAAAATATGGTGGGACTCAATGCGTCCTTGAGATATGGACATTTTAACGTCTAAACAAAGATTTATATTAAAAAACATATTGAACTTTTTAACAAAAAATTTTTTTATGAAATATATTATAAACAGCGGAGTTATTGGCATTAAAAGTAAAAACTTTGGTTTTCATATAATTTTTTTCTCATTATAGCTATCAATGTTTTATGACAAATTCGTTGTACTAAAAATGATTGTACCTACTAAAATTTCTATTAGCTGCGTTTTTTCATTGGAGATCAGGATCATATAATCGCATTTGCAAGGAAAGCAAAAAAAAAACAAAAAATCCAGCAAGTGAGCTGAACATTTAAATTGATCCAATTCTATGTTTTTAAGTGTTGATGACGCTAGTTGAAGCTGCGACTGAAAAAACTTGCAGTACTGCATTATTTTACTTTTTAAAAAAATTGGTAACAATAGCATTTTCGCAAAATATTTCGCAAAACTTATCTGCTAGCTGCATAAGAACATCAGATATTCTTCTGTAAGCAGAAAATAGCGCCAGCTGTGTGGGGTTTAATTTGAAGAAATTTTTGAAAAAAAATTATTCAGCTTTTCACCGCAAGGTGTATGTAAAGTTTGTACCCACACATCTTACAAATGTGGCGCCATCTATCTCTGAATTTAACGCACAGATCAAAACTAATGAAATAATTGTGCTGACCAGATGCGCATATGTTTTATTATATCGTCATTAAGCTGAAACTGATTATATGAAAATATTACCTTTTGGTAATGGTGATAAATATACAACATTTAAAGTACCATTGATAAAAAACTGAGTGACAACGGTGACACAATAGTGAGAAAAAATAGAGCCATCACAACAAAACAAATAAAACAGGAGGGGGACGGGGGGTGGGGAGGCAAAAAACTAAGTAGATTACTATAAGGAAGATTTTATATAATCCAAAATGTTCGTAATTACTCTACGCACACCACTGCATTTTAAGAGATAAATGGCGACGTTCAAACTATATAGAGAATTTTAAAACAAAACTCAGTTATATTAATAGTCTGGTATGAACAAATAGATTTTAGCAATAACTGATTGGAAAGAGATATTGGGGTAATTTTTTCACATGAATTATTTTTGAGACTTGACTTTTTTGTAAAAAATATAAAAACAATATTTTGGAAAAAATAAATTTCGCGAAAAAATCAAAGGGGGTACCCTAGTTGTTTTGATGACAAAAACAGTAAAATAATTTTTGCGCTTAGCTGGAAGAATTTTTTCAAATAAATGCTATGTCATATGAAAGGTAGCCAGATGTGCAATTTTGAATTGATTTCATTTTTACAACAACAACAATTTTTGAGTCATTTTTTGAGTAAAAAGTCAATATTTTTGACCTTTTTTGACATAATTTTAAAACATATATACACTGACTTAACGGTACAGTTCTACCTATTTTTGTGAAGTACTTTTATTGAAATTTTGAACAAAAAAGAATTTAATGAAATATATTAATGGACAGCGGAGATATTTGCATCGAAAGATCAAACTTTGATTTTCATGTCGTTTTTTTCTCATTCTTAGGCAACGATGTTTTATGAAAAAGTCGTTGTACTGAAAATTTCTCCAATTTTAAAGATATGTCAGTTTTTTTGATGTCAAAATAACAAAAAATTTTTAAAATTAAATACACAAAAATCTCCGATGCTAAAAAGTTTTATAATAACAAAATTACCGTTAGTTGAAAAATTTCAGAGGGGGCGTGGCAAAAACTAAGTATGTAACATTTTAAGTTGGGATAAATTTAATATGTGTACCTAGTTTTAGCGAAATCCGTTGAGCCGTTTAGATTTGTATAAAGGCCGAACAAACAAACAAACAGAAAATGAGTTTTATTACTACCCTGCAGTGTAATCAACTAGATTTATACCAGTCAACAACTAGTTGGAAATATCCAACAACTAGTTCGATTTATGTCCTATTCTCATAGAACCGACTGGTATTTTTTACGTGGTGATGTCATTGGAAAAGACAATTGTCTTACTATAGATAAGGTTTTAACTAGTTAACAACTCATTTTTTATGTAAAGTAAAGTTCTAGTTGGGTTGTGACTAGTTTTTAACCAATATAGTAATTATCGAATTAAAACTAGTTCATAGGTTCATATTTTTTCAATAGTTCATAGGTTCAAAGAACATATATTTTTACAACAAAATATTAGCTAAAGGCTAAAGTTAAAGCTATTTGATGAAATACCATGTTTATGGTATACTACATGTTTTTAAATTAGTTTTTATATGTTTTAATTTGTTTATTATTAGTTTGTTCTAATGGGGTACCCAGCTCCAACTGGTTTTGGAACTGGTTGATTTTGATAATATGTAGTATAGTTTGATTTTGGCTAGTTTTACAACTGGTTTAATGTGACTTGACAAAAACTAGTTGGGTTTAAACTACTTTTGCAACTAGTAAATCGTGACAAAATATAAACTAGTTTGTTTTGACTAGTATAAATACTACTCATGTTTTAATGCTGACTAGTCTTACACTGCAGGGTATGTATGAAAAAATAGATTTTTAGCCATAACTTTTGACTGGAAAGAGATATTGGGGTAATTTTTTCACATGAATTATTTTTGAGACTTGACTTTTTTGTAAAAAATATAAAAACAACATTTTGGAAAAAATAAATTTCGCGAAAAAAATCAAAGGGGGTACCCTTGTTGTATTGATGACAAAAACAGTAAAATAATTTTTGCGCTTAGCTGGAAGAATTTTTCAAATAAATGCTATGTCATATTAATAGTAGACAGATGTGCAATCTTGAATTGATTTCATTTTTACAACAACAACAATTTTTGAGTCATTTTTTGAGTAAAAAGTCAATATTTTGGACCTTTTTTGGCATAATTTTAAAACATATATACACTGACTTAACGGTACAGTTCTACCTATTTTTGTGAAGTACTTTTATTGAAATTTTGAACAAAAAAGAATTTAATGAAATATATTAATGGACAGCGGAGATATTTGCATCGAATGATCAAACTTTGAATTTCATGTCGTTTTTTTCTCATTCTTAGGCAACGATGTTTAATGAAAAAGTCGTTGTACTGAAAATTTCTTCAATTTTGAAGATATGTGAGTGTTTTTGAATCCAAAATAACAAAAAATTTAAAAAAAAAAAATAAAAATTAAATATACAAAAATCTCCGATAGAAAAAACTTTTATAATAACAAAATTTCTTTCATAATAACAAAATTTAGTTGAAAAATTTCAGAGGGGGCGTGGCAAAAAATTAAGTATGTAACATTTTAAGTTAGGATGCACTTAATATGTATACCTAGTTTGAGCAAAATCCGTTGAGCCGTTTAGATTTGTATAAAGGCCAAACAAAAAAACAAACAAACAAACAGAAAATGAGTTTTATTACTATAGATTTAGTGTAGTGTGCAAAAGAGGAAATAGTATACTACTATTTTCATTTGGGAAGCAAATCAATTTATGCGAAATTTTCCCGACGTTAAAGATCTCTTCATTCCCATTTTCTGGGAAGAATTAATATCTGCAGTGCATATCCCTAATTCTGACATTGACGGTAATGGCTCCTCAAAGAAGTTATTGAAATTTGCTAGTTTTATTCCTTCAAAGAAACCGTCATCATCTAGAAAGCTAACAATTTTTATGGGAACAAAATGTTTTAAGCAACAGTAATAGTCTGGTGAATGGGTACTTAGAAAATAGTTTTCGGTTTGATAGCTTACTATCCTATCAAATCTATTTTTTTAAATCCAATTTTTTCTCATTAATTTGAAGCAGTGCTTTATAATATTTATTTCTTATTTGTTGAAAAATTTTTTAGGTCTTTCGAATGTTTCGTTTTAAGTTTTGCATGAAACTCTCGAATCCGTAAGCCGAAAATTTAGCAATAGCCCCCATTTCTTCTACGCTTTTACTTATGTGAAGTAGTCCATGAACATTAAATGTCACACTACTTTCACCAGATATGGCTGAAAAATTTTAAACAAAACGCTTAAGAATGTTATCTGCAATATCTATGCTGACATTTAACTTTGCTTCGTTCGAAAGCAGTCTGTAGGCTGTATGCAGTAAAAAAAAAACTGTTGAAATATGTCATTAGGCGCTATGTTTCTTAGAGCGACAGGCCTGGTATACAGTATAAATTGCCTTAATTCCGTGGATTTCTTCTAAATGTCTTGACTTCCTCTTAAATTCTTTGGGAATATATGGAGCAAGTGCCACTAGCTTCGATGTTAACATTTTTTTCTTTGCACTAGATAACTTTTCTCTAGTTTTCCCATTGAGAAGAAGTAACAACATTTTTCGCGTGACACCCAGATCAATGAGGTGCATTTGTCCTAAGCGATCGAGCGGGTGTGTCACATATAAATGCTCTGATGTAAATTTTGTATTCGCAACTTTCTATTATAACTCCACTTAAAAGAAAATTGTTCAGCTCCGAAGCAAGATCGTGCAAATATGTGTCAACGTTAATGGGTTTTTTTTTACCGAGATAGGCACCAAATAAGAAAGTACCTACTTCCTAAATATTTACTATACGTGCCAATAACCTTTGCCACAAACTTTGTTGACTTCTTTTATAAAGAAACAACACATCGACTCCTATATAAATCAAATATACTTAAAAGCAGTGGAGATATTTGCATTGAAAGTCAAAACTTTGATTTTCATGTCGTTTTTTGAAGCGAAGCTTTTTACACCTCGTTTTGTGATTTACTTAAGTACAATCACAAAAAAGGCACTTTTTCTATATACTTTCTTCTTAGAATTGTTGTTGCTTTTTGCTTGTATCTATTACAACAAGAGAATATAATATTAAAAATATATTTTTGTTCAAGCAGTTAGCAGAGGGAATCGAACTGGTACCCCTTCGATTCATAGTGCAACACACAACCCACTGATCCAAAAAACTTTATTGCCTGGGTTGGTTTATTCAATATTTATTTATATATTTATTTATTTTTTTATTTATTTATTTATTTATTAATTTATTTATTTATTTATTTATATATTTATTTCTTTATTTATTTATTTATTTATTTATTTATTTATTTATTTATTTATTTATTTATTTATTTATTTATTTATTTATTTATTTATTTATTTATTTATTTATTTATTTATTTATTTATTTATTTATTTATTTATTTATTTATTTATTTATTTATTTATTTATTTTCTATTTATTTATTTATTTATTTATTTATTTTTTATTTATTTATTTATTTATGTATTTATTTATTTATTTATTTATTTATTTATTTATTTATTTATTTATTTATTTATTCATTTATTTATTTATTTATTTATTTCTTTATTTATTTCTTTATTTATTTATTTATTTATTTATTTATTTATTTATTTATTTATTTATTTATGTATTTATTTATTTATTTATTTATTTATTTATTTATTTATTTATTTATTTATTTATTTATTTATTTATTTATTTATTTATTTATTTATTTATTTATTTATTTATTTATTTATTTATTTATTTATTTATTTATTTATTTATTTATTTATTTATTTATTTATTTATTTATTTATTTATTTATTTATTTATTTATTTATTTATTTATTTATTTATTTATTTATTTATTTATTTATTTATTTATTTATTTATTTATTTATATATTTATTTATTTATTTATTTATTTATTTATTTATTTATTTATTTATTTAGTTATTTATTTATTTAGTTATTTATTTAATCAATGGTATGTTAACCTTACTGACTATATGCTTAATATATAAGTATGTACATGCAATAGTAATAGATTACACTTTAATATATTGAATTTAATTGATTGAACATTATCGTCTTAGTGACTGAAAAATCAATAGAATATACATTTGATAGGTTATAAAATTCTCGCAAAGTTCGCACGATTGGTGAATTATAAGCATAATTTGTTCTGTGCACTCCAATATTAAATGGTGCACTATTTCTTAATGTTAAAGGAACATTAAAAGTAATTTGATTGAGAAGATGTTAATGTTAATGTTAATGTTATGTGGTGGAGATGCGTACTGCGACCTTAATTAGATCTATTGTACCTCCTACTCTAAGCTCCGCTGGGTTTACGGATTACAGAATTCCGTCCAGCCCTATTTCTCTAAAGCATTTGTGAATATTCTTAGGTTCAAGGGATGAAACCTGCTCTAAACTCAGCTCATAGTTCCCCAGTGCTAGCTTACGTCTGCGAGCCACGGCGTCGCAGTTTGTGAGTAGGTGTGTTGGAGTCTCCTCTGCTTCTTCACAGAAACGGCAGCTACTATCGGTTCCTATGCCCAATTTCATCAGGTGGTATTTGAGTTTATAGTCGCCTGTAAGGAACCAGAGGTTTGAACGTTTATGCCTCTCCTCCCTTCTTAGTTCTTCTTTTATAGAATGTGTGCCCAATCCGCAGAATGGTTCTGGTCCTATAAACTTTGTGGCTGCACCCTGTCGCGCTAGACCATCGGCTTCTTCGTTACCCTGTATACCTTTGTGTCCTGGGACCCAAAGTATAGTAACAGTGTTATTCTTGCCTAGGAGACTAATGCTTTGATTGCTGCTTGGCTGTCTGACATCACAACTATATCCTGACCTTTGTATTTCCGGTCCAGATTGAATTGTGCACACAGCTGTATTGCTAGGATTTCTGCTTGGAAGATACTGGGTGTTGTCCCCATAGGTTCAGATTGCTTGGTTCTTGGCCCGTACACCCCTGCGCCTATACCTTCCAATGTCTTGGACGCGTCTGTATACCATGCTATACTGTGTGATTTCTTGACTTGCGATATCATCTCGCTGTCCCACTCTTTCTTGGTACTAAGCTTAATTCCGAAGTGTTTTTCGAAGTTATACCTTTTTACTATATCGTCTTTTGGTAGATCGATGTAGGGAGTGTGATTTGCAATATCCTCCTTCTCTCTACTGCTGATAGTTTTACCTAAACCTATCCCCTCTTTTTGTATTGCACAACAGAGTTCGCTTGGCTACTCCCTCTATGACAAGGTGTAAGGGTGTTAGGTCCAGAATTACTTCTAGTGCTGCTGTAGGGCATGTCCTCATGGCCCCTGTGATGAATACACAGGCCAGTCTCTGCACCTTTGTTAGCATATTCCTCTTTGTGGTTAGCTTGGTTCTCTCCGCCCATGCTATTGCACCATAGGTGAGGATGGGTCTCACCATCATGGTATACATCCAGCGGAGAATTGTTGGGTTACAACCCCAGCTTTTCCCCGCCAGGCTCTGATTGAGAAGATACGAAAAATCAGTGTTGCCAGAAATAATATTGAAAACAAATAAGAGGGATAATATAGTTCTTCGATTTTCCAGTGTTTTCAAGTTTATAAGTTTACATCTAACATCATAGGAGGGAAAAGGATCTGCAAAGTTAATAGAACGAAGTGCATATTTGAGGAAACTACGTTGAACACGTTCTAAACGATTCACATGCGTATTGCAATACGGATTCCAAATAAAACTTGCGTATTCTAACTTGGATCTAACCAGACTAGTGAACAGAATTTTTTGAGTATAAGGATCAGTAAATTCATTACTATTGCGCTTAATAAATGCTAATAAAGAATATGCCTTAGGAATTATATAATTTAGATGATGAATAAAAGTCAAACTTGAGTCAAATATAGCACCAATATCTGTTACAATATTAATGTTACTAATTTCAAGTTTTGATTATTTAACTTGTATTGATCATGAGCATTATTAATTTGTTTCGAATATGAAACTTGAAAACATTTATTTATATTTAGAGATGAACGGTTTTTATAACACCATTCATACAGATTATTTAAGTCAGACTGCAGAGCAAGCATATCAGAACTATTTGCTATTCGAGAAAAAATTTTCAAATCGTCGGCAAACATTAAGAACTTCGTATTTTTAAAACAGGAACTAACATCATTTATAAAAATTATAAAAAAGTGGTCCTAGGAATGCTTCCTTGAGGAACACCTGAGGAAGCTATAAACGGTTCAGACATGAATTCTTCAATAGACACCATGCAGAGTCTATTGCTTAGGCATGACTTGACCCAAGATACGAAATATGTATGGAACCCTAAACGTAAGAATTTTGTTACTAAAATATGATGCGAAACCCTATCAAACGCTTTTGCAGAATCCGTATAAATAGCATCAACTCGAAAGCCATCTACTAATGCAGAAACACAATAGTCTGTAAAGGTCGCTAGACTTGTGACTGTTGATCTGTTCGGCATAAAACCATGCTGATTTGGCGATATTATGTTTTTTATTTCAAAGGTAAGTTTCTTTTTAATAATGCTCTCAAAAATTTTTGAAATATTTGATAGCTTAGATATTGGTCTATAATTACAAATATGATTTTTGTTTCCATTTTTATATATCAGACTGATGAAAGAAATTTTCCAAGCATCTAAAAAAGTTCCAGTCTGTAAAGATTTATTAAAAAATAATTTTAAGTGGTTCTAACAGTGAATATTGGCAATGGCTTAAAAGAAATGCAGAAAATCCATCTACATATTTTTTTGAGAATTATTTAAACCCTGTATCGAAATGGCGAAATCAGCGCTAGAGATTTCAAAACAACCAAAATCAATATTTACTCCATAATTAGTATTGATACCTATATTTTTGTCATCATCCGTAATAAAATTAGAGCAAAAAATTTAGCAAACAGATTTGCAGATTCAATATAAGATTGAGACCAAACACCTTCATAACACATAGAAGGCGGAAAACCAGAGGTATTTTTTTTGAATTTATAAAAGTCCAAAACTTTTTTGGATTCAACTTAATGTTTGACTCATAGCGGCTAATATATTGTTTGTATAAGAATTTATTTAAAAAATTGAATTCCCTCAAATTATGTTGATGTTTAAAAAAATGTTCAATATTGTTTGTGGCTTTTCTATAAATTAAAAAACTTTTTTCTTAGATTTTTCAATTTTTTTAACCCAGTGGTATGCCAAGGTAGCTTAAACATTTCACGAGGACATTGTGAGATAATTCTTTCAGAGATGTCTAGATATTTTGATTTAAAAAATATAAAAGAATCATAAGTACTTTTGTATTTCAAATTATGTTCCCAATCCACCGAAATAATAGCAGTATTAAGTCCTTCAAAATTGCATTGACTAAAATTACAATACATATTTGAGTTCAAAGAGTTACTTAATTTACAAGCGAAATTGTAGAATGATATCGTAAGCACCAGAGGCACATGATGAATATTAGGATCACAGAACGGAATATGGCAAATTTCAATATTAAAATTAAACTCTTTACTTATAAAAATAAGATCTAATATTCTATTTAGCTTATTAGACAAACCATTAATTTGGACAAAATCGAGACTTAAAAAAGAATAAATGAGATAAATTTCACATTAGTGGGAATTAGTGTATTATTAGTTAAATAGTTATTCCAAGTTAGGTTTGGTTAGACCGGATGCCTTCGTGAGGCTCACATAGACCAATTCAGGTCCTTAGTGGTACCGGTAGCGAACAAAAGGAACCTTTGTGTTTGTTTCAAAAGTCTTTAAAGATTTGCGTTGAGTTCGCAAACCTTAGGAGGGATTCTAGAGACACCCTGGCTACATCTTTAAGTGACGGGAACGTCGATGAGCCTAGGTATTTTAGTCTCGATCTAAGTAGGGCGGGGCATGTGCATAGTAGGTGCTCCAGGGTCTCCACTGTGCCCAGTTCTTTGCACTTCCTGCAGTTGTCATCCGTGGTGATGCCAAGCTTCCTCGCGTGGGCTGCCGTCATGCAGTAACGTGTCCTGCAATCTTTGCGCGGGCGTGCCAAGATGAACCGAGTTCGTTTTTCGCATTGTGCATTGCACATGATTTTCGAGATTTTGCACGTTGTCGTATCTCTCCATCTACGATTCACTGCTAGTGTGGCTCTTCTTTCGAGGTTCCTGTACAACTCTTGTAGCGGAGTAAGTACATGTTCTGCGAGTTCTGATTCCAGCCCGGCGCCTTCCTTTGCTAAACCGTCTGCCATCTCGTTTCCCTCAATGCCCTGGTGGCTAGGGACCCAGTAGATGCGCACTCTTTTCGAAGCGCATAGTGCATCTAGTGCATCTCTGCCAGCCAAGACACTTTTGGACTTGATGCTAGCGGAGCGCATGGATTTGATCGCCGCTTGACTGTCAACGAAAATGTTGATGTTAGAGTGTTGTGTGTCCATGCTGAGGGCTATCTCAGCAGCCTTCCTTATGGCAAATATTTCCGCCTGGAAGATACTGCAGTGGTTCGGCAGTTTATATGGCTGCCTTATATTAGGCTCTGCGCAATACACCGCCGCACCTACCACCGTAGGCATTTTGGAGCCGTCGGTCAATATGTTGACCGCCTGCTGTGCTTGTTCTATACCTTTGCACCAGTCCTTTGGTCCCAGAAGAGTTCGTACTTTGGAATTGATTATCGTGCGAGGCACCATGTAGTCCGTGCTACTAGGTAGATCCTTTCCGATTGTACAATGTCCAAAATTTTGACCCAGGGGGTCCATACTTAGAATGGTTTCAAGCGCTTTAGTTGGAGTTGACTTCAGTGTCCCCGTGATGCATAGCGCTGCCTGCCGCTGAGTTTTCTCCAAGTGCCTGAGGAATGTTGACTTGTTCACAGCCGGCCACCACACAATAATCCCATAGAGTAGAATAGGACGCACTACCGTTACATAGATCCAGTGCATCAGAAAGGGTGAGAGACCCCAAGTACTGCCTAGCATCTTTTTGGTTGTGTGTAGTGCAATGGTGGATTTCTTCACCCTTTCTTCCACGTTGGTTTTCCATGACAGCTTGCTGTCCAGGACGACTCCTAGATATTTTGTGTGAGTTTTCGGTATGAGACGTATATCGTTCAATTTCGGTGGTATCCACTGTGGTATCTTGTACCTTTTCGTGAACAGAACCAGATCCGTTTTCTCTGCGTTAATACTAAGACCGACTGAATTTGCCCATCTAAGTACATCTTTGAGTGTGCTCTCCATTATGGAGCTTACTGTTGATAGACATTTCCCTACTATAATGCTTATGTCGTCTGCATAGGCAGTTATCCTCGGGGCTCTACCTGCGAACTTTTCGAGTAGTTCATTAACTACAAGATTCCATAGTAGTGGCGAGAGGACCCCTCCCTGGGGTGTCCCACTGTGAGCTTCCCTTACCATGGATTTAGTGCCCCACTCAGCCCGCACCTTTCTGCAGCTTAGCAACTTGTCTAACCAAAGGTTTATTGCCGGTGGTGCCTCTATTGCACGTAATCCACTGAGGATTGCGGTGGTTGATACATTGTTGAATGCACCTGAGATATCTAGAAACGCCCCGAGTGCGTATTCCTTGTGGTGGAGGGCTTTTTCTATGGTTACTACTAGGGAATGTAGTACCGTTTCAACTGATTTCCCTTTCGTGTATGCGTGCTGGTTGGTTGATAACTGGATTGAATTGTTTCTTAGGTGCAAGTCAATCAGTTTCTCGAGCGTTTTGAGTACGAAGGAGGTCAGACTTATTGGCCTGTAGTCTTTCGGACATGGATGGCTGCTCTTACCTGCCTTCGGTAAGAATACAACCCTCGCTGTCCTCCAAGCCACAGGTACATAGTTTAGCCTGATGCATCCGTTAAATATATTCTTCAGCCATGGGACGACTCGCGATTCAGCCGTTTGCAACATGGCAGGAATTATACCGTCTGGTCCCGGAGATTTGTATCCCGAGAACGAGTTTATTGCCCATACGATTCCATCCGACGTTATTAAGTCGTGTGGAACCTGTAACGGGGTTGTCCTGTGCCCTCGTATTGTAGCAGTGCTAGGAGCTTCGGTACAGCCAGGAAAATGCGCCTTTAACAGCACCTCGAGGGATTCCTGACTGCTCTCCGTCCACTGGTCATTGTCTTTGCGTAGCTGGCTCTGAATGGAGGGCTGCTTTGAGAGTAGCTTCCTGAGCCTTGCTGTGTCCGCAGTTTTTTCTATGTGTGAGCAGAAGTTACAGTGAGAACAAGTTACTATGTTTAAATTAAAGTCACTAAGAATGCAAAAATGACTATCACTAGAAACATTTGATGCTAAGCTCTATATATTGTCCACACGAGACATGTAAAGTGCATCCGAACTATTTGGAGGCAAGTAAGAAACCGCCAAATATAGACGTTCAGAGTATCCAACAATTTCAACACATAACTGATCCAGTAAAGTGTCTGAATTTTCCAATGGCCAAGCACAGCAGCACAATGAGCGTTTCACAGCAACTAGTACACCACCACCCCTAGTACAGGAAGTCTTCGCAGCATCTCTATCCTTCCAAAATACCTGATAACAATTTAGGTCGAAAAATGCAGCATCAAAAAAATTCAGGATTTAGCCATGTTTCAATAATAACAATTATATCGTAGTCGAATTGCGAGGACCATAACTTAATTAATTCTGACTTGGTTCTTATGCCAGACATATTTTGAAAATATAATCTCAGATTACTACCGGGATTATCATAATTGCTTGCGTCTATCTCCGATTGCGACGACGATACTTTTTTGGAAAAAGCTCAAACCTACCAATAGAAATATTAGTAGGCTTAAGAGTTGGATCTAAAATATGACCCGTAAGAGATGCCGAAATTCCGACCTTAAAGTTTATTTTCTCAATTTGAGTTTGAGCCAGATCTTTTCTCGTCAAAGGTTGACAAGCTAAATGGTTTTTATCAATACCAGTGTGCTTATGAATATAATTTAAAATATCATCAGAGGTAACCGATGACTTAAACGAACAAAGATGAAACCAGTGCATTGGTTCTATTACATCCAGTACGGTATTTGTTCTTTGACCAACAACAATTTTCTTTTTAGATGATTTCAAAACGTCATTTTTAACTACGACATCAGAAGCATGATTTTGGGTACTAGCTGCATTTGAATTATTCGTAAATAATATCGAAGCATAGCTACTAGCAGCATTATTATCATCAGCCACATTGGCAATGGCACCTTCAACATCAGCGCCCACATTAAACATCTCAGATTCCCGATCAGCACGAACAGCAACAACATCACCAACAACAGCAGTACGATCATCAACTCCAACAACAACTCCAACAGCATCACTAACAATATTTTTTTATTGCACTTACGTTTTGACTATTATCATGCAATTCAACAGTTTCTTTATGTTCAGTGACCTCTGTATGCACAGCTAAAATCTGCATTGAAGATGCTGCCGAAGACGAGCAAGAAGTAAATAGAGCAGAACTAGCACTCAAAACAGGTTTATTGTTATTTATTGTCTGTGCAGGTTTTTTTAGCACTTTAGCGCGAGCTATTATATTAAGTACTAGCTGATATACCCGGTGTTACTCGAGAGTCATTTATATAAACATTTTAATATACACTTCTCGATAAAATGTTTTTGTAAATTTTGGAATTTTGTAAAAACGTGTTGAATTTAAGTTTGAGACCACTATAAAAATATTAGTTAAAAAATTTACCATGCTTTTTTAACGAAGAAATAATTTTTATCACTGTTTTTTACAATCAAAAACTGTTTTTTAGTTCTAAACTGAATTTACTGGTTACTGGTAAGCATGTTACTTGCACTTCGCTAATGAAAATCAAATTTATAAAAATCTTCCTAAAATTTTTTAGTAGTTTTTTCAGTTGGAAAATAGCAATTGGATTGTCTCTTAATAAAAAA
Source organism: Dichetophora obliterata (assembly GCA_963920525.1). Classification (NCBI taxonomy): domain Eukaryota; kingdom Metazoa; phylum Arthropoda; class Insecta; order Diptera; family Sciomyzidae; genus Dichetophora; species Dichetophora obliterata. The sequence goes on from OY986435.1 coordinate 170,282,838, forward strand.
TTAATATAAATTGAGTCTGATAGTTGATACAATTTCTTAAATCTTCTGAATTCCTATTTTATACGAAAAATTGTACAGTCGTTTTTTAATGTAAATTAGCAAAAAGGTGTAAGTTAAGAAAGCAGTCGATTTTTAATTTTTATTATAAAATATACAGCAACCTGTAGCAATATTATCGACGTTAACAGATCGACATAAATCCAGCTGAAAAATTTGCAAGAACAGTGCAAAAAGTGCTATTATGTTATTTGCTGCAAGTTTACGCTGTGTGCGAAAAAAACTAAATTAGATAACAGTTACCGACTTTTCTAATATATTGGAATCGTGTCGGTAGTGCAGTACATATTCCTAATTTATAATATTTTCCAGCATACTTTTCAGCATATTTTCGGTTAGTATGCAATTGAACCGAAAAATTTGTTCAATGCAGCCAAGCTTACAACCATGATTGGAGAGTTAAATTGTCAAAATTTTGCTGTCTTTAATATGTCGGTACATTTAATTGGCGTGGAAATTTGACTTTCAACAATATAGTTCAAATAACACATTAAACATGAAAAAATTACCTTTTACAGCATTCTTACTCACAGTCATCTTTTCGATGATACAGTGATATATATAGAACATTTAAAGTACCAATGATAAACAACTGAGTGACAACGGTGAAGCAATAGTGAGAAAAATGACAAATAACAACAAATCAAATTTAACAGGAGGGGGGCGGGGGGTGGGGAGGCAAAAAGTAAGATTTTATATACACATATGAACCCAATATCTAGGTACACATGTAGAGCTATTGGGGTAATTTTTTCACATAAATTATTTTTGAGACTTGACTTTTTTGTAAAAAATATAAAAACAACATTTTGGAAAAAATAAATTTCGCGAAAAAAATCAAAGGGGGTACCCTTGTTGTTTTGATGACAAAAACAGTAAAATAATTTTTGCGCTTAGCTGGAAGAATTTTTGCAAATAAATGCTATGTCATATGAAAGGTAGCCAGATGTGCAATTTTTAATTGATTTCATTTTTACAACAACAACAATTTTTGAGTCATTTTTTGAGTAAAAAGTCAATATTTTGGACCTTTTTTGACATAATCATAAAACATATATACACTGACTTAACGGTACAGTTCAACCTATTTTTGTGAAGTAATTTTATTGAACTTTTGAACAAAAAAATTTGAATGAAATATTTTAATGGACAGCGGAGATATTTGCATCGAAAGACCAAACTTTGATTTTCATGTCGTTTTTTTCTCATTCTTAGGCAACGATGTTTTATGAAAAAGTCGTTGTACTGAAAATTTCTCCAATTTTAAAGATATGTCAGTTTTTTTGATGTCAAAATAACAAAAAAAATTTAAAATTAAATACACAAAAATCTCCGATGCTAAAAAGTTTTATAATAACAAAATTACCGTTAGTTGAAAAATTTCAGAGGGGGCGTGGCAAAAACTAAGTATGTAACATTTTAAGTTGGGATAAGCTTAATATGTGTACCTAGTTTGAGCAAAATCCGTTGAGCCGTTTAGATTTGTATAAAGGCCAAACAAACAAACAAACAGAAAATGAGTTTTATTACTATAGATTTACTGAAGCTATATTGTACCAGATCACAATCTTAATACAAAAAAGGCCAACTTGATGCTCCGCAACTATATAGCTCAAACTGTGATTATTTTTTGCCATTTTAACAGTGCTTTTACAACTTTTCTTAACTAAAAATGCAAGACGGCGCACAAAACGTTTTTTTCGATTTTAGGATGACATTTTTGTTATCTCAGAAACTATAAAAGCTAAGGCCATAAAATTTCGTATAAATTAGAGTTCCTCCAATACAAACCATCTTTATTTAATAAAAAAATCACATAAAATTGCTTATTTATGTTTTTAAATAGTAAATTTAGTCTATTTAACTTCACTTAAACTTCATGCTAAAAATATTTCAAACCGGGTAACTTTTAGATATATCTCCTATAAAACAATATTACCAAATTAACCAATATTAAAAACAATTTTTTTAAAAATGGTTGCTAATACAAAATAAGGTCACAACTTGTTTTAAATTATGAATAATATTTTATTTTTCTTTAAATTTAAGAATACCTACAAATTGTTTTGGAAATCAGTGTTTTTTAGGGCAATATTTGATTTTTAAGACTTTTTTCAAATTAAGTGGTTTTTCTTAATAGCAGCAGGTTTTTACAGAAACTGAAAGTTGAAGTACGATAATTAATGATAGTTAAAGTCTTCAACTTAAATAATGCTTAATTAGCTATATATTTTCTACTAAATTTTACTTAAATTTTCATTCCTTGAAAAATTTACAGTCATATTTCAACTATTTTCTATTTTTATTTATTAACATTTTTTATTGTATTTTATATTAAAATCAAAATAAGACATAAAAAAGTCCAAAACACAAAACTTTGAAATATACTTTCTGCTCGAAGTTATTATTGTTTGAACTTGACTTTATTTTTTGGGTTTTATTGAGATTTTTTTTTCTAAAAAAGTTTCAACTTTGACGAATTTTATAAACAACCACACAATACATCAGGTTTGAAATACCATATTCATAACACATGTTTTATGAACTAACGAATAAAAATGTTTTTTATAAAATTAAAAAAAAAACCCAAATGTCATCCTAAAATTAGAAAAAGTGCACTGTGCAGCGTATTAATACTTTTCATCAATTTACAGAAGAAGCAAACCGCTTTTTAAACTTCTCAAGTATAAAAGCGTAGGAGAGTAAAATTTTGCAGGATCATGTATTTTGATACGGTGCATCGTAATTAATCAAAAAGTCGATTTTGAATTTTTTATTGTTACATCTTCTTGCATATTTTTTTATTATTTTTTTAAAAGTAAAATATTACAAATTTAGAAAAACAGAAACTAATAAGCTTTAGCAACAAAGGACTTCCGCTTTCTTGCATTTTATGTAGGTGACGATATAATGTCCCGAAAAATGTTTCGGTTTGAAAGTGTAAACATCTTATTACATACTTTTTATTTTAAACTTTATACTACATATTTTAAGAGGATTTCTAATAAAAAAAGGTCAGTCTTAAGCATAAGGAGCATTTTTTGTCAAAAATCTGTTTTAAAGCAACAATCATGAATGAAAAACGACAGCAAAAACAACAAAATTCCTTTTTGTGCTGTTCTTCAAAGCTGCAATGCATTATTGGCAAGCCGAACGTCACTCAACAACTGCATTATTCCACTTCAACGTTCTGCTGAGAAGTGTGCGAAGTGTTAATTAGATGCCTGCATCTCTGGCAACACAAAGTAACTGTAATGGCTTGTAGTGTTGAAGATGCCTCAAAAACGTATTAAAATCTTTGTCCTATGTGCGCGCTCTCTTAAAAAGACTATACGTATGTGTGTGTGTGTGAGAGTGTGTATCGTTGAGTGCTGTAGAGAGAAGAAGGAAAGGAAAAAAAAGTGTCAAAAAGAATTTGATGACTCATTAAGAAGATTTGCATATGAAGTATGCTAGAGCTTTTATGTGTGTATACATGAACATGATTGTGTTAGAGCCACATCTTATTAATATGATGTAAAAAAGTCCTTATTAAAATAGTGCTTTAACCTAAAAATAGATAAAGCTATAAATACTTTCAACATGACGTATGGGCAACTTTTAATTATATCTGCTCAAGTAATGCGTCGAGGTGCACGACCTCCGAAGATTCTGTTAATTTAAGCATGCTATAAGGCTTAATTAACAAACGTTCTGTGCTTGAGGAAAATGTGGTTGGAGAATACAAAAATAAAAATATCTTGTGCTGTTCAGATATAAAAAAGTGCAAGAACTTGCAATGAGAAGATATGAGAAATTATTTTTAGTCTTCAGCGGAAAGGGTGTTTATAGATATGTGCATATACTTATATCTGCTTAAAATTTTACATTCATAACAATTTATGAAATTCTGGTCACAGTTTTGCGTGAATCTTAGTTAATTAGTGAAATTTTTAAAAAAGTACACCATGACGTATGATTAATTTTAATAAAAGATGAGCATAAATAGCACTATAAAAAAATGTTGTTTATCTTTCAACTTTTGTTTGATTTTGGAAAAAAAAATAAAATAAAAACGATTATAATATATATATAATAGGGCGGGTCAATTTGTATGGACGAATTTTTTGGAGGTCTGGCTCAGCGAAATTCGTAAAATACATGTAATTTCAAGACTTTTTCTCCACTACAGCATATACAAATTCTGAAAAAAAGCTGTGCGGACTTTCGTAAATAGATTTTGTTCTCAATTATAAAATATGAATGTATGAATGTATGTGTATGAATCTATTTACGAAAGTCCGCACAGCTTTTTTTCAGAATTTGTATATGCTGTAGTGGAGAAAAAGTCTTGAAATTACATGTATTTTACGAATTTCGCTGAGCCAGAATTTGACCCGCCCTAATATATATATATATATATATATAAAAAACAACAAGACAACGAATACTTCAAGTACCCATCGGTCAGCAATTGTAATACCTGATGAAATCTGGTGTGAAATAAGATCTATTTCGCTATGAAAATGCGGGAATGATATCATTACTGATTTTTTAATAAGCATTTTCATTCAAGCTTTCTGAAAATTTCCCAGAAATTGTCCAATCTGTGAATATTTTGTTTTGTTTCGATATCAGACCGGAAGATGGCCCTGAGTTTAGAAGCGATGGTGTAGAGTGTAGAGGTGTATTCGCACCTGAGCGACGGTTGAGATTATAAACGAAGTGGTAATGGCACCAAATAACTTTGGCAAATTAAAAAAAAAAAATGTAACAATGTGGAGTAGTCGGAGCATATGTTTTCATTCTTACAAATGTAAAAAAGTAGAACTTTAAAAAAATTATTAAAAAAATATGGGTATGCAAAATTTATAAATGAAAAAAAAAAAATATTCTAGGCATGTATGTGTATTATATTATTATATATAAATATAATACTATAGACGACTTAAAAAAGAAAAATAAGTTTATTTTTCTCAACAATGACATTGATGCAATCGCACTCTCTGTCAAATCAAAAATTGACTTCACAATAATCTCTGCATACATTTCTCCAAAGAAACAATTTTCATTAAACAACCTTGAAAATGTCTTAAATAATCATCACCCTTGCATCGTCACCGGAGACTTCAACAGCTGGCACACTAGCTGGGAATCTCCACGAAACAAGAAAAGAGGAAACACCATCTCTAAATTTCTAAACCAATCACAATTCATTTTACTAAATGATGGCTCCCCTACGCATTATAGCACCCATCACTCCCTTACCCACATAGACCTTATTTTCTGTTCCCCTCTGTTAGCAGTGCAAACCGAATGGAAAATCGAAGAAGATTCATTTAGCAGTGGCCACTTCCCTATTTCTCTAACACTTTTTCCAACTTCCCCTCAATACACTGAAAAATCTAAACCTCGCTTTATAATTGACAAAGCAAATTGGGAAATGTACCATAACCTCACCGACAAACACCAAAATAGTAAGCCAATAAGTAACAATATTAATAAAGAAGCCGCGAATATCCACCGCATAATCCTCGAAAGTGCCAATGTATCCATACCCCAACGATCTATACACCAAGGCAGACCTAGACTTCCTTGGTGGTCTCTGTCAGGGACCGTAGTTAAGGGAGCGCTGAGCTGGTGTGCATGCTAGCGATTCCAGGTCTAAGATCGTCGGATTATGTCGTGGCTCTTGCTCATTGCCTTATCCCTATAAAGCCACATGATCATAAAATTTCAATCATGCACAAAAAAAAATGTATCTACACCTCAAGTCAGAAGCCTCTAGATTAGTACCGACAGATAGAAAAAAAAAATACAAAGAAATTAACGCTATGTTAGCTAGCCAGATAGATATTTTTTTTTATAGAACCAAATTCAGAAAAGAAATTATAAAGAAAACTTGTAGTTAACATTTTAACAAGTTAAAGAGGTAAACAATGGTAACATTGAAAGCAAAACGCACTAGAAGACAATATATGGTAGTTTGTCTCTTTACACTTTCCCTACCCTACCAATGCTTTGAGAGTATAATGTTGCTCTCCCATACCCAACCAACTACAACTAACGGGTGAAGATCAAACTCGTAAGAGCCCGAACAGAACCAAAGCGGATGTCGGTTGTCGGATTCGCCTTAATACAAAATACATGAAAATATATGCAGCCGCCAAAAATGAATTCGCCGTAGAAATGCGTGACGGGAAAACGCCAGAATAGAATCTATTCTAATTTCTCTCTGACGGGTGGCGGATCTCTCTCTGAGTGACTTAAATGTTGCCATATTTTTGCTAAAGATTGGGTACGTTCAGTGTTATTTTCTTAGTTTTTACTATGATCTGACATTCTGTTTTTGTGCCTGTGTTGCATTCATGTGCATTCAAAGCATAATATAGAATAACTTGTATCATTCCCAATATGAAATGCAACCGTGATCCGACAACCGACAACCGCTTCTATTCTGGACGTGTTCTCAGTGGATTTCTCCAAGAGAGGCCCGCCATCCGACATCCGCTTTGGTTCTGTTCGGGCTCTAATGCCGTGGTTATGCTAGCCAAACATGATTGCCGAACATTTTTTGTTGTTATTGTTTCACGTATAAAATGAAAAAATGAACTTTTTCTCATATTCATTTTCTCGCTCTCGGACCGAACATTTGGATTGCTGATTGAAACGCTAAACATGCCGAACTTTCCAGTGTTGGCTGTAGTCATTTTGTATAATAGCATCAAAAAAGTAGGTAAAAGTATTAAAAAGTGAAGTTGATTGTGTCTTCAAGTAACCCCTTACATAAACAGCTAGCTAGCATGTCAGATATATGCAAACCATTTTGTTTAAGATATTATAATAAAATTTCAGAGTAAGTAATATTAGTTCGTATATTTTAATTCATTAATTTTATTTTCAATTCTATAACAAATATGTATAATAAGTGTAAAAATGCAAACTAGGGTTGTGATTTCTTGTGTTTTGACATACTATTACATATAATGCAACTGTGCCACCAATCATAGCATAACCACCAAACAAACATTTCAGCGAAGAGAATAAATTAACGAAAATGAACACCAAACATGTTTGGCTAGCATAACCACGGCATAAGAGAATTATTTAGATATATGCTTTATTAATTTTTTTTCTCCCAATAAAAATTACATCTTTACTTTAACTTAAAGAAAAATCGCAATAACAATAAAAAAATAACAAAGAGCGCGTGTTAACAAGGTGGAATTGAAACATTTCTATTTTTAATGTTTCATTTCTAGCTAATTTCATGAATGAAAGGAGAAGAGAAAGAAATATATTACAACATAAGTTGGCACAGAGAAAGACAAAAACCGGTTTTTGTCAATAAAATAGAAATTGCAAATATGAATGAATTGAGTAAAAAGTTGTTAAAAAAAATTATTACTTTTTCCATTTTTCTCTTTGTTTTTGTTATTGTTTTGTATCTTTAATTCAGGATTAGGATTTTTTTTGATATTATGATATTACGAACTTAGATAAAGATTTAAATTTAAGATTTAAGTTATATTTAGATAAATAAGAATACTTTTAGTTTTCTTTCTATGTAACTATTCTAAATTATACGTATGTTTTAATTATTTAAGATAATAGCATAGTTTAAGCAATTAAATTGTTGTCATTCAAATGCTCTACGTTAGTGTTATTATTGATACTGAGCAACAAAATCTTAAAGCATAGAAATAAATGTAGTTGTTGTAAGTTATTAAATTTGTTGTTTTGTTTATATTAACTTATGAAAAATTAAACTGACTTACTTGTTGGTTGTGTTGTTTTAAGTCCCACGATGTTTGCGCAAACATGTTTGAGGCTTCATGATTATTTTAGATTTCTTACGATATTTCAAGTTTTAAATTAATATTTGTATATCTCATTTCTATGATTTTTTTTTTGTTTGTTATTTAAACATTTTCTTTTGTTCTTAAATTATGTTTTTCAAGATAATTAATTTAAAATTTTTTGTTTCTTTACAAGATTAAATTCAATGCATATGAATTGTCATTTACTTATTTTTGCTTTTAAACTTTTCTCACTTTTTTGCCCTTTTGGGGTTTTTTTTTAATCAAAATTACAAAAACTCTTTATGCTTTTTTAGGCTTTAATCATTTCGGTGAATAATTAATATTTAGCATTAAAATTCATAATTGAACACTTTTTAAGTTTAACATTATCTTATTTATAATTATTTCAATATAATTCTTTCTACATGATTATTATTGAAATTTTTAGTTTTGTTTTAGTATTTGTTTAACATGTTTTAAATTTTTGGAGAAACATATTGCGTTGAAATTTTTGGAATGGTGCTCTGTAGGTAACTTCGGCGTTAATGCGCATTGGTGAGACAGGTTAGAATATGTGAGTTACAATTCTGACAATGTTTCATTGCGTGATTTAACAGAAAAACTACTAATGGTGGGCAGGTAATGGTAACACGAGAAGCAGCGTGTCAGCTGCTCATGTTCTCGAGACCCTTCCTGATAATGATTCTGTTCTATTTGGTAGGTGAACTCCGGTGTAATCTAGTTGTAAAATTTAAAACAATTAACTAAAAGGTTCTAGGAATTTTTATCCTTAAAACGAGATTAGCTTACCTAATTTATAACCTTAAACATTAGTTTAAAGCTAAACTATTATATAAATCAAAGAAAACTCTTCTTAGTTTTGCAATAACTTTGTTTTTATATTTTTCAGTCAAATATCTTTGTAAAGATGATGATTTCTTAAGAAAAATTAGATTTAATGTATTTTTCTTTTCAACTAACTGCAAAGCTAAATATTAAAACTAGCTGGTTCCAGATCTCGATGAGAAAGACCGGAAATATTCACATTCTCTATTATCGATTCTTCTTTTTCTTCTGATTTTGATGTAAACTTTTCTCAAACGTGTTATACCATCTGTCAAACCTTTTCATGAGGACGTTCAAAATTATTCTTAGGGTTACCCTAGAATACACAACTTTATAATTTAAGTACTAAAAGTTAATAAAACTTTGCCATCACATCTCAACACTTTACTATCTTAAAATCTGAAAAGAGTAGACTATGGAATATTTTAAAACGTAATATCACAACAGCTTCCATCCTTGATTATAAAAAAGCCAACTCACTATTCAAGCGAGAACTTAAATTGGCCAAAAGAGCGTCTATACAAAGCTTCACATCTGATATAAATCCCACTACCATAACAAATAAAGTTTGGGCCAATATTAGAATATTTTGTGGTATTAGACCACACCAAAATATACACTGTATAGCTTCAACTGCCTCTCCTAACATATCTCTTACAGAGAATCAAAAAATTGCTGATGAATTTTGTAAATACTGGTCCAAAGAAGCTTCTGATGAAAACTTCTCAGCGGAATTTCGTCAAAAGAAAGTTTCCATGAATTCAATCACCTACCAATTAAACCCATCGACCACAGCATTGCAAATCGAGAAAGATATCAGCTACATTGAATTTGCCACTGCTCTAAATAAGCTCTAAGGACGCACTCCAGGAGCCGATAGAGTCTCATACCCTATGATTAAAATGCTTTCATATTCATCCAAAACACGACTTATACGAACTTTCAATACAATATTAAAAAATTACATACCACAATCTTACAAAATAAGCAAAGTCATACCTTTTATAAAGTCGCAAACGGATAGAATCCATACAAAATCATACAGGCCAATATCTTTAAACCCATGTTGTGGTAAAGTCCTGGACAAAATCATTCCAGATCGGCTATGGTAGTTTGTCACAACCAACAATCTCATCAATAGCAGGCAGTTAGGATTCAAAAAAGGAAAGTCGGTATCTGATATTCTAGTATACCTAGATTACGTGATTACTTAATCCCTCTCCACCAAAAAACACTTGTCAATAATCTCTCTAGACTTCTCGAAGGCCTTCAATAAGGTAGGTGTTCACACTATAATAGAACAGCTCATTAATTGGAATCTTAGTCCTAATATAGTCAATTACGTACGCAATTTTATGTCGAACAGACAAATAAAAGTTCGAATTGCAAACACTTACTCTAACACCCTTCCATTAGCCAACGGTATCCCCCAAGGATCTCCTCTCTCCGTCATACTTTTCCTTATAGCCTTCAACAATCTTACGAATATTATTTCACTGCATTAAGACATTGAATTCTGTTCTTACGCTGATGATTTTTACTTGATAAAGAAACTAGGAAAAAATAAAAACTTAAACTCAGATTTTAACAATGTTATCAACGACATACTCTCCTGGTGCAAACACACCGGTGCTGAGCTCTCTCTTTCCAAATGCAAACATTTGCACATTTGTAGGAAACACAATTGCCAATGTTTGATACATTCAAATAATGTAATTATTGAAAATGTGGATAACATGAAAATATTAGGAATTGTATTTAATAACAGATTTAGATGGCATTCTCACATTGAACATATCTTAACACCTTTATCAAAAAAGTTAAGTATTATTAAATGCCTCTCAAGCAATAAATTCAACTGCAGTACGTACACCCTCATCTCTATTATTCACTCACTTCTAATATCAAAAATTGATTATGGTCTTTTTCTTTATGGAAATTCGCCTAAATCCTTAATAAATATACTCCAAGTAATTGTTAATTCGGCGATACCAATGGCCTTAGGAGCCTTCCGAACAACTCCCATTACAAACATGCAATTCGAATCCAATATAATGTCAATCCGGAAAAGGACAGAATTCATGATTGCTAAACTATTCAAATCATTGTAAAATGATTGTAGCTCTACCTTAACTAAAATAATTGCTATTGGAAAAATTTCGAAAAGACCACAAAAAATCCCATCCTTAGTTAATAAAACAATTCAACTGTGTGAAAAATTCGGAATTCCTTCTAACCACTTAAAACCACCAAATAGTAAACACCCACCTTGGCTGCTAACCACTTCCACTATAAATACATCCCTTCGAAAATTCCACAAATCCGCCACACCTTCTATTGTCTTTCAATGCAAATTCCGTGAAATTAAAGAACAGCTATCCAACGTTTCTATTTTATACACCTACGGCTCTAAATCAGTCAACAACTGCAGCTTCAGTATAACCACAGAAAACAGTATTATTAAAATATCACTTCTACCAGATTATTCCACTACATTCTCCTCAGAGAAAATAGCCATCCATGAAGCTATAAAGTACGCTCTAAGCCAACCTTCGAAATTTGCAATATGTACCGATTCACTATCATCACTGGACGCCATACAAACTTAAACAATCACGAATACTACCCATCTCTTATTGGACACATTCTTATCGATTACTTCCCAAAAATAATACTTATTTAAATACCAGGCCACGTTGGTATACCTGGCAACGAATATTTGCCGGCAAAGCTCCCCTCACGTTAACTGAAAACCGCAATAGTAAAGATATTATTCGCTTTTTAAAAAATCACTATAATTCAAACCATACCCTATCTTGGCGACATACATCACAATGGTACTAACAAATAAACACGAACAAAATCAACATCAAAACATTCCTTAAAGTTAACCTCATAGACCGATTATCCAGAAAAGACCTAATAAAATTTGAACGCCTAAGACTTGGCCATACCTCTTTAACTCATAGACACCTTTTTGATACTCAAATCTCCTCTTTATGCCCATATTGCAACACAGATTTTCTTATTTCCTTACTACACATTCTCAATGATTGTCCACATTTCAATAACTACAGAATAAGCATTTTCCATAACACTGTTCCCACGTCCTTACTACCTTTCCCTACTGTACAAAATATAACTAAAATCGTTAAGTAGAGTAGAGGGGGGTAATGTCAACTTTAAAGTGCTCGTAAAGCCGTACATGACAAGCGAATACAACGAGTAAGCATCCGATCGAAAGATAATTTGGTTGGTAATAATTATGTGTAACAATATTCGTGTAGCATGAAATCGTGTTAGTAGAAATTAAAAAAAAAAAAATGTGCACGACATTACCCCCCTCAAAATTTGTGGGGTAATGTCGTGCATTGTATTGTAAAGGTATCAGAATGTGTGAAAAACGATAGGTAGTGGTTCGATTCAAGAAGATATAGCATTATTGTTTATTTATTTATTATTGTTAATTATAAGGCAATATACACAAGTCCGAAATATGATAAAAAAATACAATTTTATGAAAAGAAAAGTGAAAATAGGCAATTTGCTATATGAAACACGGAAAGAAAAACAATATTTTTTCAAAAAATGCTTGACATTGAGAAAAAATTTTGGAAAATTTTATTTTGACTGTAGCGTTTTGTTATGGCTTCACGACTCCCTTGGTACACTAGGGCGACCGCGTTTCCTTCCCTTTTCTTTTCTGTATAGTGCACGACATTGCCCCACATCAAATGCACGACATTGCCCCAAAGGTCGTTTTCAAGGTTGACTTCGACAAATCGGTAAAGAACAAAAATTTTTTCGATCACAATACATCTTTTTTTCGGCGGAAAATTTGCTTTAAGAAAACACTTACCTGGTATATTTTCCTGCTAGACAAATAATTTTTCTGATCCGATAAAAAAACACTTTCGTCGATTTTTAAAAAACGTCGCACATATTGCCCTTACACATGGATATTGCTAGTATTGTATGCATGAACTCTGTAGGTCAGTAGGCCCATACCTTACCAACGGCTGGTATATCATTCAATTTTTTATGCTAAAAAAGCCAGTGCACGACATTACCCCCTTCTACTCTATCTCAAATGTTCCAATATTTTTTCACTTATTTAATGCTTGAATATGTAGTTATGTACTCTTCTATTATTGGATTATTTTATTATTATTAACTTTCAATTTACTGAAATATCTATGATTTGCTTTAATCTATAAGCTGAAGGCCATTGTTGCTATTGCTTTCCCTTCTTAATTAGTTTTTTTAATTTTAATTATAAGCTAATTTGTCATAAATAAATAAATAAATAAATATGTAATGCATATAATAAATTTTCTTTTGTGCTTAGAAATTTTTTCATAGCAATTCCTTTATTTGTTTAATACAATCTACATTACTTTTTAATTACCCAGCTTTTTCTTGTTTCATAAGAGGTAGGTATCACAAAATATGCATATAAAAAAAACTTGACGACTTTGTGGCTACTATGAAAAATAATTCGATTAAAATTTGTAAAAATTTAATATTCAATAAAATGGTTTTTTCAAAAACGGCTCTAACGATTACGCTAAAATTTTGTGAAACTAAATGTTTTTTATGCCTTAAAAGATTCCGGTGAAAAAATGATGGTGCTCGTTAGCCTCATTTTAAAATCATTCAAGCCCACCGTGAGCATTAATACATTTTTTATTTTTCCTAAAGAAACTTAGTTTCGAGGTCTACGAAGTCTTTATCGTCTATTATATATGTTAAGGCCATCACATTGATGACATGTTATTTAAATTGTGAATTATAGCCTTCTTCTAGTGATTGAAAACTGTAAATTCATTGAAAATCTTGTCTGTTATGCAGGCCTGAAGCCAGGGTAGGGCAAGGGGGCAATGCCCCCCTACTTCAACCTTTTCCCCCCTGGCCAAATCAGACAATGAAAAACTTTAAATGAATAGTTAAAATTCATTTTGGAGATATATTTATTTATTAGTTAAATAATTTATAATAGATATATTAGTTTAAAATAACAAAAAATATACACATTCACCTTATTCATGATTTGAATATGTATATGAAATATGTTTAACAAAACATTTCAGACAAATTGTTACAATTTTTCAAATTTCTACTGGGTCGCCAACATTTGCTACCAAAAAATAAGATTTAAATTTTAATAATTTTTTAACCCGCATCCATAGGAACTTTCTAGAAATGAAAAGCACGTTGTGCACCAATTTGATGCAGATACAAAAATAATATATAATTCATTGAAAAGTTTTTAATTTTTAAATTTTTTTTATGCATGATGAATGTTTATTAATTTTAAAATAAGACAAAACTGCAAATCATAATTCTAGCAAAAATTTAAAGAAGCAAAATCAAAACATGCATGTTTGTTCTTAATATATAAATCTGAATAAAAAATTTGCATCAATTTAATGCAAATGACGGATGCGGGTTAATTCAATTTTCTTATTTGTTTTACTTAAAAATGTCTTGCACATATGTTAGCCCATTTCGCTACTCTTTCTTATATTTCTAGCCACTTTAAATAAATCTTGTATTTTTACCTTAATTTCATTACAAAGTCCTGAATTAATTTTTATATTATTTTTTATGTATTAATCTCATGTAAAAAAAGATCTACATTACCGTGTTAATATTATGAATTTAACTGTTTTTTAATAAATATGTGTAATGTATTCATTGTATGTGTAATGCATTCATTGTCCCCCCCAAGATTCATGCCTGCCTCCTCTGTCTTCTTGGTCTGGCTACAGGCCTCCTGTTATGTACTATTTTTTTAATCCATGGAGTTGGAAACTTCGAAAATGTTTCCCAAAATTATTTGTTACGAATATTTTTTCTAGCATTGACAGTTTTTTTCAGTTATGAGCTTTCGATTACAATTAAGAATACGATTTTCTCACAGTTGTCAATTGATTTACAACTGTCAATCATCAGAATAAGTGCCTTTGAGTATGCAGTAACATATAACATTTTAACTATATACAGCAAACCTGATTTTGCCCCCCTCTCCCTCTTTAGGAACACAAAGGGACAAATAGACTGACAAAGTTAATATACCCTTAGGCGGTATTGGTAGGGGTATAAAAATTGGGTCTTTTTATTAAGATTTCATACGCTATCATAGCTTAAATTTAAACAAATATAAAAATAAATCTATTTGTGTGGGAGATGTCACTATCGTTAGTCCGATCCAGTTTTGTATACAGTTTTATAAACATGTGTTGCTTATATATATATCAAAACCGAATGCTGTTTCAAAGCAGAGCCAAGAATTCAGTTGACGCTGCACAGAGAAAAATAGAGCCACATATTTTCAATAAGATTTCTTCTTAAAATGTATTTAGAACAAAACGCATCAAAGACGCAGGATGGGAGGTATTTTTTAAGCAGAAAACTTCTTAAATTTTTATCAAAAATCTTCTTAAATTTATTTAAAAAGATTCCTACTTAATTTCTTATAAAATAGCTAGTAGCTGCATGAGATTTCTTCTTAAACAAAATTGAGAAGAAAACTTAGTACCTCTATTAGATTTCCTTCTTAACCCTTAATAGCCTACTGGTACTGCTAGGAACTAACCACAAAAAATGATAACTTTGTTAGCAATTTGTTTTTAAATTTCCCGCTGGGTCTTTAAAAATGTTTATTGGTGTAGGCGCCACCATTTGAGAAGATCGCCACTTGCAGCCAACTTCATCAAAAATTATTTTTGTGTTAAATTCGTTTAAATCGAAGCTGAAAAAAATATTTCCGTGATCGTTATAGTGTCTAAAAGGTATTGTGAACGTTTGAAGTGATTTAATTTTTATATTTTACTAGATTTTGTACCAATTTTTAGTTGGTTCTTTGCGGAACCGTCAGGCTCCGGGACTTCGAAATTATGCTTATATGAAGTTATACAGAATTGCTTATGTTGTGTTTTTTTAGTTGATTAGGCAGAAATGGCGCGAAGAATTCGTGATTTTCGAACAGATGAACAACTTTCTGAGTACGTCAATTCAATTGCGTGGTCGGAAAGCGAAGATGATGGTGATTTTTCTGCTGACGATATGGATGACCCAGATTTCGACTTTCAGTCTGCTTTTCGTAATGAAAATTTAGGATATGTACATGGAGACAGTGAAGTGTTGGAAGATATTCAAGACAATTCTGCAGTAGACGTGAGCGATGGCTAATGCCGATTCAGGCAATTTAAGTATTGAAGCGAACACTGTATCAAATCAAGGTGATAATTTACAACAAAACCTATTTTTGGTCTGTATTGACATATATTTGTTATAGCTATTGTAGAAGACCCAGTTATTGTTGGTGATCGTTCCCGATGGCGAGAATATGCGACAATGTTTGAAGGCGTATCGATTGACAAAGAGTCTAATGTTTTTAAAAAACCATTGTGGCGAAAAATAAATCTTCAGTTGTATTCGAATTGTGTTAAATTTCAAGGAAATGATGACTTGACACCAGAAATATTAGCATTGAACTCACCGATTCAGTTTTTTTCTTTTTTCATGACGGATGATATTATTTCAAATATCGTCGAACAGAGCAACTTGTACGCGATGCAAAAAAACGTTGATAAACCACTGAATACCACGCCAGATGAGATCAAACGATTTATGGGAATAAATTACTATATGTCGGTTTTTAAGTACCCGAGCGTTCGATCGTATTGGGGTGAATATGGTTTTAAGCCTATTATAGATTGCATGACACGAAATCGTCATGAAAAAATTCACCAATTCTTACACTTCAATAACAACGACACAATGCCGCGAAGTCATCGTGTGCAAGAGCCATCAACATCTGATCAACAGCCATCGCTGTCTGATCACCAGCCATCGACATCATCTAACGGTGCACGCAAACGCAGACGTAATCGTGTGTCCGAAGCAATTCAAACATATGGACCCATACCCCAGCACGATTTGGGCTATGATCGACTATACAAAATTCGTCCGATCATCACCGCACTGAACAAAAATTTTAAAAAAGTGCCGAAGAGAGCAAGATTGTGTGTTGACGAGCAAATCTGTGCTACGAAGATTAAGCACTATCTGAAACAGTACATGCCAGACAAACCTCATCCTTGGGGAGACAAATTGTTTCTTATGTGTGATGATTCCGGATTTTGCTATGCATTTGAAATTTATTCTGGCGACGACGACCATCGTGAGGAAAACGAGCCCAATTTGGGTGCGTCTGCGAATATTGTGGTACGATTGGCGCGTTCGGTTCCTCGATTCGTAAATCACGTCATCTATTTTGATAACTATTACACATCGATTCCGTTGATGGTGTATTTGCGGACACAAGGCATATATACGCTTGGAACGGTTCGACGCCCACGACTTCCGTCATGCAAATTACCGCAGAAATTTAACAATCGAGGTGATTGGGAAGAGTATTTGGGAACGTTTCATGGAATACACGTCTCAACAGTGGCATGGAATGACAATAAGGTTGTAAATATGGCATCAACAATGGCCGTAGTGAAACCATATATTTCGCCAGATGGTCAAACTCCTGAAAATGCACCAACTATTGAGCGATATAACAAAAAGAAAAAGGTAATGGAAACCATTCCGTGTCCAGCCATTGTTCATGAATATAACAAATACATGGGCGGTGTTGATCTTCTGGATTCGTCACTAGGCCGCAGTCATATCCGCATAAAGTCTCGCAAGTGGACAAACCGTTTGTTCTACCATATGTGTGATATGGCAATGATTAATGCCTGGATTTTATATAAGCGACATCATGCAGCAACTAATCAAACGGAACCGATGAAAACTTTGCATGAATTTGTGTGCGAAGTTGCCCATTGCTTGATAAAATCTGGAACTGAGATGCGAGTAGGAAAAGGGCGGCCAAGTAATGTTGAAGTTGAAATTGTTGCAAAACGTCATCGCCCAATGTCTGCTCCGCTGCCACCGCATGATATTCGCCTGGATAACGTTGGGCATTTGCCAGAATTTATAAAGGAAGGGAAGCCACGATGCAAACTTCCAAAATGTACATCCCGTACAAAGGTCCGGTGCCAAAAATGTGGGATACATTTCAGCTTTTCAGCTGAAAAAAACTGCTTCGCTGAGTTTCATCAAAACTAATTGGCTTAATAACACTATTATATACATAAAAAATTTTAAATTTCCTTTTCACTTTTTAATGTTTCTTAATAAAATTGGTTAATGTTTATAAAACAAAAAATTTCGGTACTACAAACTTTCTTTTATAATTTTTGATGCCCGGGAGCCTAGTGGTTCCGCAAAGAACCAACCAGGTATTCTTTATCTAGCTCAGGTAAATGTCACCTATCAAAAAAATCGTAGAACAAATATTGTTTAGAATAACAACATTTATAACGTCAATTTTTTTCAGCTCAACATAAAAAATCAGGCTATTAAGGGTTAAATTTATCTAAGAAGACATAGCCAATAGCTTTAAGTAGAAAATCTTTTAGGGTAAAAACCATAGAGAAAACTTTTTGAATTTGTTCTACGTTATAAGATTTTTATGTGGCGATTTTTCTCTGTGTGACAAATAAAAACATCTTGCGTCAACGTCTTTTCGTTTAAATAATAATTGTGCATTTAAGTTGTGTAAGTTTAATTCTTGCATATTAACTTTGCTTAACTTATTTAGTTAATGCAGTGTTGTTGTTGTTTTTGCATGCTTGCTGTGTTTTAGTTTCTTCTTTGTGCTGTGATTTGTTTATCTTCAGCTCAGTGAGTGTTGTTGTTGTTTTTTATTTTCTACTAAACTGTGCACTTTCTGAATAAAATAACCCTAAAAGCACATTTTGCATCTGCTCATTTTTAAAAAAATTAAATATGGATTATTTTTCTGTAGAAAATATCGTTGCTTGTTCTTTGCACGAACTTTGCAAAAGCCAAAACATTCTGAACCCCATGTTCATGTTCAGCTGTTCTGCTCCATGTGAGCAGATGTTTCATGCATCTTGTGCCGGTATTTCCAAGTCATGCCTTGACGACTTAAAATCTCAGCGATCAGGCCTTCGCTGGTACTGTGCTTCGTGTAGGGCACTTTCCCCAGATGAACTTAAATCAAAAATTAAGCTTTTTGGGGAAAGTCTTAATTCATTAAACAACAATTTTCGAGAAATTGTAACATTTTTTAGTGAAGTTAGGGCCGCACCCAGTACCAGCGTCTATGATGAAAATTCCATTTCGGAAAATATCCCGCTTTCTTTGTCACAGACTGTTTCTTGCGGGACACAAACAATCCTTCATCAGAAGACCACATTATCTCAAAAAGAAAGAGAAAAAATAAAAAAATAATAAGAAGCGAAAATCATCTGGATCTACTTCTCAGGCCAAGCAGCCCTCAGCACCGCTTTTGAACAGGAACACTCCAGTTACTGCCTCGTCACCTTCTAACATTCCTTCTTTGACAAATAGTTCAGTTTTGACTCCTATTGAGCCTAGAAATCTATCAAGCTTAAGGGCAGTGTCGAGGAAAAAAAATGTATTTATTTTACGTCTTCAGCCCAATACAACTGTTGAAAATGTATTGACCTTTATCAAACATAATAACTTGTTGAGTCAAAATGCATTTTGTTCATGCAAAAAAATAGGTAATAAACCTTCCCATGCTTCCTTTATTCTCACAGTTCCAGCTGAAGAGCTTGCAACTGTTCTTAACTCTAATTTGTGGACTGAAATATACTCGTTACAGAGTTTCAGCCGAAGAATAAGCCTAGAGGGACGACTCAAGCCGCTCGTAAATCCCAAAAAAACTGAATAGGCTATCCCTTTACTATCAAAATGTAAAGGGATTGCGCTCTAAGACGCGAGACATATTTTTAATGTCTCAGAATTTCTCTGAGGATATTATCGCATTGACTGAAACTTGGTTAAACGGAAGCATTACTGACTTAGAATTGTTTAATAACAACTTAGATTGTTTTGAAGTTTATAGAAGAGATAGACACGCTGACAATATTTCTGCTGTTGGTGGAGGTGTCTTATTAGCTGTAAGGAACTCCTTCGTTAGTTCCATTATTGTTATTCCCTGCTCTGCTAACATCGAACTTATATGTGTTAAGGTTGTACATTGCAATTCTAATGTATATCTTATTAATGTATACGTTCCTCCTAAGAGCAGTGTGGAAGTTAATGCAAGCCTTGCGGATTGCATAGAATACGTTATAAGCATAATTGATGTTAATGACGACATTTTATTGTTAGGTGATTTTAATCTGCCTGACTTGAAATGGGAATCTTCTGACGATGGTACATATTTTTGTGCATCTAATTCGAAGACTCGCCAAGAGCATATAATTGTTGATAATATATGTTCTGACTTACAACAAGTGAGTTGTATTTATAATAGTCGTGAAAGACTTCTTGACCTGGTCTTAACTACAGACAGTAACAATGTGATTGTTGAGAGGGCCAATTATGCTTTGACTGCTGTTGATGAATACCATCCACCATTGAGCATATGGTACAAATCGGACAGGGATAATATAGTAAAGTCTAACTCAATAGATAAAGTTTATGAATTCAATTTTAAAAAAGCTGACTTTTTGAAGTTGAATCATTAACTTAAAAGTAAACTTCATGTTATTAATAATGTTAATAATAACACTCTTGATGATTCAATTAATTTATTTTTATATGGAAATCTTTGCTATGTTTTCTCTGTCCGTGCCATATAGCCTCAAATTTACGAAAAATTGTGCTTACCCCTGGTACACAAAGGAGTTAAAGATTCTTCGCAACAACAGGAATAGGGCATGGAAAAAATATGTCTGTAGCTTAGACTTGAATGATCTAGAAATCTACAAGCGTTTGTTTCTGGATTTTGAAAATTGCTCAGCTACCTTATATCAAAATTATTTAGACAGCATTAAGCTGAGAATATTGTCTGATCCGAAGGAATTCTGGGGTTTCATAAACAACAAAAAAAGATCTGATGGATTCCCTTCATCATTTAAAACCTCTGACGGATTTACCGACGATTCTGTCATAATTTGTGGTCTATTTGCCAATCTCTTTAAAGAGTCATTTTGTTCAGACTCTTTCAATCCTGATGAAGAGTACTTTGAATATATGGGTTTCGTTTTATTCTATATCCTTTACTTCAGAGGATATTTTAAAGTATATTGGATTGATCGATGAGGATTTTAATGCTGGACCTGACGGAATTCTTGCCGCAGTGTTAACGCAATGTGGTTCCGTTCTAAGCCAACCACTCTCCATATTATTCAATAAATCAACTAGGGAATGTTATTTTCCACTTTTTTGGAAAAAATCTTTTATAAGTCCTATTTTTAAAAAAGGTTGTAGGAATGATGTAAACAACTATAGGCCTATCGCTAAACTCTCATCGATTCCAAAACTTTTCGAGCGGCTCGTATATGATCGTGTGAAGATTAATTTTGGGAGGGTGATAACAACTCGTCAGCATGGATTTGTTACTGGCAGATCCACTGTGTCTAATCTCCTCGATTTTACAACATTATGCTTAAATTCAGTTTATTCTGGTAAAGAGGTCGATTGTATTTACACTGATTTTAGTAAAGCATTTGATAAACTACCACACAAATTAATTACATTTAAACTTAGGTTAATGGGTTTTCCACAATTTTTTGTAAGTTGGATTCAATCGTATCTGACAGAGCAATCTGATCAAATACGATTTTGAGGCGTATTGTCAGCTGAATTTATTGCTGCATCAGGTGTTCCTCAAGGTAGCCACCTTGGTCCACTTCTGTTTATTTTAGCCATTAATGATGTAACCCACATCATCAAATAATCTCATCTGCTCATTTATGCAGATGATATGAAAATATACAGAACAGTAGATTCTAAAGACAATTCAGTTCTACTCCAGTCTGATTTAAAATCCTTTGAAGTTTAGTGTTCTAAAAATAATATGTTTCTTAATCCAGATAAATGCCAAACTATGACCTTTTCGCGAAAAAGGAATAATTTAATTTTTGATTTTAAGATAAAAGATACTTCTTTATATCGTGTAGATTCTGTCAAAGATCTTGGTATATGCATGGATTCTAAGCTATCGTTTAGCGTTCATATTGATAGCATTTGTAAAAAAGCGTCTTCTATGCTCGGTTTTATAAAACGCTGGGCCAAAGAATTTAATAGTATGATCACAACTACAACGCTGTATTATGCAATTGTGCGACCTCACTTAGAGTATGCAAGTCAAGTTTGGTCCCCAAGTTACAATGTACATGTTGAACGTATAGAGAGAATCCAAAAACGTTTTGTTCGGTTTGCTCTAAGGGGCTTAAGTGCAACTGACACTTTAAACCTTCTTCCTTATGAGAATCGTTTAAAACTATTAAAAATGCAATCTTTGAATGCGAGAAGGAAGTCTGCAGATATCGTATATTTACACCAACTCATAACTGGTGTATTCGATTCACCAGAACTCCTAACTCTTATAAATTTTAACACTAACCGTAGAAGCAGTAGAAATGCTAACAATTTAATTTACGTACCTTTTAGTAGAACAAATTATATGGCTTGGCTACTGCTCCTTTACATCGCATGAGTACCTTTGTTAACAATTGCAGCTTTTTTGATGTTAATTTATCGAAAGGTCAACTCAAAAGTAGATTGAAAACCAATGTATGATTAGATCTATGTAAAAGCATGGTTAGTTGTTATGTCTTGTGTTGTCCCTGTCCCTTATGGTGGGTAAATTTTTCTCACTTTAGATTGTTTTGGACCGCTCTTATCGATATCACTGAGATATTTTAATGTTATTTGGGCTGGTTATTAAGATGATCTAATGCGAAGAAAGTGCGAAAAAGCTGTACTAGCTGAACTCTATTGTTATTGCATATATATCTTTATTTACATGTATAATACATGGGTAAATAATTAAACCAATGAGAAATTATTTGGAATTGGATACAAAACTTTAGATGATGTAAGCTAAAACCATGTTTGGCTTGTCTTTCACCAAACAACCATTTCACCACCGCATCCAGCGTAGAAAAAGAGAAAGGTATTCCTCCCTTAAAAAAAAATTTGTAGTCTTTACCTTGTTCTTTTTGCTTTATGTGTATTAATGATACTGTTTAGTCTTCGTTATGTTTTCTTATGTCTTTTTTCTTATTTTCTTTTCTGCCTTCGTCAGTGCCAGTCACATTTTTGAATGTTTGTTTTTCTATTTTACTCTAGTTATGACTTATAAGATACCCACCCAGTGCAATTTTATTGATTTTTCTACGAAGTTCTCGGTAATTTTCTAGAAGAAAGCTCAATGGACATTCGGGATAAACTGAGTAGATGAAGCGTTCTGGCGAATAGTTAAAATTATTTTTGTAGTAAGGTGTTTGAGGCTATTAAAAAAATTGCCTTTAGTTTTGTTATTGTTACTGATGTGCTTCAGAGCCACCTAGCTCCGGGAGGGGAGAGGGTCTCCCTAGTCTTTCGTCACAAACAAATCGTTTGTAAAGTATGTAGGTTTGTAAACACAAAACAATGGGTGGTCGCCTTCGATTTAGCTTGATGTGTCTTTGACTTATTTCCTTCTACTGTCTTGTTTTTAGTATTTTTAGTAGTTCTATTCTTTTGATATATCATTAATATTACAGCTACGCTACTAGTTATAGTATTTCTTTTGTTGTTCTATTCATCTGGCGGTCTTTTTGTCGTCGTCAGTTTATTGTTTGTACTTATTGTATCTATGTAATTTTTTTTTGTGCTTGTGGTGAGTATGGTGGTAACCATAGCTGCCATTGCTTTCGTTGGATAGTCGCCTGTTGTGTGTGTATTTCTTTCCTTTTTTTTTAATTTAAAAAGGATTTTATTTCGACGTACCATCGTTGGTTGTCTGGTGCGATGACGTAACGTTTATAAGGAAATCAACTTAATAAAAGATTTTGCATGATTCTGATTGTGGTGTGGTTCTAAGTTTGCTCTTTTATGCGGTTTGTACAAACTTTGACATAACTTAATTAAAAATTTGAGTTAAGTATTGGTAAACATTTCACTTGAATTTAAGTGTCTAAAAACTAGTAAAATGATACCAATTATTTGCATTCTCATGTTTGAGTGAATTTTGCTGAACTATGATATTTAATATGTGTAAACATTTGTGTACTTGCCCACGTACTCACTTGCCTCATTGAAGATTAATGTGAAAGGATTAATGAGGACTTGGCTGCAATCAGCAGATGGGCTGTTCAAAATAAACCAGGGTTCGCAAAAACTCTCAATTTAATAGAAAAATTAAATTCCTACTCATCAATGTTATTCAATTGACGAACGATTCATTTTGCTTTCCTCATTCGTGAAGCAAAAAAAAAAAACTTGAGCGTTCTTATGTTATATATTCAGAGTGGCTCCTGTTTTACACTCATAAAGATTTGACGGTCAAGTCTTACCTCTGTTGATGAAAGACCTGGACATCAACGTCAGAGAGGAGGAAGTTCAAAAGGGAATTACCAAGAATTGACGAATGTAAAAGGGGTCTAATCAAAACTTGTTCATCGCTCTTTCATAGTGTTCGTTTGTAGATTGTGCTCCTCAAAAAACTGAGTTCAACAACGCCTTCTCTTTGTTATTAAGTAATTGTTTCTCGCTCACGAGTTGTTGCAAAGATAAACTCATTTCATTGAAATTTTTGCGTTCGCTCATTTATTGACGAAACGAGTGATCTTGTTAATTAAAAATTAATACGTGTTTTATGATGAACAATATATTTTTTGCATTTTTTAATGAAATATTGAAGTACTTAATAAACTTTTAAAATGTTCCTTTTTGTTTATTTATCTCTTCTACTTACTTACTTACACGCAGAGAAAAAACAAAGTTGCAACAACCATGATTTAAGAGGATCATAGTATGATTCGGATTATGATTGTTGCTAGCATGTTCTGAAACATATAATATTTTCTTTGATCATGATAAAATGATTACAACAACTTTATTAAGCAAAGGAACTTTTTTGTAGGAACCAAAATATTATTGATACAATCATTATTCTCTTATTGGGTCAAAAATAGAATGATTGCAACAACTACATTATGAATTTATTTTTAGGATCCAGAATATTATTGAAACAATAATTTTATTTTTTTATTTTAATGCACTCCAATTTCCACAGCTAATAATTAAGATTATTTCCAGAGGTTTGCCATTGGCTGGGCTGAACAAAAACATTAATACTGCAATTGAAAAAAAATTTTTGATTAAACTTTCTGTCCGTGCTGGGGTTTGAACCGCGGCTTTTTCGCTTACGAGCCACGCACACTACCAGTAAGCCACAGCCGCTACTACCACTCGCCTGACTAATGCCATACATAAATATGCTACATTATGTGCATTGTCACAAAAATAGCAATATGTGTGATAAACAAAATATGGTCAGAATTGCAAAATATGTTTACGGTAAATACAAACATGTTTGCTACAATTAAAGTCAAAAATGTCACTTTTCTGCGTGCTGTTTTTAGGATAAGGCGATTTAAAAAAAGCAATAATTGAACAGTTGACAAACGAAATGGCACATAGCTGAATGAAGTGAAAGATTTTCCTGCAAACTGTTCAGACACAATAAGTTCTTTCGAGTTTTGGTTATGTTCTGCTTCGTTTGCCCACAATCAAAGAATAGTTCAGACAAACATTCAAAACTCATATATATTTGTCTTTATAATAACATACACATTTATCATGATTGACAGAACTACAACATTTTTGTTGCAATTAATAGTTGAGGCAATCATAGTATGTAGACGATTTCAATGATGTTATGATTTCAACTATGATGTTATTTTTGGTATTACTATTACTAAATAATGACTTCATTAAGGCAAAAATTTGTGTTTGCAGAAATAGTACAATAAGGGTTCTCATCTAAGCATGTAAACATGTAAACATGTATAGCATTTAAACTTTTGATGAGCGATAAAGTGTAAATAGCGTAAATGTCGACAAAATGGCGGCTGCGACAACATTATGACTTTTTTAAATTTTAAACCTTTTAAAAACCTTCATTAACATAGAAAAATAAATAAAACGTGTTCATATTTACTTCAACTACTCTAAATATGTAATGATTAGCGCCAAAGGCAACCCTCAATCGCACACGTAGATTTACATGCTAGTTTACACTACAAAATAGGCTCGGAAATGATGTAAACTCACGCCCATACAAAATTTTGACAGATAGTTTACGCGCATGTAAGTTTACAATGTTTGCGGGTCAGTTACATGCTTAGATGAGAACCCTTAATAATTCTAGTAAAAAAATTATTATTGCAGTAATCATATCTCAACCATGTCTTTTCTCTGGGTGTAGTTGAAGCTACAACCGTATGTCCGTCTTGGCCTCGCCTAAGAATTTGCTCCACCCATTTTTGTCTCTCGCTTGCTGGCGCCAGTTGGAAATTCCAAGCTTCGTCAGGTTGTCCTCTACATCGTCTTTCCAATGAAGATGCTGTCGTCCTCTTCTGCGTTGACCACCGCTGGGTACCGAATTGAATATTTTATTCACTGGAGCATCGTCTTTCATACGCTGAGCATGGCCTGGCCAGCGTAGTCGCTCGATTTTAATTCGCTTGACGATGTCAACGTACAGATCGTACAGTTTTTCATCATTCCACCATATTCGGTACTCGCCATTGACGCTAATTGGTCCATAGATCTTACGAAGAACCTTTCTCTCGAAGGCTTCTAAAGTCATTCCATCTGAACTGCTTAGCGTCCAGGTTTGTGATGCATAAAGTAGGATAGGCATGATGAGCAATTTATAGAGCGTGATTTTCGTTCGTCGAGAGAGGGCTTTGCTTCTTAATTGCCTACTGAGCCCAAAGTAACACCTGTTGGCAAGAGTTATTCTTCGTTTGATCTCAATGCTGAAGTCGTTGGTTGAGTTTATGCTGGATCCTAGATAGACGAAGTCCTTCACAACCTCCAAGGAGGTATTGTCAACGGTAACGTGGGTTCCAAGACGCAGGGACTGTTTGTTTGTTAACACCAAATATTTTGTCTTATCTAAATTCACTTCCAGACCCATTCAACTTGACTCTCTTTCTAATCTGGAAAATGCTGCACTGACTTTGTGCGGAATGGAATTTTTCTTTATTTGTGGATGTCATGTCGTGAGCAAGGGTGTCGTGACGCAAAGATTTTCCTCTACACAAAATCACTCAACGCGTCTTAAGAAGTTTTCAATTCAATTCAATTCAATTCAATTTCAATCTTAATATAATCAAATAAAGCTACAATTTGTTCCACAATTATCACATATGAGCTGTTCAGAGCACAAGTGGCGTAAGTCCATTTTTTAGGGAAATTGAGTTAAGTACGTAGAAGTGAAGAAAAAATGTAACCTGCTTAGGAGTACCGGCTAGAAACTCCTAGCTTACGTAATCTCTGAATAAAATTATTATCACATATGAGCTGTTCAGAGCACAAGTGGCGTAAGTCCATTTTTTAGGGAAATTGAGTTAAGTACGTAGAAGTGAAGAAAAAAATGTAACCTGCTTATGAGTACGGGCTAGAAACTCCTAGCTTACGTAATCTCTGAACAAAATGCAATACTTTGTTATTGCTCTGACAAATACCATTATTTTTTCAGAGCACAAGTGGCGTAAGTCCATTTTTGGTAGTTTTGAGAAAATCGAACATTTAGAAAAATTCTTAAGATAAATTCCAACTATGAAGAACTCAGTTTTGCTTATAAGCTTGGTCAAGAGCATAATTGGAGCTATCCATATCGTAAAAAATAAACTATATAATACACAAAAATGATGCAGAATATTGCATTTTAGTAAGAACATTTGGAATTGCGCCACTGAAAATTATTTTAAATTTCTCGTTTCGGCTGTAGGAATCTAATAGGGGATTTTTTCAATAATTTTTTGATAAGGAATGTCAGCATTTTTAACTAGAAATTGGACAAAACCACCCCTTAGCGATTATTTCCATTATTAAGGGAGATATAAAATGAATGGACTTACGCCACTTATTCTCTGAAAATTTTGTAAAATTTCTCCTTTCCGCTGTAAACATGCAATGGAAAATATTTTTAAGAACTTTTTGATAAGGAAAGACAGCATTTTTACATAGAAATTGGACAAAACTACCCATTAGCGATTATCTCCATTATTAAGGGAGATATAAAATGAATGTACTTACGCCACTTGTCCTCTGAAAATTTTTAAAAATTTCTCCTTTCCGCTGTAAAAATGTAATGAAAAATATTTTTAAGAATTTTTTTAATTTTTAAGAATTTTTACATAGAAGTTGGACAAAACTACTCATTAGCTATTAACTAATTTTTAGCGATTAATTTCTTAAAATTTTCAGAGGACAAGTGGCGTAAGTCCATTCATTTTATATCTCCTTTAATAATGAATATAATCGCTAAGGGGTGGTTTTGTCCAACTTCTAGGTAAAAATGCTGCTATTCCTCATCAAAAAATTCTTGAAAATTATCCTATTAGATTTCTACAGCGGAAACGAGAAATTAAAAAAATTTTCAGTGGCGCAAGTCCACATGTTTTTTTACTGATATGCAATATTCTGCATCATTTTTGTGTATTATTTAGCTTATTTTGTACGATATGGTTAGCTCCATTTATGCTCTTGACATAACTTATAAGCAAAACTGAATTCTTTATACTTGGAATTTATTATAAGAATTTTTTTAAATGTTCAATTTTCTCAAAACTACCAAAAATGGACTTACGCCACTTGTGCTCTGAACAGCTCATATGATAATAATTGTATTGTTTTTATATCTATTAAAAAACTTTTTAAACATCCTCAAAATCCTTTCACCCATGGCAAAATTAGACAAGGTAGTGTTAGGGCGGAGAGGCGGTGACCGAAACTGTCAAAACAAAGTTGACATTTCATACAAAATCTGCAACCAATGAGAATGCAATATGAAAGCAAGAATTGGCAAAAATACCAAAATGGATGAGTTTGACAGTTATGGCCCTAACACTACCTTGTCTAGTCATACTACGCTTTCATCGAAGAATGATAGAATAAGAGATTACGCTTTGCGCAGGTCCGTTACTTCTGCTAATGGAGTCTGACAACCAGCTGTTCAGTTGACTACGTCACAATATTTTATTTCTTTGAGAAACGTGCTGCGATCGGTTGTGTTTTATTTGAATGCGTATATATCGAAGTTTATTTGAGAGTTTTTAACTTAAAATTAAAAAAATGAAGTGTGCAGCTGCTAATTGTGGTAACAGTAACAAACAAATATTTTTCAGAAACCTGATGTTTGCAATAAATACAAAAATTAAGCCCAGAAATTGTAGAAAACGCACACAAACGAAAACAAAAATACTAAAATTGATTAACTTAACAAAATTTGTTTCATTATTTAGAAACTTGGAACTATCATTTATTTGTCCTTTCAATTCACAGGTAAATTAATGGAAATAAAATATCTGGAAACGTTTAAACTACATCAATTAAACTCTTTATAAACATTTTTATAAAATCCAAGTCATAAAATAATGCTCACTGAAGTTGGTTTCTCAGACAAATTTTTTTTTTGACTAAGCTGCTTACTGGCTGTAATAAAATAATAGTAAAAATAATGTTTGCAAAGGAGTACTTAATAAATTAACCTCTTTTCGTTCCAATAAATTGCTTCTTACTTCTTTTATTTTAATTATACAAACTAAAATGTATGCAATTTTCATTTCTGTGTACAAATCGTATGCAAAGTGATCGCTCTCCAAAACAGCATTGATATTATGACGTACATGCGCAGAACGACAATTTTGTTGCACTCATTTTCTTGTCTTCGGCGCAATCTTTGTATTCTATCATTCTTGGCTTTCATCGTAGTTTTCTTGACCCTGACGCGGAAGCAACGTCAATCTGTTCAAGCTATAAGCTCGAGGAGAGAGTAATTAAAAAATAGCAACAACAACAATGCAACACAGCTCTGCTGAAGTTTCGTGTAATAGCCGATACACATTGACTGCGACAAACGACGAACGCCAATTGTCAAAAAATAGAACGCATGTTTTCTTATGAAGATGTATTTTTTGAAGACGGCACGAAAAAGAGCGAACACGACCACAATTGTTGCTGCCGCTGACTTCAATCTATTTCTAATTTGATAGACGACAAAAGCGAACATGAAAGAGTTTGTTTATGTTTTGTATGAAATACAGACTGTCGCTGTTGCGTTAATTATAATCAAGTCGTCGAGAATACTGCGACATTACTCTCTGACGGCAAGTTTTCGTTTTGTCGGTGGACGTCTGTTGCAGTCAATGTGTATCGGATATTTCTCTCAGCTATCATTATTGGCCCATTGGGAAAAATGGTTTTTGCATTCACTTTGTTTTACCTCTCTTAATGTCAACTGATTTTAATAAAACCTATATTCTGCACATTTACTCGAAAATAGCTTTCCATCGGTATAGGATTTATGTGAATATGTTGACGTTGACACAGGTAAAATGGTATCACAATTTTTTGTTTGCGTAATAATATTCGTAGTTCAAAAATAGTCTCAAACTTAAAATGTTTTTAGATTAAACAAAATTAGTAGGCTCTTTTTTGACTGAAAATTCCTTTAATCCAAAGTTTATATTAAAATTTTTTAACCATGTGTGCACTGCATTTTGGTTATGACGGCAGTATAAAATTAATAGCGTTAAATTATGTTAACTAAATTTTCATAACTGAATTAGTACATGGAATATAAATGATTTTTTAAAGTAACATTTCATGTTGAATACTCTAAATGCCTATTGGCATTTTAATTTAAAACACACAGCAAAAAATAATGTTGTTTTTTTACAAGAAATTACTCTTAAAGGCAAAGCATTTTTTAAAAATTTTAAGAACATTTTAAAAAAATTTGATATCGCCACAAAAATCCAAAGGGGTTCCCTTGTATTTTTCTTAAGAAAATAGAAAAACCAATTTTGTTTCAAACTGCAACAATTTTTGCTTTGCATAAAAGTGATACGTCATATGAAAAGGTATAAAAATTACAATTTTCGGTTTTGTTATTTTTGCAACAAAAACAACTTTTGCCTCATTTTTTGAAAATAAACCCTTTTTTGGATCTTTTTTAAAAATAATATTTAAAATATAAGTCCTAAGCTAACGGAACTGTTGCAGTAATTTGTTTGCAAGTACTTTAATTGAACTTTTAGACAAAAGAAGATTGAATGAAATATACTAAAACACAAAGGTATTCGCGTTAAAAGTCAAAACTCTGAATTTGGAGCAGTTTTTTTGGCTGTAGGTAATAAGGCTTTCAATCCCGAAGGGTTTTGGCAAACCCCGGGATTTTGGAATTTGAAATTCATAATCTGGTGATCCCGGGATTTTTCGGGATCCCGAAATGCCAAAATTTTAAAATAACCCGGGACCATTTATAACTCTATCTCGCAATTTCTGCGTTTTAGCAAAAACAATTGCATATTTTTTTTTAAAGATTTTCTAAATGGCCTTGTTAGTTATTATGTTGATTTTATATGATTTAAATACAAATTCTAAATGTTTGATAGTTTAAACCATACTTGATTTTAAATACAAATTATAGTTGTTTGATAGTTTAAAATCGTTTATTGAGCTTAAGGTCAAAGTTAGAAAAATTAATTGTTCTAACGAATCTTTCCAAGGAAACAACAACAACAACAACAACGTTTTTTCAATATGAATAGGAAAAAAATCACTAGCTGATTTTATTGCAATTTTGGCCATGCTAAAGGCTTTATCAGAAATCTTTGTGATACCCGTGCAAGCGCGCACTAGCGCACTGCACCACAGAGGCGATGAAAAATGTTGTTGTTGTTGTTTCTTTGGAAAATTTCGTTTTCCAACTTTTTTGGAATCGGGCAGATATTTCATATGTACATAAGTCATTATCAGATATATATCACTGTTTAGGGAGGAAATGGAAAAATTTGTAGAATTTTACCAAAAAATTGAGACTAAATTAAATCAGCTTATTAGTCAATACCTTGTTCGCTTTACATATATATCTCAATTTTGAGTATACACGAATCATATATGATCAATTATGATTAGAATATGATCAATTATGATTCGAATCATCTATGATCAATTATGATTCGAATGGTGAAAATTTCACATAAATTCGTTCAGCGGTTCTTGAGTTCACAGGCAGCCACAAACATGCTCACTTTTTAAAAGTTTCGTTTTTATATAATAGTATAGATAGATATATAGATAAGGCTATTCACAGTTTGCCTACACAGGTCTGTTATTTTTACGATTTTGCTATTTTTACAGCTACTTACGTAAGCCTATTCTGCTTTTTGTTGTTTTGCATGCAAACGAAAATACGCAAACACGCGTAAATAAAAGTAGCCTTTATTTTTATGCTCTGTCTACAGTCTCATTGACTACGACGGTCACATGGCAGGTTCGCGTAAACTGTGAATAGCCTTAACTTTTAAAATATATCTTTCATAAAAAATTTAATTTAAAAAATAGGCCGATGAATTCAAGCACAAACATATTTTATGATATTGTAGTTCTTTCAAAAGTGGTAGTAATGCAAAACTTATTTCTTTAATAACAAGTGTTAATTTTTATGAACCCTGGATACCAATTTATTTAACCAAAAACTAGGTTATGCCACCAGGTTGTTTTTCTTTCATAACAAACTCCACCTCTTCGGGTGTCTCCTTCCTGCTGTTATTGGCTTCTTTGCCTATTAATGACAAAGTGAATAGCTTTGTTTAGCATAGTGACACATACACAAACAATTTTCATCTATTTGTTTCTAGATTAAAAAAACACGTTAACATACATACGTCGTCTTCTAACAAGAATTAACATAGATGCCCTTATTTGAAGAGGAAAACAAAAGAGACATTTTTTAATGACAAAAAATGGACTCAGTTGCCTGACCATCATAAGTTTTCGTAGTATTGTATTAAATTCGATATATTTCGTTATATTTTTCTATATTATTGTTAAAGTTGAATCTATGTTACCTCTTTAATGTATTTTAAGGATATGCTTTTACGGCGTGCCTTTACAAACTTTGAAGTTCGATATCTATATCTAAAAAATAAAAAATTAGTTGTAGTACAGAGATTGTTGTTGGGACCGTAAATTGACTGTATCACAAATGCCCAAAAAAATGTTGCTATTTCGGAAATCAACTTACACCAGCGTAGAGCATATTGCAGTAAAAAAATTATTCAAATAACGAATAACAAGTAATATTTATTCTTTATTTTTTCAATCAGAACTCAGTATGAAGTATTTCTTTATTTGCTTTTTATTTGAATTTCAAATAAATTATTCAGAACTTTTATTCGTTATTCATTATTTGAATTTGTGTTTAAATAATAATAAAAAAAATTGAGCAAATTTAATACGCAAACAAAAAAATTGTGGTACCATTTTAGCTGTGTTAACGTCAGCATATTCACATAAATCTTACATCATTGGAAAAGTATTTTTGAGGACATTTGCAGAATATAACTTTTATTCGATTAAGTTGTCATTAACCTTTTTTCCCAATGGGACAGTGCAAACCAATAGCAACACAGCTCTCTTGAACATCGTTGCTGTAGCATACACGAGAGAGAAGAGAGTGACTCAGAACCACGGTTGCCACTTTGGTACAATTGTACCAAAATTTGTTCATTTATTTTAACTTGGTACCTTGGTACATTATTTTCCGAGTTGGTACATTTTGTAAAAGATTTAAAATTTAACAACTTGTTACAAAAAGCGAAATTTGGTAGCACTGGAAAAATGTTCAGACTTATGTTTAGTGGAACTTGCACTGCATTAAGTTCTGAAAGTTGAAAGTTTACATGCTTTTCTTATCATATATCATTATTATCATATATATATATATTAAACACCACATTTTTTGAGACTTCTTTTGAGACTTAAGGTTTTTTTGTGAGAATTTCCACTAAAGCAGAAAAATATCTCCAATCAGAAAATTTTTCTTATTACCAAAGATATTCTAAAACAAATTAAAGACAAGTTCAATTTAGGTAGAGAAGATCTAAATGTTTTGAATATAATAACATCTTCACAAATTATGTCAGAAAACAAAATTTCTTTATTCCCATAATTCAATAATTCATTTAAAATCATCTCATAGAATGCTACTCTGACGTTATTGTGACTCAGAGGAATCTTGTTCAGGTTTCAAATATTATTTTTTAAAATTGCAATGGCGTTGGAAAAAATTTGGGTATTTTAAGAAAAAATCAGAGTCGTGAAGTGTGGATTGGGGGAAATTTGTTTTAATGATTCTCTCAATTTTTTAAATAGTCTGATGTGCTCTCAACATAGCTCAGCAGCTGCTGAACCCATATTTTTTTATTTCAGCCTGATTAAAACTAAGCTTAGAAATAAATTATAATATAAAAAACTTAACAACATAAAGCTCTCTAAAAAATTGTGTGTAAAAGCAATGAATCTAATAATATTTGGCCAGCAAAAGAACTACTTAAATGTATTTATTATTTTGTAAATAGCGTATAACAAAACTTAATATTTTTGTTATGTTTGGAGTGTAAACCAATATACTCCAGTGAATTATTGTATCAATTTATAATACAGTAGTCGGCATAGTTATTTTGACGAAAAGAAAATGCAAAAATTTTAAGTTTTTAATATATTTTAAGAAAAACCGAATTAATATATTTTTACTTGCTTAAAATCTACCAAAAATGTGTACATTTTTTTAAAAATAACTTACAACTGTAGTAAATTAAAAAACTCAATTCAAAAGAAGGCATAATTATTTTGACACTTCAATATTATGCAAAACTAAGCTTAAACATAAAAAAATTATGACAAAAACTTAATTTAATAAAAAATATATTCGCTATTAGCTTCAATTACTTTTGAATACGTTATGTACCGATTCTACAAGATTTTTCAAAATATCTGCCGGAATTTGCTCCTAAGGACTTTTTATTACAGAAATAGTCTCACTCCTAGTTTGAGTCAAGCAAACGTTTCGCTTTTCTTTAATATAGGCCCACAAATTTTTTATAACGTTTGAATGAGGACTTTGTGGTGGCCAGTTTAAAACATCTACGGCAGTTGATGTCTCACCAATAAGTTTGTCACTAGATGGTAATGCATAATCATTTAAGACAGCCAAATATTTTTATTGGTTCATCGTTCCATAAATTAGAACCAAATCACCATGGCTACAAGAGGAAATGTATCCCCAGAACAATACCGAGCCGCCGCCATGGCTATTTGCTTGTACGACTAGAGCTACTTCTTTTCGCGTTTTCTTTGGAATTTGGACAAATATTTTTTTAGGTGAACCGTGATACTCAAGCTTACTTTCATCAGTCCACAAAACACGATTTCAAAAGCTCATAGCCTTGCAGAGAAAATATTTGGCAAATCTGAGTCGTTTGATTTTATTTGCAGGCGTTATATACAGTATTTTCCTAACTTGAACGTTTGCAAATTCTAGTTCACTAACTAGATTTTGACAAAAAATTTTCATCTGTGAATCATAGCTCTTTGGAGTTAAACCAGGGTTCTTTGAGAACTCCCGTACAATAAGCTGGTCTCCTTTACGTGTTGTTTTACGTTTTCTGCCAGAACGTGGAAAACTTTTCACTGAATTTGTCTCTTTGTGCTTATTTATTTGACAGTGAACGTTTTGTCTTGACAAATGTAACTCGGAGCATATTTCTTTGACAAAAATATCACAATTATGCTTTTCTACGATTGCACATCTCATTTCAACACTTAGTTCCAAATTTTTTCCCATTTATTTTATAAAGAATAACTAAAATAAACTAATACAATTGAATAAAGTTGAATAATTATTAAATACTTTCATATTAATTACCAAATTGTTACTTACATAAACGTCTAAATACTTTTGCTGCCAAGAAATTCTTTCTTTTTGTAATAAACGGCTTACCACCTCGAAAAGCGTAGCTTAAATGACTTCGTTAATTCAGATTTAAATTCCTCACACCCTGTTTTTACAAAAATTTATCTCAATAAGAGAGCATTGTTCACCGTTAGGTTTTATTCAGAGAGCACATGTGTTGCCAACTTTAGTCAAAATATTTATGTCAACCACTAAAAAAAAATTGGTAAATTTTTTTCCTATTTGGTAAATTTTTCGGAGAATTTGGTACAAGCAAGCAGTGTTGCCAGAATTTTTTTTTTAAAAAACTGCAAAATCAGAAAAAAAACTGCATTTTCAACCAAAAAACTGCCATTCTAAAAAACGATTTTTTTTAACATTTTTTAAAATTTTTTATTAAAAACAAAAAAATAACAAATTCATTTGTATACAAAAAGTTTGTATAAACTATAAACACAAAAAAATTATGGTTACATAATTATTATATTATAATGTATAAAAAATAATTCACATATGAGATCATTATCAGATAACTGATTTTCAGGTAATTTTAATGTATGTTGGTTTACATATATTATAGTTCTTATTAGTTATAAATATCACTATTAAATTTTTGTAACATAGTTTTTGATACGTCAAAACTTGTACAATCACAATTGTTTTTTTTTAAATAATCTTTTGTCCTAAGTATTCCACAAAGGGTGGGAATTTCTAGTTTATTTCTTATTTTAGTTTTGTTAATGTTAATTTGGGAAAAAATTCGTTCGACATTTGCTGTGGCAACAGGAATCGTCAGTACCGCTGAAACAAACTTTTTTAAAAACGGAAAAGCTTCAGTGCCATCACCACGTTTGATATTAAAAATAGTTTCCCAAAATATTTCAATATTGGATTCCTCCAACAAGTTAAAATGTTCAAAATCGGTATGACGCAATTCCCGCCATTCATCATCTATTTCTTGCAAATGTTCGGAATTCACAACATTTGGTAATAAATTGACCAAATTTGCTATACTCAACAATTTCTTTTCAATTATTTTATGTGGCGCTAAGATCTCCACAGACTTAAGAATCTCATTTTCAAAATCGAACTTTTTTAGAAGTTTATCACAGAGCTCTATAAAAAATTTCAAACAATTTTCTCTAAAATCTTTTTCATCGTTAGAAGATAATTTGTGAGTTGAATTATGCTTTCATATTTTATGAATTCAACGCAATTAAAACGTCAGCTCCAATATATATATCATTTACATCTTTTAGATACATCGAATTTTGTAAATCAATTGTCTTAAATTTTTGTATATGTATATATTCATCCTTTACGAAGTAACAAAATATTTTCAAATACAATCGACTGACTTCAGCCATAAGCATATGAATTTGAGGACTTTCATTTTGAAACAACCTATTTAATTTATTTATGTCGTTTAATACGAATTTCAAAAACATCAAATATAGCTCAAATTGCGGTTCATGCAAACGATCTACAATTCTCTGTGTTGAATCAAAAGCATCCAAGTCTTCGTGTAAAAAGAACAACTTGAGAGCTTCAAAACGACTAAGAAGTTGGTTAACCGTCGCTTCCAAAGATAGCCAACGCGTTTGTGATGGGTGCAGCATTTTTCGTGGCTTATACTCTAATAAATTTTGTAAATCAGCAAATAAATCTACCCGTTTGGGACTATTTTGTATAAAGTTGTATATATCTCTTGCGCAACCTTCAACATATTTAGGTAAGAAACTACATGCATGATTAGCGCATAGTGCAAATGAATGACAAGTGCATTTAAGAATTATAAGATTAGGATAGTCTTGCTTTAGCAGAGTGGCTACTAAATGTTTTGCACCTGTCATAACATTTGCACCATCCGCTGCAAACCCAAACAAGTTTTTTTTATAGTTGATTTCATTTTGTAAAAAAGTGTTTATTAAAATGGAGTAAATACCAATGGCATCGCAATTTGTCACTTTGACTAAATCAAAAAAAAAGTCATAAATCTTACTCTTGAATTGAACTCTAACGACTAAAGATAACAGCTTAGTTGTCGAAATGTCAGTTGATTCATCAACGCACAGTGAAAATTCAGTTTTCCGCAATAAGTTACACAGCTCCTCGTGATGATTGTTGCCTAAAACATTTTTGACCAGCGCAGTAGCTTTCGTCCTGGCGCATCTAGTTTTTTTAATAAGTTCTGAATCTTCAAACACATTTTTTAACAATGGAACTAAATGATCCATTGACAGAAAAGAGATGTTGTGCTCCGCACAGAAAGCTGCCAAATGAATTTCTATATTTTCAACTTTTGAAATCCATTTATTTTGTTCGGTAAAAATAGAGCTGGAAGTAGCATGCATTTTAATGGCTTTGGCTTTTTCCAAATGCTTGGATGTCAATCCATGAGACTTCAAATCACTAATGCCAGCAATGGCTTTAATCTCAGTATTGCAAATTTTGCAGAATGCCAAATTGTTGTCACTTTTGCTAATCCACCCTTTCAAGTGTTTGTTTTCCTCCCAAGATCTGCAATAGCTGGCAGCTTTTCGTTTCCTTGATGTCTAAATTAAGAAATAATTAATTTTCGAAATATTGCGCATATCGTTAACTTGAATACCCGTGGAGGAGACTCCGCCGTTTGCCGTTGAACTTCGACATTAGCCGCTGACATTGCTTGTGGATTTTTTTTGGAGCTTGAAGATCCCTCTCTTGAACCTTAAAAAGTAAATATAATATATGAAGGTTATAAGCCATTAAATGTTTATTAATTTTACTTACCAATTTTTGCTACAAAATTATCCATTGTTATTAAATTTGTTCAGCAAAGAAAAGAAAACGTTTGGCAGTGAAAGAAAACGAGCAAATTGGCGCAAATAGAGAAGTGAAGTTCAATGCGTGAAGTTGGCTGAAGTTTAAAGCAGGGCTGATTAAAAAGCTGTTGCTGACTGTTGAAAGCAGGGCTGCTCTAAAAGGTGCTGCTGAAGTTTAAAGCAGGGCTGCTTAAAAAAGTAATTATGATCCATTGTTTTTTTTAAAAAAAATTTATGAAAACTACATATAATTTTATATTTTCATAAAAAAACTGCATTTAACCCTGAAAAACTGCATAAATTATGGAAAAACTGATAATTTTGGTTAAAAACTGCAAAACTGCACAGAGTCAAAAAAACTGCCATTTGCAGGCAAAACTGCCATTCTGGCAACACTGCAAGCAAGTGGCAAAATAAGCAAGTGGCAACCGTGCTCAGAACACTTCAACAGAGCTGTGTGGCATTGCTGTTGTTTCTGTTTCTTAATTACTCTCTCGAACTAATAACCTGAACAGAAATAAATAATTTCATTCAATGAACCCAGTGGTAAATAGAAACATGCCGTAACCAATTATTTCTTAAATACCTTCAATGTAGCTGCAAGACCTCCAACGTTTGTAGAGTTAATAATTGAGTTTTTGAAGTGAAAACTTCTTCAGGCGCGTTTAGTCATTTTGTGTAGAGGAAAAATCTTTACTTTACCGAAACCCTTACTCATGACACGACATCCACAAATTAAGATAAATGCCATATCTCATACAGTTTTAGTCGTATTAGCCAAAATGTATAAAATGTAATAAATTTGGTATGCTATTTAAAAAAAGTTGATATGACTACTTTCAGCGGCTGTTAAACGACAACACTGTTTGTTTGCTTGTTTGTTCGTCCTTGATCCCTTTCAGACCTGATGTTAAGCCACTGAAAATTTTTTTATGATTTTTGGAGTACATGGAATTTATATGATCTGAAAATATATTCAAAGCCAAAACTTTGATATTTTAATGTCCTTCAAGGATTTTCGAGAACCAAAATTTTGTACTGAAATAATTTTTTTTGCATCAAGTGATCACTGAAATTGCAATATTAGTATTTAAGAAAATGAAAAAACAACTAACGACCGCTGCTCATTTTTTAAAAAAAGTGTGACGCGAGAATTCCGTGAAAATTTAAGAAATGGCGAAATGAACATTGAAATAATATGAGAAGAAAACATAAACAATAATCAGCGCAATCGATATATGAAAACTTGTTTTATATTCTGATTCTGATAACAGCGAGTACAGAGTACATAAAATGAGTTGTGGATATGTATTAGCTAAAAGTATTTATTAATGTAATGGTTTTTAACTATGATAAACGTTTTTCCAATAAAAATTAAAAAAAAGACAAATCGCTTTTGATATGGTCGAACTTCGACCACAGGCGATACTAGTATCAATGATTCCTCGTTAAGTGAGTGGCATCCATCAAGTTTTTCTTGTACTACCATGAGAATGTTGTAGGTTAAATAAAGAAGATGATGGCCACAAAGTGAGTACTTCTAGTGTTAAGTGTGAGGCTCTTTTAGTTGAAATTACTGGAACATTTGAAGCAAGATGTTAACAAGCTAATATCCACATATTTAAGCTTAGAAAGTCTTAGCAACGATGAGTTTTCAATTTCTTTTCCACTAACGTATTCGAGCTCAAAGTAACAAGTACTTTTTTTTATATGTAAGTTCTTAAATTCAAAGTTGGTTATTAAAGTTACTGACATGTTTTGCGAACGCTAACACAACGCAAGTGAACTTTTATAAAATTCAATACAACAGTACCATATCGGCATCAGTGTGACGTTTTTTATTTCATGAAATTATGCTCAATCTTCCACGTTCTCATAAAATATCGGACGAAACGTTTGAAAAATAGAATAATTCTAAAATCAAACTTAAGCCATATTGTTAAAAATTCAAACTCAAAAGAAAGCCTACTTGTTTTCTGTTACAAATAAAATTTATTTTTAAATATTTATTCACCATTCGAAAATAAAAATTCAATCAAATACTTGCACTTAAAAAATTAAATACAGTGAAGAAAAACACTTCTCACTTTTAAAAAACTGCTACAAGAAAGTGTTTGTCAGAAAAACCAATTCTTTGTAAAAACAATTAAGTCTTTACACCAACGATTGCTACGCTTTTTTGACGATTCCTGCAAGAATTTGAATTCCTATAAGAGTTCAAGTATTTTCGCCAAATAAATAGTTGTTGTGCCAACAGTTTTTACATTTGAAATTTAATGCAAGAACGACACTGTTGGACCGACTGTAAATATTAACGCAAACAACGGAAAATCGTTGATATATTCGAGCGAAACTATTTTATCGTTGTTGGCGCAACAACTTAACTGTTGAATCAAATGCGAAAGTTGTTGCTGGATCAACAAAATTGATCAATATTGATCAACAACATTGTTGCGCTGTTGTCGTAAATGAGTTCCGTTTTTGGGAACGAAAGTACCAATAGTAGTTGTTGCCATTAAGTTCAAAATTATTGGCGTAAAAGCGTTTTTTTTTTAGTTCAAAATTTTTGATAATCAAAATTTATGTGCTAATTCTTTTTTTGTTTTGAATTATTCTTGCCCAACACTGACTTACACCCTTCGTTATCTCAAATAAGTTACTTTGAAGATTTTGCTTTCCAACAAGATGGTGAGTGTGTCTTTCAGCAACAAAAAACTGTCCGTAAAAAAAAAGGTATTAAGGTCTTGGAAAGCCATTTCACCAACAAAATAAAATTCTTTTCTTTGAATGGCATGAAATTTGACACAGATGTTAAATGGAGTGCTGCCAACTTATTACAGCACTGTGAAAGATTTAGCTGAATCTATTCTATAAAAACTATGTTTTCTAAAAAAACACACTATGAAAAATACTGAATTGGACTTTCTGTGAACTTTTTATTTCAGAACACAAAAGGTAGTTATTTTTTTAGGGTGTAAAAATATATATATGCTTACACAAAATATGGGTATATAAAATATCTAGATAAACTTAATATAATTGAATCATACTCCGAACAAGTGTTAAATATTTAAGTACTTAACATATTCTAACTTTTTAAACGCACTGCGAGTATATATGATTATACTAGACGCTTAAATGACCAAAAAAAAAGTTTTTCAGTGCAAGCTGCTTTTGAAACATGTGCTACAATTCACAGTTTAACGTTTTCTCTGTAATACAAATACAAAAGCGTGCATGAATTATATATATTCTGCATAACAAAAAAAAAAAAAAAAAAAAAAAAAAAAATAGAAAAAGGCAATAAAATAAAAGCAAGCATGAATTACATATCTTGTAACAAATGGAAAAAGAAATAGAATAAACAATTTTAACAAATACCATGCGGCATTTATAAAGCTCGAGAGGGAAAGTTTTGTTCGTTACACTTGCAGTTAGTGTGTCGCATGTGTGTCAATGTGTTGTGGAGCTTCGTGCAAACAAGCACTTCCTGTCACTGTTATATTGAGTGGAGTAGAATATCGTAGAGATGGGTGATGGGCAGGCATTTCTTCCCAGTGAACCGCAAGTATCTTTCTTGACTTCATATGTGAGGCTTTTAGGTTCGAAATGTATGTTTTCGGCACTTAAAAAGCAACACATGTTGAATCATTTGTGAAATTACAGTACCCTTTCCTTTTATTAAAAATTAATCTGTATTTTTGTTTCAAATGAATTCACAAAAATAGGTACTTAAAGAGCATATTTTTAAAAAGCTTTTTTAAATAAGATTTTTTTAAAACAATATGATATAACGGTTAGAAATCTTGACTAAAATTAAAACTACATATAAGTACTACATATAAGTCCACACCAGCTTCAGATTTAAAATAGTAACCAAATAAAAAATAATAAATAATGAACTTGAACGCACGACATTCAGTTTGTAAGCTCACTACTCTAACCACCGTGCTATTGACCTATACATAACAAGCGCGATAAACAAACATATAAGCCCAGTCGCCTAATATTGAGTCATAGCATTGCCAAGCTAACTTTTTACGGGTCAAAATTTTATATCCGAATGTACTAGAATTTAGTTCAAATTGTATTAAAAACAAAAAGTAATACAGAATTGTACATACATTTAAACCAAAAAGCTAAAATTTAAAACAAAATGTTGAAATGGATGGTGTAAAATTTCATTTGGTTTACATTTTACTACAGAAGCGTTTTAAATATGAGTTAGTATTTGAAATGTTTAAAAATGTTAAGTTCTCAGCACTATCACTGCGTTCCGTCGTAGTACGATATCGTAGAAATTACGAAGAAGGCATCACTGTATGGCATTCTTAGCGTCATTCGTAGATTTTAAAGTAATTTTTTACGACGTGTTTTGGTTGTTGGAGAAAATTTTGATAAAAATCATACAGTGAAAGTGGTCCTTCTGAATTTTATTTCAAAATTTTCTACGACAGCCAAAACACTTCGCAACAAATTAGTTAAAAAATCTACGAATGGCGCTAAGAATGAACTCAGTGATTCCTTTTTCGTAGTTTCTACAATATCGTACTACGACGGGACTCAGTGATAGGGCTGAATATTTTTTGGTGGGACTAAAATTTAGTACAAGATTTCTAACCGTGATATGAACAAATATATAATGGGAGTATTTATATGATTTGCTGCGAAAATAAATAAAATAAAAAAAGTCGTGCCGATGCAGCAGATTGAATTCACGAACTCAGTTAACCCTCTGCAGCGGATGTGGTTCTGACCAAAACCAATCTTCGCGAAAATCTTTGTATTTCGCAAAATTTTATCAATGAAATAAACCACATAATTTAAAGCAAACGTAATTCATTTAAAATTTTAAATTTGCGTTGGATTATGAACTATTTTTCCAATTACATAACAAAGGCCTTAAAACTTCTTAAAAA
Source organism: Dichetophora obliterata (assembly GCA_963920525.1). Lineage (NCBI taxonomy): Eukaryota > Metazoa > Arthropoda > Insecta > Diptera > Sciomyzidae > Dichetophora > Dichetophora obliterata. The sequence goes on from OY986435.1 coordinate 170,326,111, forward strand.
GAATTCAATTGGTGTCCGCTAAGCCATAACATCGGTAATATTGGTAACACTAGAGAAATTCAGTTGCAGAGGGTTAAGAACAAAAAAATGTAAAAATTTTAAATACATGTTTGATTAGAGAAAAGATGCAGTAAAATTTTTCCAAAATTTATAATAAAAAAAGCAAAAATGTACAATTTTTTCTTATTTCTTAATTTGTTTATGACAAAAGAAAAGTACTTTTTGTATTATAAAATGTGTTATCTAAAGAATGTTCTTAGGTTATAAAAGAATGCGTGATATATTGTTATTCTGAGATATATAATATTTTTATATGTTCTAAAATTCATAAAGAAAAAATGTCAATGTCAAAAATTTTCGCAAAACTCTCACTTTTTGCCAAACCTGCGCTTGTGATTCAGTGTGTTGTTGACTGGCATTTACGTGCAGGTGCTTTCATGCAGCAAAACTAAATGCTTAAAAAACAGCTGCAGAACACACATTTAAAAGCTGTCCTAGTTTAAGAAACGACTTCAGCCCTGCTTCACTACCACCACCATCACTATGATTCCTAATGCTTTATGGAAACTTGAGCTTGACTTCATTCTTTTACACTTGGAAAATAGTTTCTTTCTATCAACCAAGATTTGGTTAATATATTACCTGTATATTTGAGCCTTCTCGATGAGGCAAATGTTTATACGGTTATTTACCAACCCAGTTAATGCTTTATTATCTTTTAAATATTTCTTTGATTTTATTTTATTAACGAGTTTTTCTTAGGTAAAATTTTTTTAAAACTGTTTTCATTGGAATAGTAATGATAAATATCAGTGTTGCATTCTATTTTCAAAAAGGATTTTAGTTTAGCTCTTAACAAAAAGGTTACCCTGAAATATGTATAGAAGCTTAATTGCCTACGTGCAAATTACATTAAATTGTATCATTAGCTGGTGCAAGACGTGATTAAAAAAGTGTAACTAAACTTTAACAAATTATTGCCAAAGCTAAGAGATTGCAATATTTAGCTAAGCCAACCATAATTATCTAAATATTATTAAGCAAACAAAAAATTGTGGTTCCATTTTAGCTGTGTTAACGTCAGCATATTCACATAAATCTTACATCGTTGGAAAGGTATTTTCGAGTACATTTGCATAATATAATATTTATTCGAATAAGTTGTCATTAAGATAGGTAAAACTGCTCAAATGTAAAAACCTTTTTTCCCAATGGGACAGTGCAAACCAATAGCGACACAGCTCTGTTGAACATCGTTGCTGTAGAATACATGAGAGAGAAGAGTGTGACTCAGAACACTTCAATAGAGCTGTGTGGCATTAAGGCTGTTCACATTTCAAACCGCTCATCAAATCATTTGTCAAATCGTTTGACCACAGAAGTGTTCTGACTCTTCAAATTTTTCGTCAAATTTCATTTTATCTTGAACACCGAAGTAAGCACATCGCGATGACGGAAAAATTTTAATACCTTTTGTTATTAAAATCGTATTGGAAGAAGAGGAATTTATTTTATAAATTATTATAAATTGTTTGCAATAGTTATTTATTATTATTTTGTTATTTTTTCTTCCGCTCCTTCTTTTGCCGCGATGTGCACAGGTTGAAAACTTTTTTGAACTGACAAAATCGTACTACATGATTTGACGAGTATTCACACTGGTCAAATCGTTCGTCAAATCATCAGAAAAATCAAAAAAATTTTGATTTTCATCAAACGATTTGACCAACGATTTGATGAGTGTTCGATATTTATAACGTGTTCAGTAAAATTGTTTCAAATTAAATTTGAATGGGATATTTTATGTCCGTTTTGATTTGGACATTATGTCCGTTTGCAAAGTAGACATAATGTCCATGTCTGCTTCAAACCTTCCATGTCCTTCCATGTCCATGGACCTTATGTCCGTGGACACTATGTCATCCCACCTTCCAAAAAAATCGTTTCCACACCCCCTTTTTCCACCCACAAATCAGTGAAAATTCAATATTTCAGGCAGTATTGGTCGTATAAGCCATAAATTTGGTAACTTAGTTTGTGTGGTTACTTTCGGGAACTACTGATTTCCCGAATTTACTACTGGGCCGAAAAATTTACTACTGGGCCGATTGCGCTGAAATTTTGGCACTCGATTTGTTGCGAGTACGAGATAGTTTAGGACAATTTTTTGCCAAACGCTCTTTTGCCGCCCACAAATCAATAAAAATTCTATATTTCGGAAGGTTTTGATCGTATTAGATTAAAAATTGGCAATTTGATGGTCACCTTATAACAACGCCCACTATTCACAGGATAAGAGTGGATTGAAGCAAAATGTGCCAGGCATAACATGAATTGAGCTGTAATTTTTGCACTGATTTTGTTTCGAGTACGAAATGGTTTTTGAAAAAAAGTGTTGCCGCACCTCCTTTACCGCCCACAAATTAAAAAAATGCTTTATTTCGTACTGTTTTGGTCGTATAAGACTAAAATTTAGTAATTTATTTTCTATTTGTTGTAAGAGAACCCCTAGAAGGGTGGCAGATAGAGCGTTGGTGTGTTTAGAAGATAAGAAGTTTCACATCTGTACTGTATACACTAGGGGTGGGCACGAGTGAGGCCAATAAGAGCCACATTTAGATTTTCAAAACCTTCTAAAAAGCCACATCGTACTTCAATAGAGACAAAAAACCAAAAGAATAAATTAAGGTTTTATTATTAAAAAAAAAAATCAAAATTAATATATATGATATGCACCTGCACACTAATAACAATAAAAAGTCACATAAAGTTTTTCAACAAAATGAAAACGATATTTAAAACAAATCTTTGGCCAATATTTTAAAATTTTGTTCTGTATTGGTTAAAGCCTTTCGCAACATCAACAACTACTAGGGACACCTCAATTTGAACCGCTGACTTCGGCATCCAGTTCAACTGTTACCAGACTTTTCTCTAATCTGAGCTTACCTTGTAATTGTTTCATGGAGAAAAAGTAAACCATAATTAAAGAAAACGTTCATGAAACAAAAACTGGGTACATATTATCCAATTTTTATTCAAATCGTTGGTCAAACAACGATAAATCAACATGGCATTCCTCGGAATTTGAATTTAAAGAACAAAGCAGTAGCTCATTTCTGTAACTATTGCGCCAAATGCAAATTTTTTCTGACGTCACAGTATTTCATTCCAAAATACTCACTTTTGCGAAAACTAGTGTTTCTGTAACTGATAAGTAGACAGCGGAAATATATGCAAACTTTATTTTAAGTCTGATTGAAGTCAAGTCTTGGATTTGTATTGATTTTGGCTTCATTAATGCATTTATTACTCCATATCTATGATATGCAAATTTTATGCAGAAAACATGCTGCATATTTTTTTATTATGCAGTTATAAAAATGGTCTTAATTCATAATATTTCCAAATTAATTGAAATTATTATAAAGTTTATTGGAAAAAACTGTTAAAAATGTGAAATTATTTTATTACCTTCAACAGATAATTATGCTAACTAGAAATCGCTAGTAGTCGACCTTTTCACATTGACATTCGACCTACACTGTGATATAAAATTGCTTTCGTTCTCAGATGAGCGTAGAAAAGGGTTAAAAAATGAATCTATTTCTATTTTCAGTTTGCCGCTCACTGCTCATCAACAACTTTTCATAAAAAAATACGTTGTACTGAGGAAATCTACAGTTTTTGAGATATCGTCATAATTTTAATGTCAAAATAACGAGAATTTTTTAAAATTTACTGTTTGTAAGAAAGTTTACAATGTCGCATATATTAAATAAAAAAATGCTTATTGTAGGGTATCCGTGAGAGATAACGAGAAATGTCTAACATAAATTTTCTACATCTCAGCAATGTCTAAAATTTCCTTTTACACCGTGTTCTTCCATCTCTTTTAGCTTAGCTCTTATTTAAGAAATTCTGTTTTGAACGCTCATATTTCAGGTCAAAAAAGTATTCTGTGCACTCCTTCTCCCTACTTTTATTCATTTGAAAGAAAAATTATAACAATCAGTTGAGCAACACTGGAGAAAATAGTACCGAACTGTTTTTCTTGCGCCGATTTATATAGAGATTATCTCTTCAAAATTATGTTCTATAATTTATATAACAATATATTATTAAAACTTCTTCTAAGTTGTCGATGGTGAAATTTTTACGCTTTTCAGAAAATAACATTTTATATGCGGAGAAGCTTCTTTTCACATCACATGAAGTCAAGGGTGCATACTTAAATTTAGAAACATGTTCGCCAGCTATTTTCATATTTTAAAATTTTTTAATACAAGTCTATATTTTGCTTTGTCCAATAAAAAAATATAAAACTAAGTATTCTCTTAATGGTGCTTTCAGCTGCATATTTTTTGTGTTCAAATTACTCGTGCAGTTCTTTCTTTCATCATTTAAAACATATCCAAGTTAACCAGTAAACTCTAAAAAACAGAGTGTTTTCAGCGGGCGACTGTGACAAAAAAACTTTTAATAAGAATTTAGACGGGCTGATTTTTTCGCACTCAGAAATTCAAAAATATTTTCAACACGTAAAATTTATACAAACAAAAAAAAAAAAACAGAACAAAAAACAGTTCTTTTGCGTACAGTCTTGGGTGCATGTCATAAAACATTACATTGTCCAAAAAAACAGTACTTTACTATTTAAAAAATCGCAACTGGCATCCCTATCCCATGCCCTCTGAAAACGTTCATTATAGAAGTTACGAACATTCATTTACGATTAAATGGACTTGCTTGTATAAGTTTTGCATATGCATATAATATGCAATTTTTTAATTTGCATACGCACTTAATGTATTCATATGCATTTTGTATTCAATATGCAAATATGCAAAAATTGTGTTATGTTTTCCGAAATAGAATTTCTCGCGACGTATATTTGTGTCATCGAAATTGTTTTGTGATCATTTAATACAAATATGCAGTTTCATATTTTCCGCTGTCTACTGATAAGCGAGTAAATAGTGGTACGTGATGAAAAGATACATAAGCGAGGGGGAACACATGAAAGTAAAATGATTGGTAGAGCACTTTCTGTAGAATGATATGTGTGCTGCTTTAAGAAATTAATAAACTAAAAAACTCAACAATAATACATATTGTATAAATATATAAATAATATATAAATATATATATATTATTTTATATATTTTATATATATATATTATATATAAATATTTATAATACCTTTATCTTAATTTGGTTTTAAAACCGAGATATCAGCCAAGTTCACCAAATATCTTAAATTTTTCAAAAGAATTTTATTTCACCATAAATAATATGTCCCATACAAAACTGCGGCTTAGAACAAAATATTGTAATGCAAAGTTACATTATTGTGAAGAACTTATATTTTTGGTTAAAGATTAACTGAATCCTTCTTATTCAGCTTTTTTTCAGCTACTAACATTCTAGGTGCTCCAGCAAAATTACTCAAAAGAAGCATATATTTTTCTCACCAAGTAAAAACATAGTTATAACTTATAGCATAGCATATTTTAGCTTAAAGAAAAACTTAGGCTATCGAATTCCGTCGAAAGTAGAACTGAAACATTCGAAAAAAGTCGCCGAATTATTTATTTATTTTATTACAGAAACAGTGCAAGTGAGAATGATGTCAAAGTGAGAAAATGTGGTGAGAACTGCGGTGAGAACTGCGGTGAGAAAAGTTACACATCAGAACTACAGAACAACGTTAAACTCCATGGAGTTTGACGAGATGTATACAATATTTTCATTTTTTTGATATATTTTGAGCCGCATTTGCCCACTCAATGAGCCGAATTTGCCCACCGTTAGTATAAACTATAAAATTTATTGAATCCCAAGCCCAAAGTTAAATAATATGGGTTGTTATTTATGTTTAAAGAACTTTAAAGAGAGGAAAATGTAAAAAACACTACTTAAAATTCACATGTCCGCCATTTTTGTTATTTTCAACTATTTATTGATATTATAGGTTCAAGCTCCAACAATAATAATTTAGAAAATTGTTTTATTTTTTATATCAGACGTCATGAACGTGCTGTGAGATGAAGACCGTTGGTACCTTTTTTTCAACGTGACGTTTGACGGTGCATTGGCATTTCGCATTACACAAAAAAAAAATTTTTTTCCCACTCTTAAAGAATCAATACAAAACTGAAACTCAAGGCATTCCTTCTCAAGGTATTCCTTCTATGAAAAAAACAATCAATAACATCACCGTATTTTTGGGCATTTAAAACCTGCCCTTACTTAAGCTCAAACTTAATTCTAAAAAAATACGCTTTTTTATTCTATAAAACATTACATTTAAATTATAATTAATTACTAAAAATGCCATCTCTTAATTTCTATTTGCAAATATTCTATTTGCATACAATATTTACCAAAGTTCGTTAGAAATGAAACCAAAGTATTTTCTCAGTGTAGCAAAACAAATTCCTGCTAACAGCTTCTCCCTGCTTAGCAGGGACCATCGCGTTTAAGCAGCGATTTGTTTGATTCAGAATATGTTGCCACAGAACTTTTAACTTAATTGAAAGTGGTAAATCTTCTAGGGAGCGAATATGTAAAAAATTATCTTCAATGGTGCTGAGTTTTTCAAAGCATCCTTTTTGTTTAAGTGCATATCATCCATCCATCACACTATTTGTTAAAATTTGCTCAAAAAAAAATGACTTTGGCGTAGTTTAGATAGTTTCATTTGAGTGGCTGTGGTGTGAATGAGTGTGTGTTTGTAAGGCAGTCCTTGTGTGTGTGCTTTTCTGCCATGCTTTAAAATGAATTTGGCATCACCCGCTTCTTCCACTTCTGAATCGTGATTCACTCCATGTTTGTTTAATGTCATTCGTTTTTGGTGTTCTTTAGTTTCATTTTTTTTTTATTCAAAATATTTTCTTTTTACTTTGCTGCAGTCTGACAACATACACATAGTACATACGTATGTATGCATATGCTTTGCAAATAACTTGTGCTCTTCTCCAATATTTACATTTCTTAGTTGTTGGCATAGAAAAAATAGGTCATGTGGGGGCATAATTTAGCAGCTGCACTTGTGAGAGTTCTTTAAATATGCTAAATGTGGATTTTTATCTAGTTGTTGGTCGAATCCTGACTTTTTTCCTGACTTTTGATGAAATTTTCAAGTCAAAACAATGTATGTGTAGCACATAAATGTTTCAAAGCAACACAAGGACATTTACATACAAACAAGATTTTGTTTTTTGTAATGTAAGGATAGTGAAGGGCGCAATGATTACTCTCTATTTGTTTATGTAATGATTTTGCAGGATATTGAAAGATCCATAGAAAAATTTGTCTTATGATTTTTAGTAGACAAAAAAACGTGATTTATTTATTGTTTTAAATACAAATTAAAACAGAATAATATTACTCTGTTTTTTTTTAATGTAAAACAATTACTACCGTTTTTGAACATTTATGATTATTAAACTTTAATAATCTGGAGACGAATATGACAAAATATTCAATCAGATAGAAAATCGAGCACAAAAAACACATCAAATTAATTAATTTGAGTGTGTGAATTCATGACCCGAATTTATATGAATGTAACAAAAAAGAAAAAATTTGTTACAAAAATAGCGCTCGTTCTTATTTATTGATGTTTTTTTAGTCACGAAAATATCAAACATGCACAAAACGCTCTCACACACACATACAAATCAAATCATAATTGCGCAATGAACTAACTGTGTGTTGCCTTTATTACAAGTACTATAGTCACGAGTTTCAAAGCAGTTTCATCGTAATAATACGATGTTTCTATTAGGAAATTGCAAAAACTTTGTAAAAAATAAAATTCAATACTAAAAAAAAAATAACTGCTAACAAGAAATGCAATAAATATACCCAATGTGCACAAACGCGGAAGCGTATCCGTTTCGAACCCGTTACGAGTCCGTTAGTGCGGAATTAGTTTTTTTATGTTTCGACAGACTTGGTTCGAACCCGTTACAACTCCGTCAAAACAATGGTCAAAACGTTTACATAAGT